>OY740787.1:68232198-68788463 GCA_963514005.1 Raja brachyura
ATCAAGTGCAGGCAAACGAGAAGTTATATTTTGCTTCATATTCGGTACAGACATTGTGGGCCAAATGGTCTGTTCTTGTGCTGTACTTTTCTATTGTTCTATGCACAAACAATTACTACAACAGCATTTTGCATTTATATAGTACTCGTATCACATTAAAACATCCAAAAGGAGCTCAATCAGAATCCCCCAAAAAACTGAAAATACTCAACAAGGCATGCAGCATCCGTTGTCAAGATTAAAGCCTTGTCTCTGGCGTTGTAAGCCAGCAGTTCTACCGCTGCACCATTGTGCCACCCCCGTTACGCCCCATTGGGCAACAATATGTTCGATTATCTTAATTTTAAGTGTAAATCAAAAGATGACCACTGACTGAACATCTGAATAGTCCAGTTCACGTAAAAAGTGTGGAAAATAACCTGACATGCGCGTATTTGGGAGGTGTTACACAGGTTGTCCTAATAATGGTAAAAAGTTAATTTAGAGTCACAGTGGTGTAATGGTAAAGTTGCTGCCTCGCTGCGCCAGAAACCTGGGTTTGACCCTGACCTTAGGTACTATCTGTGCGGAGTTTATACGTTTTCCCTGTGACCGCGTTTGTTTTCTCCGGGCGCTCCGGTTTCCTCCCGTGCACGTTTGTAGGTTAATTGGCCGCTGTAAATTGCACCTGGTGTGCAGGATGCGATAGTGGAATACATGGAACTAGTGTACGGGTGATTACTGGTCGGCATGGACTCAGTGTTTCCACGCTGTTTCTCTTTACTTAAATAAACTAAACACGACAAGCACCAAGGCAGAGAACTACCTGGTCGAGCATTGTCAGGGGTGGGAAAAGAGACAGTGAAGAGCAAGTAGACTTTGCGATGGGAACAAAGACATGACAATGACTTGCTCATAATTACTAAATATGGGATAGGCTAGTTGACAGCTCAGAGACAGTGAAGGGGCCAGGGGAAGTGGGAGTGAAGCATGGGGTTGTGTTCAACATGTGTGCAAGAACTGATGCAATATAGCAGCACGATGCACATACAGGAGGATCCTCAATGTTGTACCGTTGGGGGACACCAGAGCTAACGGTACGGCAGTGAGAAGAAAATGTATTAGCGTTGATTTTCTTGTTATGACTGAATAATTCAAATGAAACTAGGCAAGTACAGTTCCTTCTCGCCAGATGGTTGAGGAGAGGCTTTGGAAGGGGACGTGGACCTTGTCAAATGTGACAGTCAGATTAACGCGGTTAAGGGAAAGATTTATCTGAGGAGTTTCGAGAAGGAAAGAGTAAGTTTGTCACAGTCATGAGTCACAGTATATATTGCTGTATAATGTACCAAATTGTTGATTGTGGATTTCTATGTTAGTATACATTAAAAGGCAACAGAGCATTTCAAATTGTTTTTAGTTAGTAAAGCATTCAAGTCATTAATCAGGATATTTCATTTGCCAAACGTTATATTGTTTCAATGACCATACCACCCCGTTGCGTTGCATTCGTGGGTCTGTCATCAGTCAGAACTTCCTGATTGGTAAAACATAATAATTCATCTTGATTTTCCATTTGACCAGCACAGGTTTCTGTTAATAACAAAGGCACCTTAAATAATTATGAATGCTCACTAATATTAACCTATAAACAACAAAACATAACAAACCCCAATAGATGTATTTTAATTTTTTTATTCAAATATTACACTCCCAAGACATTCAAAAGCTCTTCACGTTTTCATAAATAACTACTTTAAAATCTGAACACAGTTCATTCTTTACACATTTAAATCATAAGAATTAATGCAGAACATGTGAAGGCAGACTTACATTTGGTGACAAAACATAACTATGTCATAAAGAGAAACAGTCAAAGATTCAGGATATAACCAGACAACAAAGAATCAAACTGCAAGTGCAGAATGGCAGTAATAAAACAAACTTTTAAAAGTACATTAATATTCGGAATGTTTAAGGAGCGAGGAGGAGAACTTCTTCAAAGTAGACATACCTTGAGGAGATTTCGCGAGAGAGGAGGAGCCTCACCCACTGAGTTTCTCCAGCATTTTCGTCTACATTTAATTTTCGGAATGTTATTTCATAAGAAAGGAATCATTTGTAATTACAAGTCGAAATGATAATGCCTTATCTTTAGTTATACATTACTTATTGTCTCCACAGATGCTGCCTGACCCACGGAGTTACCGTTTCTAGACCTCACTATCTCCATCGCAGATAACAGACTACTGACCGACATCTACTACAAACCCACTGACTCCCTGTGGCTATCTGCACTACACTTCTTACCACCCTGATTCCTGTAAGGACTCTATCCTCTACTCCCAATTCCTCCGTCTACGCCGCATCAGCATGATGATGAGGTGTCGCAAACCAGGGCATCAGAGATGTCCTCATTCTTTAGGGAACAGGGGTTCCCCTCTTCGACTATAGATGAGGCTCTCACCAGGGTCTCCTCTATATTCCGTAGCTCCGCTCTCACTCCCCATTCCCCCACTCGTAACAAGGACAGAGTCCCCCTTGTCCTCACTTTCCACCCTACCAGCCGTTACATACAACACATAATCCACCGATATTTTCGCCACCTCCAACGGGATCCCACCACTGGCCACATCTTCCCATCTCCTCCCCTTTCTGCTTTCCGCAGTGACCGTTCCCTCCATAACGCCCTGGTCAATTTGTCCCTTCACACCCAAACCACTGAGTCTCTCCAGCATTTTTGTCTACTACTGAGTTACTTTGGTGATTTAGTCAAGATTCCAGTTCCTTGTGTCTCCATTATACCCTCTGTTTTTGTCAGTGGGTATCCATGACTTCATTTTTGCAGCTGCAATCTAAGACGGCAACGTAAGAGACTCTAGTCTAGACTCCATTTTATGATTTTAAATCCTTCGCCATGAGTAACAACAATCTTAAGACATGTTTAAAAAATATATAAAAACAGGAGAAATATCCCCATAAGCTGCTTTTATATTTTCAGAATTACATCAGACTTTGGATTTCCAGCATTTGTAGATGTTTTTACTTTCATTTAAATGATTAATGACCCCTTTAACAAGCTGAGGAGATGGGAGAAAAAAAATGTTCCTTATGTGTTGGATTAATATTTAGTCAAGCAAGTTTAACCTGTTCAGTATACTCGGGTCAGATAAAATAAGTGAAAATAAATCTTGCCAGTGAACAGGTTAAAAGAGGGAGCCTAGATTTCAAAGTGACAGCCACAGTGATGAACTGGTGTTCCAGATTGGGATAAGCACTTAAAATACTTTACCCAGAAGGAATGAGGTTTACCTGATCAAAATTACACATGCCCACCACTGCAGTCATTTTGGAACCTCGGTGTCAAAAACTCAGTGCTGCTGAGTCCAATTTCATTCTCTATGTGGCAGCAGGTTATTTCAACTAAAGGGCAATAGAGCAGTGTCTGATTTATACTCTAACTTCAAATTGGTGCTCAACACATCGATGCTCCACAGCAAGAATGCGTGGCTGAATTAAATGTCATACACTCCTTGAGATTTTGCTTTACCTCAATTGTGGACAATTGAACATTCTCATTTATGTTTGGTTTCACTCTGAACAAATCGTTGTATCTACAAAATTCCTTCCCTAATGTTCTCGGTCCTACTGTTCTCTGATATTCCTTGTAATCTACTCCAACAAGATTCCCAGTTATGTGTTCTAATACTTCTCATGGTAGCATGATCAAACAAGGTTTTTAACATTGATGCAATGAAACTCCTTGTCACTTCTCAATAAAGTTAGAGCTGACACTATAACATAGAAACATAGAAAAAAGGTGCAGGAGTAGGCCATTCGGCCCTTCGAGCCTGCACCGCCATTCAATGTGATCATGGCTGATCATCCAACTCAGTATCCCAACGTTCTTTCTAAGTCCAGAATGTCACCCGATTGCCAGTAATATATAACATTGAGTAACATAAGCTATTGGGGTGGCACAACGGTGGAATAACGACCTTATGCACCAGAGACCCAGGTTCGATCATGCCAAAGGGTGCTGTCTGTGCAGAGAAGGACCTGTTTCCACGCTGTATCGTTAAACTATAATGTATTATTTTAGAAATGTAATTTAAAAATACTGTTTCTTATCTGGGAAATCTTATAAAATCCAAGGTGCCCGACACTCCTACTCCATAACTACATTATTTATTAACCTACACAGACCCAGTTAAAACAATCTCATCTAAACAAAGGTCAGCGGATGGATTATTGAATTCTATTTAGAGTCATGAAGCATGGTAACAGCCACTTCGGCCCAAATTGTCTACAACAACCAACATGTCCCATCTACATCAGTCCCACCTGCCTGCGTTTGGTCCACATCCCTCTAAACCTGTCCTATCCATGTACCTGTCCAAATGTTTCTTAAATGCTGCTACAGTACCTGCCTTAACTACCACCTCCTGCGGCTTGCTTGACTGCACCGACCACGGGGGAAATAAAGAGGAAGAAGATGGAATTTTTTGCCTTCCATCTCCGTGAGGAATGTGGAGAATCTGCTGTGGTGGATGTTTATGTTAACTTTTATGTATTTGTGCCTCTTGTTGTTTTTTTTGTATGGCTGTATGTTAATTTGCATATCACTGATACATGTGACAATAAACGACCTTTGAAACCTTTGTTCCATACACCCACCATCCTTTGTGTTTAAAAAGGTTAACCCTCAGGTTCCTATTAAATCTTTCCTGCCTCATCTTAAACCTAAGCCCTCTGGTTCTCTATCTCCTCTACTCTGGGCAAGGGACTCTGCAGTTACTGTACTTGCCTCAATAACTTTATCTGGCAGCACATTCCACTGATCTATTCCTCTCATAATTTTGTACACCTCTATAAGATCACCCCTCATCCTCCTGCGCTCCAAGGAATATAGTCCTAGCCTGCTCAATCTCTCCATCTAGTTCAGGCCGTGGAGTCCTGGCATCATCCTTGTAAATCTTCTCTGTATCCTATCCAGTTCGACCAAACTAAATGGTGCATCTAAATCTTCACCCAAAGGGGCTTCATGATGCCAAATATGCTTGAGCACAAGTACAAAATCACATCTCATGATAAATAAATAAAGTATGTGGTCTCAGCATGAAGCATTGTGATAAAAATGCTCTAAATTGCCATAAATTATACAAGAGCCTGGTTACACTCAAATAATTTCCTTGGAATGCTCATCCAATTTGTAGGGTTTTATGATTTTCAGGCCAATCATTGAATTTAACCAGCAATGAATCCAATTTAAAGATAGCGTGATAGAAGTTCACAGTGGGACAGGAAGATTAGGATGGAAGGCAGGAAACAAACCAGTTTATTTTGTCAATGTAACATTTTTACAGTTTTTTTTTATGGGGAAGGGGGTAAGAATTTCCAGATCTCTCTTTTTAACTGTGTAATATATATGAAGAAAAACATCATCACCTTCTCCTGTTGCAAATTCTGCAATGGATGTTCCATTGTTAACTGTTGGTTGGATTTCAGTCACTCTACAATCCTCACTTGTGCTCGTGGAAATAGAGTGGTGTTGCAGCATCTGATAAGCAATATTCTGTTTGTATCGACTGAGTAGCATCAGTGATGAACTCGCAAGAATAATGCTGCACAGTAATACCATCATCGTACTTATAACCTGTAAATGACACACGTGAAAAGGAATCAGAAATATGTCCACACAGCTTTGAATGGAAATTTGAGGGTCAAATCAACAGGAGGTGCAGAATACAAGCCAACAAATATTTCTTCTGGTCAGTATTCTTACTATACATGGGCCTATTCTTACTAAAAATGGGCTTTTGGAACACGAGGTGGTCAAATTGCTTCCTTCTTTTTTTGGATTCTAGATTCATCAAATGGGCAGATGAGATCAGTTTAACTTGGTATCATAGCGGACGATCAGCCATGATCACAATGAATGGCGGAGCTGGCTCGAAGGGCCGAATGGCCTCCTCCTGCACCTATTTTCTATGTTTCTATGTTCGACACAAACATTGTGTGCTAAAGGGCCCATGCTATGTTCTAAATTACCGGACAAATTTAAATTCTGCAACCACAACAGTGGGATTTAAACTCATCACTGGATTGTTAGTCCTTGCCTCCATGTGACTCGGGTTCTAACAGACACGGTGTATATCTTAACTGCATCAGACTTCCCAAAATGCATGAACTCAAGTTCCAGGATTAAATATCATCTGCCATTTCTCTGCTTTTTACAATCAACTGATCAATATCATTCTGTAAACAAAAGGCTATCTTCATTCCTATTAACAGTTTCCATGTCTTTGGCAAATCTACTAATAATTGCTCCTAAGTTCATATCCGGATCATTAATGTAAACACAAACAGCAAGGATTGCCACACCGACTCCTGAGGTTACTGGATCATAGACTTCCAATCCCAAAAGCAGCTCTCACCCATTGCCCTCTGCCTATCAACAAACTATCTTTAGATCCAAGCTTTCATTGGGGTAGATGTACAGATGTGGTGAAGAACAGACTGGAGTCCAAGAAAGTGAATAAAATTGAACCCCTTCTTGGAGAGTTACGCAGACTTATAAAGGGATGGACAATGTAGAAACAAGATACTGCAGATGCTGGTTCACACAAAATGACACAAATTGCTGGAGTAACTCAGCAAATCAGGTAGCATCTCTGGAGAATATGAATAGGTGAAACTTTTTTGGGTCTTCAGATGAAGGGATGGATGAACCTCAATTGTCTTTGCACTTCCAATATCACTAAACTGTCGAGGTTTCACTATCAACATTTATTGCTGACAAATATTGAAACATGTGGACATTTATTGTTCATCCCTAAAACAGCTATGGAAACTACGGTCTCACAGTTCCACTATCCCAGATTCAGTGCTGCCCTCAAGTGCTGTCTGTGGAGAGTTTGCATGTTCTCCCTGTGACCACATAGATTTCTTCACAGGGCTCAGTTTCCTGCCACATCCCAAAGACATACAGGTTGATAGGTTAATTGGCCACTCTAAACCTCAAGATAGCAATCGGCAAAAAAAACTAAATGGTTTGAAGGTAGTGCAAGGTTTAAAAGTGAGGAATGCTTTCTGGAACTCATCCGACCAGTACCTGGATCAGGAATTTTTTTAGACCCTAAAGTGTAAGAATAATTGCTCAATTTGGAGAGATAATGCGAATAGTGTCAAAATTTAGTTAGGCAGTTTAGTGAGACATGAAGGAGACCAGTCCGCATTAATTAGACAGAAATGTTAATAATCAGATTAATGAGTCTACGGTGAGAAATCTTGAAGATCAGATGGAGGGCGCACAGACTTCCAAGCCAAAAGACATGTATCAAACATTCCTAAATAATTGAGAGACTTGCTTTTACCTGATAATTTCCATAAAAGAATGCTGAATCACCCAGTGATTGCATGTCTGGATGACCAATAATTAATAGGATCCCCACAATGAATGCTGGTATCCTAGTAAAACATAAAATACATTGGAATAACAAATCAATAATTCACTGCTATAAGGAAAAGATACATTATTTGAGATGTTCATCGAAAAAGATTATTATTGTACCCATACCTGCAAATGTCAAAATAGTCAATTATTTGCAGGTTTCCCAAGCAATGGATGAGATGATAACATGCACATCTCAATTTCAATCTCAGCACTGATGCGCAACTTAACCAACATATTAAAACTGCTCATAGAGAAAGGTGACCCAAAGATTTGCAGGCATTTTACAGGAACATCAAACATCAGGAAAACAATGAACAGTGACCCATAGAAAGGCCGTAAAGTTTGAGGGAATTCATTGATTTCTTGCAGCCAAAAATCTCTTTCCCCAATATTTACCAGGGGAAAGCAGAAAACTAGAGTTGATCCTTCAACCAGAAGCCAAGGAGAATGCGTCTGACCACAAATGTTTAGCTAAAGAGCAAGTTTTAAAGAGTATCAAAGGAGAAAGGGGTAAAGAGGAGGAAGAGATTCCAGAACAAAAGCAGCTGTAGTTGGACAACAGTGTAGTGATTAAATTCAGACTTATCCTCTGCTCACAGTAAGAAGGTAAGACGCTTGAGAAGTTGAGAATCTGCCTGGTGACAAAGTCCTTTCTCATCAATTACTCTGCAATTCCCTAAGTTGATTTGAAACCAACACAAAGATAATTTGTCTATTCAATCCTGTGGTCTATTCTATCCTTGGCTTAAGATCGTTACAGATATTTTGGCTTTGACTTCAGCATACAGATGCTAGGTCTATTATCATTGAGAAGTCCGTCTGAAGAAGGATCGCGAGCCGTAAAGTCATCTACCCGTGATCTCCATGGATGCTGCCCGACCGCTGAGTAACTCCAGCACCGAGTCTTCTTCAGCCAATCAGCATTTGCAGTTCCTCCTTTCGTTGAGCTACCCTCCACCATTCATAACTGAATGCAGTAGAATTGTGGATCATTGATTTGACCCATTGTTTAGTTTAGTTTATTGTCACAAGAACAGAGGTACAGCAAAAACCTTTTTTATCGCTTTCCATCCAGTTCGCCAAAGGATTATACATGATTACAATCAAATTGTCCACAGTGTACAGATACAGGATAAAGGGTATTACGTTTAGTGTAAGATAAAGTCCAGTGAAGTCCGATTATAGACAGACTGAGGGTCTCCAAGAGGTAGAAAACAATCAGGACCACTCTCTAGTTGGTGATAGGTTGCAGTGAAGTAAGTGAAGCAAACAGTCACCTCACCATTGCAGAGAACTTGTCTATACTCTCTAGTGGATGGGAAAATCCTGTCTCTCCACTACAAAGAACAGAGGAGTTATTCATTGTGCCTTGGTGAATATTTACTCCACATTCAAACCTCAACAAACCGAATATGTGCTCTGTTGTTATTTATGGAGAATGTTCCTTCTATAAATTGGATGTCATGTTTTTTCTTACAGCATACACTCAAAGTTCCTTCACCAACAGGAAAATGCCTAGGGGTGTCCCAAGATCGTGAAAATTGTTATGCAATGCAAATATTTTCAATTGGCTACAATTTGATAAGTATCCCCTGAACAAGATGGGCAAGACTGAACAAGATAGGCAGCACATTGGCACAGAGGTAGAGTTGCTGCCTTGCAGCATCAGAGACCCGGGTTTGATCCTGACTACGGGTGCTGTCTGTACGGAGTTTGTACAATCTCCCTGTGACTGCGTGGGTTTTCTCCGGGTGCTCTGGCTTCCTCCCACACTCCAGAAACGTACAGGATTGTAGTTTAATTGGCTTTGGTGAGTTGTAATATTGTCCCTAGTGTGTGTAGTTTAGAGCACAGGGTGATTGCTGGTCCGCGTGGATTCAGCAGGCCAAAAGGTCTGTTTCCATTCTGCATCTCTAAAGTTTTAGAATTGCAAGTTGCAGTTCTGCAGAAAAGCACCAACTGTTCAAAGGTCTTTTATTGTCACATGATCCAATTAAGGTACAGTGATATTCGAATTACCATACAGCCATACGAAAAAAAGCAACAAGACACACAACTACATAAAAGTTAACATAAACATCCACCACCGCGGATTCCCCACACACCTCACTGTGATGGTAGGCAATAAAGTCTAATCTTCTTTCCTGTGCCAACCACATCCGAATCTACACACTGCAACACAGACTTTGGAAATACGATGAAGGCCTGATGCCAGTAGGCTCTCAACAGAGCCTGGGGATGGGGGGGGGGGGGGGAATTCTGGAAAAATCCATGGTGAGAGACTAAAAGCACTTTGCATCTGGATTCAACTTTATGCCAACTTTGTAGAAAAAGGAAGGGTGACGTTTCGGGTCTTCTTCAGACTCCAGGAATGAAAATAGAGTGGAAGTCAACTGTAGGAATGAGCTGCTGAGCTGCAGCAGATTTGACTGGTTATGCTCTGTGGGTGGGTGATGTGGGTGCAAGGTGTGGGGATTTCCAAGCAAAGCCTAAACCAAGCTTCAAATGCACCTATCCAATGTTTCTATTGCTGAGTGAGAAAATAAGATCTGATGGAGATGGGAAACATTATTTTACATTAAAATTATGGACAGAATAGCAGTTATCATCAGTCTGTCCTAATTTCATTGTCTTGGAAATAGTTCGGGTTTCACCAGCAATTCTACCTCAAGAGGCGGTCATCCACACTCCTACAGAATCCCAAACCTACTTGAGTTCCAAAACTAATTTGAGCAGCGCTCTGCTATGGACCTTGCCAAGAAGCTCTTGGATGAGCTGGTGTAGAAAGGAACTACAGATGCTGGTTTATACCAAAGATAGACACAAAGTGCTGGAGTAACTCAGCGGGTCACACAGCACATCTGGAGAAAAATGTTGGGTGAGCTCTCGGGCCGGAACACTTTCAGTCTGAAGAAGCACGATGTCTATCTTGGATGAAGTTATTCATTTGACTAAGGAACATTGGGGCTATGAGGAAGGAGATAGGAACAGGCAAGATATATTTCATTTTAATTATCAGTGGATTGTTTCACAGTTTAATTGTTTAGAAGCATTTTATCCGGCTTGTGACTATTAAATTTTTTTTTTAGTTCATTGGGATTCAAATAGAGAGCTTTGATAGTCAGCAAACCTGGACAAAGGGCTTTTCCTGCTGTCAAAGGCTGCCAGAGGAATTTTGTGGTGGAATTCTTCTGGCCAGGCCCTGTTAACCTACGACATTGTTCCAGATTCCAATTCCACTGGGGCTCATCTCATAGTTCTAGCTCCAACGGGGCCCAAGAAACCCTGCAAAGGGAATCTCATGGGGAAAAAGGACGGTACAATGGCTTTGTTATTAGAGCTGCTGCCTCGCAGTGCCAGAGACCCGGGTTCAATCCTGATCTCGGGTGCTGTCCGTGTGGAGTTTTGTACGTTCTCCCTGTGACCGTGTGGGCTTCCCCTGGGTGCTCCATTTTCCTCCCATATCCCAAAGACATGCAGGTTTGTAGGTTAATTGGCACTATACATTGCCCCTAGTGCGTGGGGAGTGGATGTGAAAGTGGAATTACACGGAACTAGTGTGAACAGGTGATCGATGGTCAGAGTGGACTCAGCGGGCCAAAAGGCCCATTTCCATGCTGCATCTTTCAATTAATCAAAGGTGACAAGTGCAGAGCAAGCCCATTCAAGGACATCTGGATCATTTATATTAGAAAGCAAGTAAAGAAATATCACTCTTCCCTCTAAAAGACACAGAGTGCTGGAATACCTCAGCAGTATCTCTGGAGATCATGGATAAGTGACATTTCAGATCGGGACCCTTCTTCAGACCCAGAAACATCACCTATCCACGTTTTCCGTAGATGTTGCCTGACCTGCTGAGTTACTCCAGCACTTTGTGTTTTTGAATCTGTAAACCAGCATCTGCAGTTCCTTGTGATTTCACTCTCCCATTTGTTGATGATTTAAAAAAACGACCACCCAAATGTAATTTTTTGCAGCCACAATATCTGCAAAGTGTATCGGCATCAGGGCAAAGATTCAAAATAAAAGTTCTCTTACCCCCATCCAGCAACAATGAAGAACCCTTTGTGCTCAGACATATTTTTCTCCAACAGAAGTAACGATAGTGCTATCAAACCTGATAAAGTAATTTACAAGGAGTCAGTTCGTGCATTGCAATTACCATTCATATATTTATCAGAACTTGAATTATTGTAACAGCAGATCAAATGGGTCTTAAAACTGTTCTTAAAAATCTTAATGTTCTTAAAAATCAAATAATTGATCAATTTATCTGCAAGCATTTAGAATTTTTATGGTGTTAGCAATCAGAAAGTTCACAGGAGAAAGCACCACCATACAGGGCCACATGTCTGGACCTCAATTGGTGCAGGAAAAGGGGAAGGGTATTTGATGGAATTAAAACAAATAATGTCAAAGAAACAGTGATGCAAGGAAGTTAGAGATCAGGAAAGGATGATGCAAATGCATCAAGAGAGAAAGGGCAGTAGCCAGTAAAATTAAGGGCCTGTCCCACTTTCCCGAGTTATTCATGAATTCTCCCGAGTTTTCCCCTTGATTCAAACTCACAGAATGTTCGTAACGGGTCCGTAGGAGTCCGTAGATATATCGTAGCGGCTCGTTACGCCAGCCGTAGGTACTCGGGGCATCAGGTAAGTCGGGACGTTTTTTCCAGCCTGATAAAAAATGTCCACGAGTAAAGAAATAGTCGGGAGGATGCCCCGAGTACCAACGGCTGGCATAACGAGCCGCTACGATAGACCTACGGACTCCTATGGCCCCGTTACGAACATTCTGCGAGTTTGAATCAAGGGGAAAAACTCGGGAGAATTTGTGAATAATTCGGGAAAATTCGTCAATGACTCAGGAAAGTGGGACAGGCCCTTTATGAGGTGGGAATAAAATCAAGAAAGCAAGAGGGGTTGTTGATAAACGAGATATAAAAAAATGGCCATATAATCCAGAAATTATATTTTAGGATTGAGGAATTCCAAATGAAAATGTCAATTCAGCTTTTAAAAGTGTTCGGGTAAATAAAAAATAAACTGTAAATGCTGGATTTTAAAACGAAAACAGAAAATGTTGGAAAATCATAAGTCAAATAGCATCTGTGGAAAAAGGGTCATCTCCTCAAGGCTGTGACCCTTTATCAGAACTGCAGACCCACAACTTTATTATTTCTCTTATTGCAGATGCTGACAAGAGTTTTTCCATAATCTTTTGATAATTTTAAAATAGTCTACATTCTAAGCACCTTACCTGTCCATACATATGCACTATACAATGGACAATACAGCACAATGAATCCCAGCACTTGACCAAGAAGACTATTTTGTTTGATGATAACATACCACACGATCATTCCTATACAGACCATACACTGGAAAACAATTTTAAAAGTAACAATGTAAATATATTTTCTATTGACAGTGTATACAATATTCACTATGTGAGCAAAATAATCAGGCTTTTCCATTTTCTTCTAGTCAAATTAATTTCCTTCACTGCAGGCAAAAGAGACTGCAGATACTGGAATCTTGAGCTAAACACAAAGTGTTGGAAGAACTCAGCAGGTCAGGTAGCATCTGTGGAGGATAATACATAATGGCTGTTTCGGGTCAGGACCTTTCAGTTGGGGTGACATCTCAACACATCAATTATAGATGCTGCTGACCCACAAGGTTCCTTCAGCAGTTTGTTTTTTGCTTTGGACTTCCTTCATTCTCTGGATCCTGCTGAACATCGGAACATATATCTTTTTTGTTAATGCAATCATAGCACACGACTATTACTGGGAGGTCTGTATTGACCGCCCAATTATAAATGTTGATGGGATGCTGATGGGGACTTTTAGTTCCTTTTAGACTTCTTAGGCCATTCAGCAGAGCAGTTGAGGGTTAAGGGCAAATCTGGAATCATATAAAAGCCAATCTAGGTAAGAACGGTCCCGACCGAAACGTCATCTGTACATTCCCTCTACAGAAGCTGCCAGATCCACTGAGTTATTCCAGCACTTTGCATTTTGCTTAAGATTCCAGCATCTGCAGTTCCTTGTGTCTCCAAATATGAAGAGCATGTTTAGTTTCCTCAGTATACATTTATGAACTAGTCATGCTTGAAGAACAATCCAAGAATTTCCAGAAAAACTATTATTGATACTACCTTTTTATCCTAGATTTATTTATTTGGCTGAACTAAATTTATAAATTGCCACGGTGGTATTTAAACTCATATCACCAAACGTTTGAATTTATTTATCCAATAATATAACCACTGTGATACGTTTAAAGAAGGTTCTGTCTAAAAAGAAAAGTGGTAATAAAACAGCTTTGAGGTTTATGTGACATACGTGAACATTAGCATGCATTTGATCAAGCCCCATGTGGCAGATTAATTAGAGATGTAAAGGTAGGAAATTGGATCCAAAATTGGCTGACTTGCAGGAAGCAAAGGTGGACAGATGTTTAAACAACTCCAAAGATAGTGCACAATAGGGTTCCACAAGGTCCAGAGCTGGAAGCTTAATAAGCGATTTATATTTAAATGTAGGGGGCATGATTACGAGACAGTCAAGTAATATAAAATCCACCTATGTTGTGGCTGGTCAGGATGAAATTTCCAGACCAGCAAAATATCGATAAAAAGATGAAAAGTGAAAAATTGAATTTAATTTGTGAAATATTGCATTTTGGAAGGACAAACAAGGAACGGAAATAAGGATTATTGAGAGAGGCATGAGAGGAGTTTCCTGGGGCCTTGACAGAGATTTGTTGTATCCTATCCAGTCACAGACCAGATCTGAAAGGACTGGAGCGAAGCCAACGTTATTCCTTTGTTTAACAAAAGCAAGAGGGATAATCCAGGAAATTATAGGCCAGTGAGCCTCATATCAGTGCTGGGGAAGCTACTGGGGAGGGTTCTTCGGAATAGGATTTACTTACCTTTGGGAAAGCATAGGCTAATTAGGGAGAGTCAACATAGCTTTACGTGGGGTAGATAATGACTTACAAACTTGAGTTCGGTTCTTGAGGAAGATGATTGATGAGGGCAGGGCAGTAGATGTTGTGTACATGGACTCTATTAAGATTTAACAAAGTCCCTCATGGTAGGCTAATCCTGGAGATTAAGATACATGGATCCAAGGTGACCTGGTAGATTGGATCCAAAATTGACATCTATGGAAGACAGAGAGTCGTTGTGATGCAGTGTTTCTCTGACTGGAAGACCCGTGATGTTCGCAGGGATCAATGCTGTTATTTCTGTTCATGATATGGATAATTTGGACAAAAATGTTGATGCCTCAAAGCACAGAATATAGAGCAGGGATGACATATTGATTAGGCCATACTTAGAGTACTGAATGCCGATCTAGACATCACACCACAGGAAAGTTGTAATGGCCTGCGGAAGGACTCAGGAAAGAATAACAAGGATAGAGCAGTTTAATTATGAGGAAAGATTCGCTAAGATGTATTGATTCATTTGGATTGAGAGATTGAATAGATATCTAATCAATGTGCATAAAATCTGACACCTAGGTAGCATGGACAGGAAGGATAGATAGAGAATAAAGACCAAAAGATAAGGAGAGGTTGAGAAGAAAGTTGTAATCTAGAATTTTCTGTCTGCAAGAACCATAAAGATACTTGTTCATTTTGCAATTAAAAATATCTGCCAGGCAGATGCACGAGTGTAGAACCTGGCAGTTCATCAGAATGTGGGGAAAATACATAAAAATTGCGTAATTATTAGATGAGCGTAGATGGGTGGTCGATGGTTGATGTGGACTTGTTGGACAGAAGTGCCTGTTTCTATGCTGTATCTCTCTCTGACTCTCTAATACACCAAGGAGTTAGCAATAAATTAGCAAGAAATATGTTTAATAAAGACACAAGAGTCTGCTGATGCTGGAATCTTGATCAAAAGAAAACTACTGGAGGAATTCAACGGGTCAGGCAACATCACAGGAGGAAAATGGACATATGGACGATGGTCTTGCAAAAGGGTTCCAATTGTAAACATGTCGTCTATTTCCCTTCACAGATGCTGCCTGACCCACTGAGTTCCTCCAGTAGTTTGTTTTTCGTTCAAGAATGAAGCTTGGCTGTTTTAGCATTATTCTTAACACGGATGCACCAGAATATTGAACTATATTCAGTTTTGCATCCAAGCCGATGAAAGATTGCTATTTTAAAGAGAAAGCTCAATAATACAGCAATTAAAAGAAACTGCAGTTGTCAAAACCAAAATAGAAAATGCTAGAAAGATTTGGCAAGTCAGGGAGCATCTGCGAAAAAAGGAACAGAGTTAACATTTCAGGTCAATTACTTTCCTCTAGACTTCAGCCATAACAGAATATACTTTGTGTTATAAAGAAACATTTCATTATTGATCCAATTTATTTTGATTCAAGTTTGCAATATTGGCAGGAAGAATTTATACCCATCAGCCCAATTACTTTTAAGTAAAAGCAGTCACAAAGCAATCACAATAATGTACCATTAAATATCCTTACCTGTGCAATTAGCAAGTTGAGAGTATATAAATGAGGCAGCTGTTTAAATCTCTTATTCAGTAGCATGACAGCTACTGTCCAGATCTACAGAAAGAACAAAACTGTGCGTGCATAAATGGTTTCAAATTAAAATGAACAAAGTGACATCTCAATTGTTATAATGAGTATCAGAGAAACAACAGAATCATTGCATTTTTAATTAATGGGCAAATATTTGCATCTCTCAGTGTTGCTGCTGGTAAACCTGGGGATATTCTGCTTTATCGTGCTTGTACTGGAGAACAAAAGGGTGCAGATTCTCGAATCTGATAGGAAAAGGTGAACTAAATTAGGAGGGATGGTGGCAGATGGATACATCAGTGGGAGGAGAGAGGAGGAAAGGGGAGTGGTGTGGGTAGTGCGCAGTGGCTCCTGCAACTCTCCTTTCTTTGTTCCAGATCCCCCTATATACAGTCCCTTGTGTCTTCATTAACCTTGTTAGAGCCGTGTTTAGACCAGATTAGTTAAGAACAGATTTCCTGCCCTGAAGAAGGATGGGTTTTTAATAAAAATCCAGTAGTTTGGTGGTCACTATTAATAACATTTGCTGTTTCTAAGCTTTTAAATTCAGGAATGTTCACTGAATTTCAATTCTGTAGCTATGCCATTGTAGAATTTCAACTTCCATTGGATTGTTAGTTCTGCCGTGAGTCAACATCAATAATTTTCTTGTTTTTATCAGCTTTTCTTTTAAAAACAGTATCTATAATAAGTCTGAAGAAGGGTCGAGACCCAAAACATCACCAATTCCTTTTCTCCAGAGATGATGCCTGACCCGCTGAGTTACTCCAGCTTTTTGTGTCTATCATCACTACACTGCCTTAAATGTTTGGTTGATGATTTCATTTTTTATAATTTGAATTTTATACATCTAACTAAAACAATTATATTTATGGCATATTCTTTACACTTGTAACAAATAAATCAATGGTAACAATTTTGGATGTAAAATATATCACTGACTTAATTGATAGTAACTACGTTATAGTAGGACTCCGTGGGGTTTGCTCTTGTAAGTAGGATAATCAGGTATCAAAAACATTATAGAATATATTGTAGTGTATTTTACTATTGTAGAGCTTATTGTGCAGCTTGAGCTCTGGACAGTATAAGAAGCATTATGGTAATTATTCAAATTGAAGAGCATCACAGTGTGAATGTAGGATGTCAATACAACCCAAAATTAAACAACTTGAATCTAAACTGTAATAAATGAAAAATATATAATTTGTATTATCTTTAAAATGTCAGTAAATGCTCATGTTAGAGTGACAGGCAAGACAGGTAAGAATGAGGAACCTTTGACGATGAGAGAAATTGAGGCTGCTCGAGAAAAGAAAGAGGCGTGGGTGATGTACAGGCAACTGGGATTAACTGGAGGGATTAACTAGGGGAAGGTGGAGCATACTTAAAAAGTAAATCAGCAAGGCAAAATCGAACACGAGTTAACTCTGGCTGATCAGATTAACTATATTGAGGGGAAAAAGATGAGGAGAGAGAGATAATATGGCCCCTCAGAGACTAAAGTGATTATCTTTAAGTGGTCATAAAGTGGGAGAGGTTGGGCAGGCTAGGGCTTTATTCTTTCGAATGCGGGAGGCTGAGGGATGATCTTAGAGGTAGGTGTATAACATCATGAGGAGAATGGGTGAATGCACAGTCCTTTTTCTTCGGATGTTGGAATCAAAAACTAGAGGGCATCGGTTTAAGATGAGAATGACAGATTTAATAGGAAGCTCAGCGGCAACTTTATTACACAGAGGATTGAGATGTATGGAATGAGCTGCCATATAAAGTTATTAAGGTAAGTACAGTAACAGAGTCTCTTGCCCAGAGTAGGGGAATTGAGAACCAGAGGACATAGGTCTAAGGTGAAGAGGGAAAGATTTAATAGGAACCTGAGGGGTAACTTTTTCAAACAAAGGGTGGTGGGTGCATGGAACAAGTTGCTAGAGGAGGTAGTTGCAACTATTGCAACATTTAAGAAACAACTAGACAGGTATATGGATAGGGCAGGTTTAGAGGGATATGGGCCAAAATCAGGCAGGTGTGATGTGTGTAGATAGGAGATATTGGTCGCTGTGGGCAAGTTGGACCGAAGGGCCTGTTTCACTCTGTATGACTCAATTTAAAAGATGTTTGGCCAGATACGTAGAGAGGAAAGATTTGGGGGCTGAAAGGTTTATTTCCATGCCGTTTGACTCTATCAACTGCTGATGGTACTTTTCAGTTGGCACAAGTATTTTCTGTCAACTTGATTAACCTCTTTCATGGATGTTAACATTTTCAGCTGTAAGTTCAGTTTTATGCAAACATTTGGATCAATGTAACACTCATCTTAAAATCAGAAGGCCTTGGGTTCATGTCATAATCTCAGAAGTTGTTTCAGGGCAAGAGAGAAGGCGCTGCACAATATCTTTAAAGTGCCATTTATTGAACAAGGCACAATGATATGCAACTTAGTGAGGTGAAATTGCATGCACAGCAGAACAGAAACTGCCAGAGTCCTTTCAAGGCCGAATGCTCAAAGCCCTCAGTGCCTTTCTGGATTATACTCACACACAAAAATTCAAATACAGTGCAGAATACCAATACTGCACAATACAGGCCATATTACAAGCTGAAACTTTCTATAAAAATCAACAGCTTAAATTTTTGTATGATTCATATCATGCGGTATGTAATATTTTATTTAGCTTAATTCAAATTGGAAGCAATTATTTCAGGTAGCTTATCTGCTTTTAAACCTCAATGCACAACTTAAAAAATAAAATCAGGGAAAATGCAGATTGACAACCCAAAGCCACTTAAATTACACAGGGAAATCTTCCCATTGCACTTGTATCAGATTAAATCTAACTTCATTCACTCAGTAGAAACAAATGACTTGAGAGAGGAGCAAGGCAAGTTTCACATAACTTACATTGTTGGGAATTCATAGATTTTGCTTAAATGCATTTAACTGTTATGTTCCAAGTGTTTTAGTGATTTCATTTTTTTACTTTTAATAGCTACTATTGATTATGTTTGAATGTTTCTGAATGTCTTGGATAGGAAAGGTTTAGAAGGATATGGACCAAATGCAGGCAAGTGGACCCAACTTAGATGGGGCATGTTGGGATGAAGAGCATGTTTCCATGCTGTATGGCTCAAACATCAGAGACATCATTTAGTTACATGTAACAATTTTGGCAGCTCATTTATCCAAGGTTGTAGCTTAGCTACTCAGAGGAAGAGTTTCAGGCTCATATCTTCTCCGTTGTTGATTCAGATGTCCTGCAGGCAAGGGAATGGAGAGTGTGGGTAGCCTACCAGATGGAACCATCTGGAGAATAATGCCGGGGCTACCTGAAGTGAGAGAAATCAAAAGGAGGAAGACTGACTGAACTTTATTGCCTTCCATCACAGTGATCACTCTGGTGGATGTTTATGTTAAGTTCTATAATTCTTTCAATTGTGATGTGTTCTTTTAATTGAATGGCTGCATGGTAACTCAAATATCACTGTACCTTAATTGGTGCATGTGACAATAAATGTGAAATTGAATATTCCATTCCAATTGTGCTTTAACTCGATACAAGCTAACACACCAACATGGATGTGCTTGTTCCGTCAAACGTAATGATCAAAATGAGCTAACTACTATGAGAATATATCCTAAACATTGAAAAATAATATCTGCACTTTGAAATGTCTTGATTTCAAGTAGACACTACTGGAAAATAATATTCACTACATCAGTACTGCAATTAGCTATGTGTAAGAAGGAACTGCAGATGCTGGTTTAAACTGAAGATAGACACAAAAATCTGGAGTAACTTAGCAGGACAGGCAGCATCTCTGGAGAGCAGGAATGGGTGATGTTTCGGGTCAAGATTCTTCTTCAAACTGGTTAGGGATAAGGGAAATTAGAGATATAGATGGTAAATTGTAGAGATAAAGAACAATGAATGAAAGATATGCAAAAAAGTAACGATGATAAAGGAAACCAGGCATTGTTAGCTGTTTGTAGAGTGAAAATGAGAAGCTAGTGCGACGATTTGGGGAGGGGGGGGGAAGAGAGAGAGGGGGAGGGAGGGGGAGGGAGGGGGAGGGAGGGGGAGGGAGGGGGAGGGAGGGGGAGAGGGGGGGAGAGGGGGGGAGAGGGGGGGAGAGAGGGGGGAGAGAGGGGGGAGAGAGGGGGGAGAGAGGGGGGAGAGAGGGGGGAGAGGAATGGGGGGGGGGGGGGGGGGAGTATTCATACCACTGGGCTATAAGCTGCCCAAGCGAAATATGAGATGCCGTTCCTCCGATTTGCGTTTAGCCTTACTCTGACAATGGAGAAGACCTATGATAGAAAGGTCTGTGTAGGAATTGGAACAAGAATTAAAGTGTCCAGCAATCAGGAGATCAGGTAGGTTCAGATGGGCCGAGGGAAGGTGTTCCGTGAAACGATTGCCCAGTCTGCGTTTGGGCTTGCCGAAGTATAAGAGTCCACAACTTGAACAACGGATACAGCAGATGAGGTTGGTGGAGGTGCAAGTAAACCTCTGCCTAACCTGAAAGGACTGTTGGGGTCCCTGGACAGAGTCGAGGGAGGAGATACAGCGACAGGTGTTGCAACTTCTGTGGTTGTTGGAGAAGGTACCTGGGGAGGGGGTGGTTTGGGTGGGTAGGGATGAGTTAACCAGGGAGTTATGAAGGTAACAGTCTCTGCAGAACACCGAAAGGTGCGGAGATGGGAACACGTGGCTAGTGGTGGGATCCCATTGCAGGTGGCGGATATTTCGTAGGATATGTTGTATGCAACAGCTGATGGGGTGGAAGGGAAGGACTGGGGGGGGAGGGGGAGCAAGGGCGGAGCTGCGGGGTACCGAAGAGACACGAGTCAGGGCCTCATTTATGATGGGAGAGGGGAACCCCCGTTCCCTAAAGAATTAGGACATCTCAGGTATCTGCGTATGGAACACCTCATCTTGGGTGCAGATGCAACGTAGACAGAGGAATTGCGAGTAGGGGATAATCTTTGCAGGAAGCAAGGTGGGAAGAAGTGTAGTCGAGATAGTTGTAGGAGTCAATGGGTTTGTAATACACATCAGTCAATAGTCTATTTCCTGTGATGGAGACTGTGAGATCAAGAAAGGGGAGGGAGGTGTTGAAGATGGTCCAAGTAAATTTGAGTGCAGGATGAAAATTGACGCTGAAGTTGATGAAGTCCATGAGGTCTGCATGCGTGCAGGAGGTAGCACCGATGTAGTCATCAATGCAATGGAGATAGATTTGCTATTATATCCTGGTGTGGTTTGCTAGCTGCACTGTGGCTGGAAGGAAGGCACTACAGAGGGTTATTAAAACAGCACAGAGCATCATAAACACTCAACTACCCTCCCTGGAAGACATTTACAAGGACCGATGTTTACGCCGGGCGACAAACATCACACAGGACTCATCCCACCCTGCCAACCACCTTTTCACTCTGCTGCCCTCTGGGAGGCGATACGGGTCTTTGAAGGCCCGCACTTGCAGACTAACAGTTTCTACCCACATGCCATTAGAGAACTTAACTCAAACAGATAACACTACGGGCAACACTACACAATTCGGGGTGCAAATAACAATTTGTCTGCTAGAATGTGCAATATAATGTGCATTTTTTTATTATCTATTACTTATTTTATGCATTGATCTTGTAGTAAATGTAAATGTGAAAGTAAATGGTTGTTTGTGTTATTGTGCTTTGTTCCTTTTTTAATCTTTTTATCCTGTGTCTTTTATTGTTTACCATTGAAGGGGATGCAATTTCGTTGTACAGTTGATGTGCAATGACAAATAAACGTATTTGATTTGATTTGATTTGATATATGCAGAAAAGATGAAATAGCACGAAGAATTAAAGATTGCATATCTGTGGAGTAGCAGATCAAATAATCTGTCCAGAAGAAATGGGAGAAATTAGACATTGGCTTGGAGAGGTAATGCAGCATCTATTTTAAAGGACTGTACGACATATTTCTAGAGCAGCATTTATGGCGGAAACAACCAGCATCAACTGGACATGCTAATTGTAGGCTCCTGCTAATGACATGACTATTAAGGCATGGATATGATATCAGGAGAGTAAAATTAGAGCATGATAAATAAACTACATAGAAAATCTTTATTTTAATCTGGACACGACAATCTATAATACTAAATTGAAGTGGAGTATGCATGCGGATGTATTTTTTGCATCATTACTCAATGTTTTACAGAATTATCTATTGTACTCTTGTATGCAAGAAATATATAAGTTATGGTCATTTATTAAATTGACCTGACGATTTTACTGGTGCTTAAAGAATGAAACACAAATCTGCCCTTTTAAGCAATGGATATATTTAATTCCTATTTATTTGAGTATTTTGAAAGATATGAAATTATAGGAAATTACTATGCAACATTGTTTTAAATTAGCAGTGGGCATTAAATGCTTGGCAATTGAAGGCACATGTTTGGCAAATAACAGACTTGGGATTTTGCTGGAGTTAGTGGAAATTGTGGATTTTGTTCATCATGGGGAATTTTGCAGATTCATGTGGCTAAGCAGTAGTTTTTACAGTAATCCAGTGATAGTGCAGCATTAATTGAAAAGGACATTCAGTGAATTATTGAGATATCAGTAATAAATATCTAGCATCAATTTAAATTGCATGTCATCTTGCATCTCAAAATATATACAAACCAGGATCCTCATGAACACGCATAGTTTCAACGTTGAAAAATATATCAAAAAGCCCCTACATTTCATTAGCAATGGCAGAAAGTCATGGTGGATACAGTGTTTCAAAAGCATGTCTTTAATGTTACCAACCAGAAAAAACAGGGTGACTATGCTTAGATCAAAGCTGACATCCTGAATTGCAGACTGCAAAACCTTTGCTTCCATGGACGGAACAGTCAAAAGCCACGCAGACACATACATGATGGGAGCAGAAACAAATGTATTTATCACCATCCCTGGAGACACCTGCAAAAATAAATGTTATTTAGTTTTAGAAGATTAAAATAAAAACAAAAATTACCTACTATTTCATTGTCATAAGATAAATAAGGCTTTCTTCACTGCACATTTACACAAAGCTGGTACTTCCAGTTAAATATTTGAGTGTTTAAGAATTTTCTTCTGGCAAGGCAGGAGGGGGAAATCAACAGGAGCATTAGTTTTATTTACAGTATGTAACTTATCTGGCAGAGCAGGTATTAAGCTTGGATCACTCCGAGCCCAAAACGGGCATCTGAGAATTCTTCAGAAAGAAATCCACGTATCAATGATAGTTTGCATAATATTTTAAGGGGAGAGTCTGTGGGACAAATTTGATTTGATTGTTTTTGGAAAAGGTAAGTAACTTGGTTGTTAAGAGTTTGATATATGGACTGCACCCAGGCCTTTGACAAATGTTCTACAGAGGAGACTGCCCCATAAGATCCAGGCAAGGTAGTCAATTTGGATTCGCAGCAAGTAAAACAAACTATTGGAAGAACTCGACGGATCAGGCAGTATCTGTGAAGGGATCTCCAGTAGTTTTTTTTGTTCCCGATTCCAGCATCTGCAGTCTTTTCTGTGTCCAAATTGGATCAGAAATTTGCTTTGTTACAGGAAGCAGAGGATAATAATTGAAGATTGGTTTTTTTTGTGATTGGAAGCCTGATGGAATTTGGTTTTTAAAATGTGAGGTAATGCATTCTGGGAGGAGTAATAAAGCTAGGATATTCACAATGAAAGGTAGGACCACACAAAGCATGGAGGACATAGGGATGTTGGTGTGTAGGAAGGAATTGCAGATGCTGGTTTACACCAATGAGAGACACCAAGTGCTGAAGTAACTCAGCGGATCAGGCAGCCTCTCTGGAGAAAAGGAATAGGTTATGTTTTGGGTAGGAACCCTTCTTCAGACCTTAATCTAGGGATGTTTGTGGCATCCAAAAATCCACGGAGGTGACAGGACAGGGAGACAGGTGATCAAAATGGGATACTTGAATTCATTAGCTGGGACATGTAAATTTAAGTGCTGGTATGTTGTATGTATAACTATATAAAACATTAATTAAACTGTAACTGGAGTAATGCGAGCAGTTCCGTTCACCATACTACAAGAAGAGCACGACTGCACTCAAGAGCGCACAGAGGAGATTCATCATGATGTTGACTGGAATGGAGCACTTCAGCTATGAAGAGCGATTGGATAATTTGGGTTTGTTTCAGGAAGGCTGAAGGAAACCTGATAGTGGTATACACATTTACGAGAGGCACAGATAAGGTTAAAGGAGAGATGTTTTTCCATTTAACAAAGGTACTTATAACCAGAGGGAATGGTCTTAAGGGAAAGGAGTTTTGAGTAGGATATTTTTCCACACTGAGGGTTGGTGGAGGCAGACATTCTCACAGCATTTATGTAGGCAGCATAGAAGGCTGCAGCTTTAATGATGGAACATGAAATATGTACAGATAGGTACTTGATGGCTGGCATGAATATAGTGGGTTGAAGGGACACACAAAATGCTAGAGTAACTCAGTGAGTCAGGTAACATCTCTGGAGAAAAGGAATAGGTGACGTCTCGGGTCAAGATCCTTTTTCAGATTGAGAGACTGGGGAGAGGGATACTAGGGATATGAAAAGGTTCAGGTCCTTTTCCTTTTCCCCAGAGATCCTGCCTGACCCACTGAGTTACTCCAGCATTTTGTGTCTATCTTCAGTGTAAAGCAGCATCTGTAGTTCCTATCTACACATGGTGGGTTGAAGGGACTGTATCTGAGCTGAACAACTCCAATAAATCCACGCACAAATGTTTTCTTCATCTCCATATTAATGATAAACCAGGGAGTGCACAGCTCACAAAGGATGGGACTTAGTTGGTTTACTGATTATTTTTGCAGGATGATTTAAAGAATTGCCTTGGCCAAGTGAAATTATATTAAATAGCATATCTTGTGTTCATTTGCTTATCAAACTGAACCAGCACTTTGAAGCAGTATTAACAAGTAGCTGATGCCAGAGGCACAAAGAAAATGTACAGTGCTGGAATCTTGATCAAAACACAAATTGCTGGATGAAGGCAGCATATCTGACAACATTCATCGGTGGAATAATCAAGCGATGTTTTGGCTTGGGAATCAGACTGAAGAAGTGTTCTGACCCAAAACGTCACCTTTCCATTCCCTCCCCAGATGTTGCCAGACCTGCTGAGTTCCTCCAGCACTTTGTGTTTTAATGTTAAACTTAAATCGAAGCGAAGAATTGAAAGTTAAACACGATTCCGGGGATATTGAAATTGGCTAGAAAAATAAACTAGTCATATTTATTTTTTCTATGAATAACTCAGGCTCCATGGTGATTCTAATTCCTTCAGGAACAAGGCAATCAACACCATCATACTGTCCATGTGGTTTGCTTGTTTTTCAACTTTGATGGAATAAAAGCCTATTGGATTCCTATGTGCTCACAAGAATTATTTGAGTTTTCAACACTCAGAAAAACATTAAATTATGGACAAAATGCCGGCAGGTGGGACTTGTGTAGCTGGGACTTGTTGGCTTGTGGGCAAGTTGGGCCTGTTTCCACACTGTATCCCTCGATAACTATAAATCTACCCAATATTTCCTTCCTCTCCAATCTTCACAGTGTTTGTAACATCAGTGCATATCCCTTAATCTGGGATGTAATGTTAAAATTGTTCAAGGCATTGGTGAGACCAAATCTGGAGTATGGTGTACAATTTGGTCACCCAATTATAGGAAGGATGTCAACAAAATAGAGAGGGTACAGAGGAGATTTACTAGAATGTTGCCTGGGTTTCAACAGCTAAGTTACAGAGATAGGTTGAATAAGTTAGGTCTTTATTCTCTGGAGCGCAGAAGGTTAAGGGGGGACTTGATAGAGGTCTTTAAAATGATGAGAGGGATAGACAGAGTTGATGTGGCCAAGCTTTTCCCTTTGAAAATAGGGAAGATTCAAACAAGAGGACATGACTTTAGAATTAATGGACAGAAGTTTAGGGGTAACATGAGGGGGAACTTCTTTACTCAGAGAGTGGTAGCAGTGTGGAATGAGCTTCCAGTGGAAGTGGTGGCGGCAGGTTCGTTGGTATCATTTAAAAATAAATTGGATAGGCATATGGATGAGAAGGGTATGGAGGGTTATGGTATGAGTGCAGGCAGGTGGGACTAAGGGAAAAAAGTTGTTCGGCACGGACTTGAAGGGCCGAGATGGCCTGTTTCCGTGCTGTAATTGTTATATGGTTAATCACTCATTGATGACTTGGCTCATCTTTGGCTCATCAGTCAGGCAGGTTTTGAGTGGGTTTCTTTCCTCTTACTTTGGTTGTTAATTTTAAAGACATGGTACCCAAACTTTGTTTGAGACCGGTGCAGAAGGGAAAGAGGAAACTCAATAGAGAGAAAATAACCTTCAAACCATTTTCATAATAGCAGCAATTTTTCTAACTGTTAACATTAAACGAGGCAATTCCACATCTATGGAGACCCAACAATTTCAGTCATTACTTTCATATCAATTTCTGTGAATTGGCACAAAATATGGGAGTAATCCACCCAAAGCTGCAGAAGCTATTGATTCACTTGCTTGGAATCCATGTTTGAACTTGGTACTGAGGTCAATGCAAAACTAAACCAAACAATGAAGAAAACGATTTGGATATAATTTGGATATTATTTCTTCTACCATCACCCATAAAAAAATCAAACTAATGGAGCCATTCCTTGATACACAAGGATTCTACTTGTAAAATACATCAAGTATAATTTCTTAGGTGAAAGGAGAAGTCAAAATTAAGAGAAAGCCTTCTTGAATATTCAGCTGTTTGAAATCTGCATATACCTTTGATGGATAAATGATTTATAAACTTTGAACTCTCTCATGCTTTCATGTCCCTTATCAAAAGATTTGGTGTTTATTATAGTTCTGCAGGAGGCAGATTAATTTTTTTGCTCAGAAAGCTCACACAGCAATAGTTTTATTAAACTTTAGAGGCTTGAATTACTTGGTATCTGCGTGTCAATGATGCTTAGTGGTGTAATTAAGAGTACAATTTCCTAAATACATGCTTAAAATATTGGTGGTATTTAAAACTTATTGCATCCTGTAGATTAAAACCAACGAGAGAAATTATCTACACACTTACAATTTCAATTTCCATGTTGTACTGACTTGCATAAATGGCTACACTTGGAGCTGTTGGGAAAACTCCATATAAAAATGCAAAGTTCGAGAGACTGGTGTAGTTAGCCTCAGTGTTACCGTTGTTTAACAATTCCACCATTTCACGACTAATGAGAGGAAGTACCAACCTATGATTTTTAAAAATAAATAGTATAAATGAAACAGTACATCATCACTCACCATAAATTTATATCCAATTGCTCAAATGTATCACAAAATGTTATCAGTGTGAATTTCTATGAATTGTTAAGTGCAATTAACAGGTGGTACTACTATAACATGACAGTTGTGTTCCCAAAAAACCTTGGGTTAAATAAATCACATTATTATAAAGACAATTGTGTCAATATAGGAAAGAGGCTTACAGACTTGCAGAAGTTAATTTACCTGCAGGATTTATATAAATTATAAATAGCAATAAGTTTATGCTTGTTACTCCAAGCCAAAATTACAAAAGGCTATATGTTACATAGTGTAATACAATATAATTGCACCAGTGCCAATTGAAGTGATTGCATATCAGTTTCAATGGCTGCCCACAGTTAAAGTAGCAGTAGAGTTCTTAAGAGATAATGGTGTCTGATTACTATAGGGAGGTTATATGGAAATAATTTTCTCCCCTAACTGCTTAAATCCAAGACAACTTTGTTTCTGTATGTCAAAGTAACTTAGTGGTTCTCTAGTCACCCCACCAAAACCAAAAACAAAAAACAAACTTTGTAAACAATTTGCCATACATAATGAAAATTGTTCCACATTTTTTCATCACCTGCATTATATCCAATGCATTATATCCAATTCCTATCATGGAAACACTTTATAGGAAAATTAGCTGTATTTACTTAATCATATGCCTATCCTTCGGTTAATTTATTGTGTTGCACAGGGAGCCAAATGCTAAGTAATTTCGTTTGGAACTGCATGTATCAATGTATTTCTAAATGACAATAAAGTTTGTTTGACTTGACTTGACTTTGACTTGACTTTGACTTGACTTGATAAAGTATGCAGAATGACGGAATCATAAATGTTCAACTAAGTCAGTCATCAGATCCTAGATATCACTTAATGGACATATACAAGTAAATGGGTAAGATACAATTGATAGAGCCAAAAACAAGGATATTCACAAATTTGAAGGAAATAATGCAGCTAAGAAGGGACATTATAATCATAGACCGTACACAGCATAAATGTTACCAGAATAAAACAAACGATGGAAAAGTATAAGGACATCAAGAGGCTTGAGTAACATGAATTTTCCATTACAAATGAATGACGTGTTTTTAGATATTGCAAAAATCTTTTATTTCGTTAGTAGGCAAGCATATTTATTGTGTTTGTGTTGAGGATGATCACTTTATAATCTTTGTAGGAAGGTAGAAAGCTACTGCGTTGAGATCCTGTGAAAAATGACTCACAGGCCACCAGATAATGAATCTTGGCTGCAATAGAAGTGGAATTGGAAGAACAAAAATGTGTGTTGGCTGCATTTTTGAATCCCAGAAGAATACGAAAATGGTCAAATAAAAATTGCCCATAGCTGCAAACTAAAAAAAGGAATAAATAATTATAATAAAGAAATTAAAGCACATACGTATTCAAACCAGATATTTTGTGCTTAGTTGGGAATGGGAGGAAGGCAAAGGAACTTCCTCCAACGTACCAATAATATTACTCTCCATTTCCAATGTAACTATTCAGTCCTTTTATCGACGATTCCTCAGCCAAAAATAACAATTTGGCAAATAATTAAAATTTCCAACCGAGTATATTATGCAAGGGCTAAATCGTGTAAAACATGACGCAATAAATTTAAAGGCAAATAGGAAAACGTGCAGATGCAAAACAAGTGTTAATTGAAAGGAAAAGAATGTTCAGGTGCATTTTTGTCTAAAGGAAAAGAGTTCCTTTAGAGACTGAAAAAATGCACCATGGATGAAATGGCATGAAGACCACACCAATGTAGAGGCATTTAGGCAAGAGAAAGATTCCAGCAAGAAGGAAGCACACAAGGAGAGAAGAACCAGAGCAGGAAGGAGATTGAACTCAAAGATGGGGACTGAAAATGTAAGTTTATCTACTCTCAAATTTGAAGAGCATAAGCAAAGGGAAAGGAAATTGATGCACACAAAAACAGGAAGTAAATGGGAGAGCAAGTATTGAAAACAGATATTGGATATAAAAAACAATACAGGAAGATGAAAATAGTGAGCAGAGGCAGATCGTGATATCAATCAAGATGATATCACACAGAAATGCAAATAAGAACATGAAAGTTGGGACAAGGCAGGAGAAAAAGATGTACAATCTGCTTGGAAGGCTAGAGAAAGCCTAGAAAACAAGTGGAAAATATTAAACACGCGTGCACACACACAAAAGGAGAAAGTAGGAGACACATGCAAGATAATGCGAGGTAGAATGAGCTCAAGCATCATCACAGCACTCCTTTAAGAGTGCGCCCATGAGTAAGGCGAGTCAACTAAAATTGTCAGGTTAAGAACAAGTGACCAAGAGTAGGAGCTAGCAGGGAACTACCAGTTGAAATGTGTAGGAAGGAACTGCAAATGCTGCTTTAAACTGTAGACACAAAAAGCTGGAGTAACTCAGTAGGACAGGCAGCATCTCTGGAGAGAAGGAATGGGTGATGTTTTGGGTCGAGACCCTTCTTCAGCCAACCATTCCTTCTCTCCAGTGATGCTGCCTGTCCCGCTGAGTTACTACCAGTAGAATACTGGCAATAATAACTAATGGGAATCATCTAATATAACCAAAGCTGTGTTGCAGTGACAGATGGCTTTGGTTGCAAGGGCATCAGTGCACATTTTAGGCAGATTCTTGCCTAAAACTGCCTGAGACAAGTATTGTGAAGGGCAGAAGTCAAACAAGCTTACTGTACATGTTGATTTAGAAATAAAGAAAGCAAAGAATGAAATAGATGGCAGAAGAAACAGGAGTACAGAACACAAACATCAAAAGGTATTGTTGAGACAATGGTTTAAGCCCTGGTGTATTTGCATTGGTATAAAGGTAATGAATTTAGGGCATGTTCAGACATGTACCAAAATGTGACAATTTTGACATGGCAAGAATGTCAAGACACTTCTCAGGAGCTTTAACAAATAAAAACTAATATCAGAAGAAATACTGTTTCCACCAATCTTTCCTCCACCACGCACAAGAAGTGATAAGACAGACACCATTGTATGCAGATGCCGAGAAGTGTTCAGCTTTGGCTGAACAACTTCAAATCTTGTGTGTGGACTCGATAAGACGAGTGAAGGGATGTGACACAATGATAAAGAGAAGGGTAATAGAAAGGGGTTGAGAGTCTTTAGAAGTGAATACATCACCGGTCTTGAATAAATTGTGTTCAGAGAAGGGAGAAAATGTGCAGGTTTCACTATCATTTACCAGTCTTTTATGGCTGTAGAAATTGCTCTCTGCGGGAGAGCCTAGAGAGGGAGAAGGGCCATAGGTGTGATCATGGCAGAGTCCACATCATGCGGTGTGAAAAAAAATGGTGCAATTATGAGAGCATGTACATGCATGGGAACAAAAATATGCTGAGAAGTGTGCGAAGGGGAAGTGAAAAGAGGAAGTAGAAATGCAAAAAGGAAAAATGTAATGTGAAAAATAGCTGGCACATGGCAGAGATAGAATTAAGGTTGCATCATGCACAAGTGATGACAGGCACAAATTTATACGACTTTGCACATTTTAACTTCACCATATCTCAGACTCTCCTTGTTACAGTGAGAATCTGGAACATAAATGCAAATACAGAGGCATCGTCCCGCTGCCAAATCTTCATTCTTTTTTTCTAACTTCATTCTCACACATTTGTTCATCAGCCAATTTTCAGTCAAACTTCTGACTGTCTTCCTTATCTACGCCTCTCAGAATTTTAGATACTTCTATCAGGTCCCCGCGCAACTTCTGCTGTTCCTGACAAAACAATCCAAGACTGTTCGCAAGTTCAGTCGGAGGAAAGGGAGGAGACAGGAAGGTAATTGGCAGGAAACATGTTCCCGATGTTGGGCAAGTCCAGAACCAGGGGCAACAGTTTAAGAATAAGGGGCAAGCCATTTAGAACAGAGACGAGGAAAGATTTTTTCTCACAGAGAGTTGTGAGTCTGTGGAATTCTCGGCCTCAGAGGGCGGTGGAGGCTGGTTGACTGGATACTTTCAAGAGAGAGCTAGATAGGGCTCTTAAAGATAGCGGAGTCAGGGGATATGGGGAGAAGGCAGGAACGGGGTACTGATTGGGGATGATCCGCCATGATACATTGAATGGCGGTGCTGGCTCGAAGGGCCGAATGGCCTACTCCTGCACCTATTGTCTATTGACTCCAATTGATACCAACAATGAGGATGTGGACTGGGATACCATAGAATGTCATCGAGAGCAACATCAGGAGGGGCAATAGGATAGGGCATGACATGCCGTCATTCAGGTGCCGTCTGCGTGAAGCTTGCACATTGTGATTCTGTGTGCTTTATCCAGGTGCTCAGGTTTACTCTCATATCCCACTGATATGCAGGTTGGTTGGTTAAATGACCACCGTAAATTGTCCATAGTGTGGGTGATATTAGAACATGGTGGGAGTTGATGGGAATGCAAGCAGAATAAAACAGAATGAGCATAAACTGGTGCTTGATGGTTGGTGAAGACCTGTTTGGTCTAAAGCCCTATTTCCTTGTTCCAGGATTCTCAATCACAGCTGGAAAACAAAATGGCAATCTCTCCAATCATTGAATCCCTTCACAACTGCACTCATTTGGTCTTTGAAACATCCTATGTTTACCTTATGTATATTCCTGATGTTGCTCTTGATTACATTCTAAGGCGTCCCAGTCCACATCCTAAATGTTGGCATGAATAATTGTATACCCATTGAATACATAAAAGCCAATTACAGTGCCCTCGATGTTTGGGACAAAGAGCCATCATTTATTTACTTGCCTCTGTACTCCACAATTTGAAATTTGTATTTAAAAAAAAAATCACATGCGGTTTATGTGCACATTGTCAGATTTTAATAAAAGCCATTTTTATACATTTTGGTTTCACCATGTAGAAATTACAGCTGTGTTTATACGTTCTCCCCCACATTTCAGGGCACAATAATGTTTCACCATTATCATCATAAATGAAAACATCAATGGGCATGGTGCATTACAATGCTATGTACGACTGATCGCAACTTCTACTGAAGTGTGGATGGCCATTGGCTCGCAAGGAGCTCTATCCGCCCTTTGACAGGTCTTGTTTTTGGTCCTGCTGGGCGTCCACAGCCCCCTCCTCACCTGGCAAACCAAATGGGAGAAGTCAGTTTAGTCACTGACTGTCCGACCATGGAGCAGGTAGCACGGGATTACATGGTACCCGTGGCGGGGGGGGGTCTCCCCCTGACCTGATCTAATAATGTTTGGGACACCGCAATGCAATATAAATGAAAATAGTCATGTTTAGTATTTTATTGCATATCCTTTGCATGCAATGACTGCTTGAAGTCTGCGATTCATGGACATCACTAGATGCTGGGTGTCTTCTCTGGTGATGTTCTGCCATGCCTATATTGCAGTCATCTTTTGTTTATGCTTGTTTTGGGGGCAAGTCCCCTTCAGTTTTCTCTTCAGCATATACAAGGCATGCTCAATTGGGTTCAGATCGGGTGATTGGCAACTCATGAATCGACCATATTTTAGCTTTGAAAAAACTCCTTTGTTGCTTTAGCAGTATGTTTGGGATAATTGTCTTGCTGTAGAATGAACCGCCGGCCTTTGAGTTTTGAGGCATTTGTTTGAACTTGAGCAGGTAAGATGTGTCTATACACTTCAGAATTTATTATGCCACCACCATCAGCAGTTGTATCATCAATGAAGATAAGTGAGCCAGTAACTTCAGCAGCCATACATGCCCGTCCATAACACCCCCACCACCGTGTTTCACAGATGAGGTGGTATGCTTTGGATCTTGGGCAGTTCCTTCTCTCCTCCATACTTTGCTCTTGCCATCACTCTGATATGTTAATCTTCATTTCATCTGTCCACAAGACCTTCTTCCGGACTGTGGTTGCTCTTTTAAGTACTTCTTGGCAAACTGTAATCTGGCCATCCTATTTTTGCATCTTGCAGTGTAGCCTCTGTATTTCTGTTCATGAAGTCTTCTGCGGACAGTGGTTATTGACAAATCCACAGCTGAAGAGTGTTTCTGATCTGTCGGACAGGTGTTTGGGGATTTTTCTTTATTATAGAGAGAATTCTTCTGTCGTCAACTCTGGAGGTCTTCCTTGGCCTGCCAGTACCTTTGCGATTAGTAAGCTCACCAGTACTCTCTTTCTTTTTAATGATGTTCCAAACAGTTGATTTTGGTAAGCCTAAGGTTTGGCTGATGTCTCTAACAGTTTTATTCTTGTTACTCAGTCTCATAATGGCTTATTTGACTTTAATTGGCATAATTTTGGTCCTCATGTTGATAAACAGCAATAAAAGTATCCAAAGGTGATGGAAAGACTGGAGGAAAGACTAGGTTCTCTCTTATACCTGCGTGAAGGAGGCAATTCAACACACCTGAGCAATTACAAACGCCTGTGAAGCCATGTGTCCCAAACATTATGGTGCCCTGAAATAAAGGGGGGGGGGGGGGGGGGACTATGTATAAACACAGCTGTAATTTCTACATGGTGAAACCAAAATGTATAAAAATGGCCTTTAATAAAATCTGACAATGTGCACTTTAATCACATAGATTTTTTCTACTACCCACCTCAAATTGTTGAGTACAGAAGCAAATAAATAAATGATGGGTCTTTGTCTCAAGCATTATAGAGGTCATTGTAATTTCCTGTTCCCTCCCTTTCCTACTGAACCTGTGATAGTCACTCAATATGGGCCTGTAGTAATCACTCAACAATGGACCTACATCTCCATACTCCAGGGCTGCCAACTCCCACGCATTGAGCGTGAGACTCATGGATTTCTCACGCTAATCACAGAATTTCCTACGCTAAAAACATATTTTTATATATAAAGAAAGAAAGTCATGAACAATTCAATTCGTCCAAGGTTTCCAGATCTCCTCCACACTCACCAATGAGAATAGTTTTCTGTCGGCGGGTTTCCCGTAAAGAAGAAGCAATTTGACTGTCTTAAGCCCATCGCGCACTATTTAAAATGGCAATGTAACTGCAATACTAATGATTCCATTTGACATTCATGGAACCAATATCTGCAATTCAAAATAAAGCAAAAATTGTTTTAGATGTGAGTAAAAACCACGAGGGAAATATTTTCCCTGGATATGTGATTCGAGAACTAGAGGGCATTGGTTTCCAGCAGGGGTGTCAAACTAACGGCCCGCGAAGGGGTCCAATCCGGCCCGCCGGATGATTTTGGGGGGAAAAAAAGTAGTTAAAAGACACTAAACTAAACTACACATACCGGAGCTGATGGTGTGATGGGTGAGACATGGCGGTGGTCCCAGCACCAACCCCTGCAGCCCCTTCACTTTTTTGACGAGACATGCTTCATAACCCAAAATTATACGGCCCACAGGCGTATTTTTCTCTTCTTCTGAGGACCTCCACCATCCAGAATCTCAGAACAAGCGCACAGCGAGTGCAGTCAAACCAAAGACTTTAAGCGAAGTTCCGCTCTGATCTTTGGGCAAAACCATGACCAGCCGTGGCAGAAACCGGCTGATCCCCCAAAACCCTCCCTCCCCTCCGCTTAACAGCCAATCACAGTGCGGTTCACAGTCGAGATATGGGCCAAACGCTGTGATTGGCCGCTGAGTGGAAGGGAGGGTGGGTGGGATGGTGGGCCCCGAGAGGGAGAGAGTCGGCCCTGAGAGGGAGGGAGAAGGAGGGAGAGTGATTGAGAGAGAGAGAGTCGGCCCCGAGTGGAAGGGAGGGGGGTGGGGGGTGGAATGTGGGATATATCCCCCCCACTTTGAGTTGGGGGATGGCCTGTATTATCCCCCCAGTTTTTGGAGGTCGTGCAACAACAAAAAATAATAATTGTGCCACCCTTCCCCCGCTTGGTTGCTCCACTCCCTCACCGGGTACCCTCGAGGCCGGTGATCAGTGATCGCTTAGCCCCCCCCCCCCCCACTTTCTGCGGCCCGAAGCACCGCTCACAACTCCCACCCTCACCTCCGGCGGAATGGTCTGTCCATACCCCATGGAATTTTAACCCCGGCCCGGAGCGGACTGGGTGAGTGGGGACGTTGTTGCAGCCCGAGTCCGGAGCCACGGGGATGAATCTCGGGCTCAGGCTCCGCTCCGATGCCCGATCCCCGGGTCACTGTCCCTCACCTCCCCCTGTCCCCAGCTGGACACAGAGCACCTGGGCGGGCTCGCATTCCTGGGGGCGGAGGAAAGAGATGGGGGGGGGGGGGGGGGAAGAGGGAAACACTCCCCGGACATCACCAACTCTCCGAATTTCGGCTCACTCTGGGTGTTGCCACCGCTTCACTGACACACACTCCCCAACACACACTGACACACACCCTTACACACACATACTGGCACACACACTCTCTCACATACAGGCACACACCCTCACACATACATTCTCATACACAATCACTCTCTCACACGCACTTTAGCACACACAAGATTTAAAGGAATATGGGCCAAATGCGGATAAATGAGACTAGTTTAGATGGAGCGTCTTGATCTGCATGGACAAGTTGGGATCAAGAGCCTGTTTCCATGCTGTAAGCCTATGATACATTGTAGAAAGGGTGCAATTGCCCTGGAGTGGATACAGGGCGATTTATGAAGATGTTGGCAGGACTGGAATCTTTTTTCACTTTGAAGAAAGATTTGATGATTGGGATTATATTCTTTGCAGCAACAGAGGTGAAGAAGACTTAGTTGCGGTGAATAATATTATGAGAATAGGACCCATTTCGCTTAACAAAGAATGTAGGAAGGAACTGCAGATGCTGGTTTAAACTGAAGATAGACCAAAAAGCTGGAATAACTCAGCGGGATAGGCAGCATCTCCGGAGAGAAAGAATGGGTGATGTTTCGGGTTGAGACCTTGACTGAAGCGGTCGAAAACCAGCCATATAGAAGTAAAATACAATGACTGGAGACGTGTGTTATCCAACTAAGGGCAGAAATCAGAATCGTGTGTTCATCTTTATTGACGTGGACACCATAATATATATTACAGAAAATATAATTTAATTGGGTGGCAAGTTGGCGCAGTGGTAGTTGCTGCCTTACACCACCACAGACCCAGATTTGATCATGACTACAGGTGCTGTCTGTACAGAATTTGTACATTCTCCCTATGACCACATGGATTTTCTCCGGATATTCCGGTTTCTCCCACATCCAAAAGTGCAGGTTTGTAGGTTAATTGGCTTATGTAAAATGTCCCTGGTGTGTAGGATGGAACTGGTGTATGGTAGATTTCTGGTCGGTGTGGACTTGGTGGACCGAAGGACCTGTTTCCATATATGTTTTACATATATGTCTTAATTTAATTGAACCATATACAGCTGAAAATGTGGAATTATTTTTATGTTGTTTCTATAGTCAAAGGGCAAGGTTGATTAATCTATTTGTGCAGAAGAGGGATGGAAGTCCGACCCCGCTTGCCTTGTTTTTACGTTTTTTTCGCTATATTTATGCATAACAGCATGAATTGTGATCTGATTTCCATACATGAATATACTAATGTGATGCATGTGCTGCTACTGGCTCTACTGTGGAATGTAATTTAGCCTAATCTTATTCATACCTAATCGAATTTAAAGCATAAATGTTGCATTCAAGTGTAAGTTAAAAGACTCGCTACATTATGCACCAGATTGCACAATTTCAAGCTGAAAAATGCAAATGCTCCCTACCCCCATCCCACAACCTCCGCCCCTCGGTCACTACGCTTACTCAGGATTGCTCGCTACACTCTCTCGCAATTTCTCACTCTCAACTCTCACCCAATGTTGGCAGCCCCGATACTCAAGTCAATACAGGGAAGAGAGGGTCAAAATGTTTTCAATTTCACATTATATATCAAGTTAGTATCAACCACTTCAAAGCATAGTGTAGAAAAAACAAGCTAACCATACCAGCACTGATCTGCAATTAGTATAAAATGACAAGGTTTGTCTACTTACAATTTGGCTGTGATCAGAAGAAGAATTGCAAGAACGGAACTTTTTTTCAGCTTTGTGATCTGTCCCACCATTGTAAGTCCAAGATAAAAGAGAGCTGAACCGCTGAAAGAACTCGCCAGTCCATCCAGAAATTCTTCAATAATCGTTGGAATCTTTTGATGAAAGATAAAATTCCCACAAATTCCGATAATGACCATGAAAACAATTGGGTTTTTAAAAACCTGGAACAGTACCATTGCAACAGTCTTCAGTTTGCTTTGTTGAATGTTCAGATCTTGCTTCCATTTCTGGATTTCGCAGAAGATAAAACCAATTGGGTTTAACAATAGCAGTGATATGGGAGCCAGCAGGTAAATATACTGAAGATATTCTGGGCATTTATCTCTGTACAGAGCCTCGACTGAAATACACAAAGCCACCAGGTTAACGCAAAAAGAATGCTGATTGAATTACTAGATTTGTCTTATGTATGCACATTTCACATTAAATATCCAACTTTACAATATCATAAATGAAAAAAAAATGATGGAAATAGTCAGCAGTCAAGCAGCATCTTAGGAGAGAAAGAAAGAAAATTAACCTTTCAGGATGATTGCCTTTCATCCATTTCTTCTTTATCCACCCTGTGGAATATTTTTAGCATTTTCTTGATTTTATTTATGATTTCTAGCATTTGAAGAATTTTGGTTAACAAAAACTATGATTGGTTTGTGGGGATTTATAGGAATAACAACAGTAAGTTCCAAGTCCTTGCTCCAAGTTAGCTTTCACAATACACAAAAAGTAACAGATCCCAGTGCAAGTGACTTGTAGAAAATGGAAGTTGAGAAGAATGAATGGAGAATTTATGTAATTTGTGTATAATATAGTAAATACCAATTTTGCTGTCTTTAATGCAGCCTTCCCTTCAACCAAGTCAGTGTCTCAAGCATACATGCCACCTATTTTTCACACTCAATGATGTGCCAATATTTAGGCACAGAACTGTTTGGTTCACCTATCATTACATCTGGATGGAATCTATACAGAACAACTTCAATGTAATCAATTCTTCTGGGACATTTCATCAGATAGTAATGATCTGGGACATGCACCCAACCCCAACACCTCCTTGCTGCCAAGGTCAAAAGGTAGGTTTGATAGTTAAATTTCAACTCCTATCTTAAATTTGTTCTTCGTAAAGGTTTCTCACTCAACCAACATGATTTAAAATTATTTTGTTTTTCTCTCACAGGGAGATAAATTAGTAGCTGTAAGGTCCACATTGCAACAAGGACCACTGCTACCTAATACAACGGATGCTAGAAAATAAAACAGAAAACGTGGAAATGTTCAAACAAATTCAGGGAATGGGGCATTATTCTTGGAAAGGAAAAAGTAGATCTTTCTGCTCAATGTTTAATTGCATGAAAGGTTAGAGGTTTGAACTAGAACTGTTCTAAGGTCTGGCATTTCTGGGAAGAAACATTAGCCAATATTTCTTGAAGACAAAAAAAAAAAAATGGGTAGTTGCTGGAAATCTGAAACAAAAACAGTGGGTGCTAATAATGCGAGAGGTAGTCCCGCTTGAGATTTAAGTATATCATGGCACCAGTAACAATTTGCAAACTAACGTTAAAACAGCCACATATTACAGTAATTGTAAAATTACCCTATATTATCAAGAACAGGGGTCAAGGAAAGAGCGTTCACGTCGTGGCCCTGTTTCCACCGCCATGCACAAGAAGCGACAAGACAGACACCATTGTATGCAGATGCCGAGAAGTGTGTTCAGCTCTGGCTGAACAACTTCTAATCTTGTGTGTGGACTCAAGAAGATCAAGAACAGAACCTTAAATGATGCAGAGGCACCTTGGGATGCTAAAATATCACATTACAGTCCTGCATATTTAGTCAGCACACTCATTTTAGAAGGGATTCAAAACCAATCACCATACAATTTTCCTTCAAATCAAGGAAGTCCTAGTGGTACTATTCATATCATGTTAGAGGTATACTTTGCATAATTTTTATGACTTGAAATGGCTTTAAATTTGGAATGTATTTTTTTCAAACCTATTAATGAAATGTTCCACAATCAAATGTGGCACAATGAAAGCTATTGGCAGAAACCCACGTCAATTTGAGGGTTTGTGATTAGTATCTCCTTTTTTATAACGCTTAATGTTTAAAGATTCAACAAACCTACATACCCAACAATCCTCTGCCCATCTCAACTTAAACCATCTCTCCAAAACACATAAAAGACCATTTTAAAATGACAATTATTTCCAACCAAAACAACAGAGTTAAATAGAATTTCATAAAATGTACTTACCAATAGGATATCCCAAAGCAAAGTCATTACTCTGTGTAGCAAATATTGGGAAGAGTCCAGCTTTGCCAAATCTGCTTTCTGGACTTGCTATCAGCAGAGTCAAGATGCAGACAGTTATAAAAACTGCAACTTTAGCCACAAGAATACTGCAAACAAAAATCCAGTTGATGTGAGCAAAGTCTAAAACCACCATATTCTGAAAAAGGAGGCCTGGAAGTGCAAACATGGACACAAAGTTTCCTAAACCCTTGGCCTCCGTAGAATTTATGATGTTCACTCGTCCAGCAACATACCCACAAAGTATAATGCCAAAACACTCTAAAAGAGCAGGGAAAAGCCTGCTTATAGACATTGTAGGAACAACAGCCCCAGAGGAATTGGTGATGGTAACCAAACTTTCCATGCTTATTTCCTTGAAATTGTGGCTTGAGACAATGATGAGATCATCCATGTATCCAATCAAGATGCTCAAAGGACGCTGAAAGAAAACAAAACAACAAATCAATTTGAACATCTGTTGTGAGACTAAAGTCCATCTCCTTCCTTTATCCTGACATAAAATTAATGGTTACTCGTACCTCATTCAAGAGGCCTTGCTTATCTTAACATGCTGGTTTATCTGCAAGCATCATATTGGGTTTTAATTCTGATAGCACACTGCTCTGTAAGCAGTTTACTGAGTCCCCAGGTTATAATGCAGAGAATCATTGTCGCTTTTATAATGACAACTGGAAACTCATGGTAACAAAACAGACACTCCCTGACTTACTCAGGGGTTACGTCCCGTGGACCCTTGCCAAAGTCAGATGTTACACAAGTCAGGAATGCAAGTGCTACTGGGCAGTAGACATTGCATAAAGAATGAAAACATATCTAACCTGAGGTTGTGGAAATTCCTGAAAATTATAAATTTGTAACGAGGAAGTAGTATCAGTCTGAGACAATTAGTGGGAACTTTACTTTATTTGAAAAAACAATTTATTCATGTTTAAATACTAAATTGAAACTTTAGCTGTAGTTTCTGGGCCTTTCTAGTTCATGTTGTACACAATAGCTACATGTGTGAACCTGTGGTTAAATACATTTGGTTAATGCTGTTGAGCCTGGAAAAACCTGATACGCAAACCAAACTAAAAGATTAATTTGCTGTTAAACATAGCCTCCTACAATGGCAAATAATTTTTTTCACCACAAGTGATAGGCGTAGCTGCAGTCACAGTCAGCAAGCTGCAACTAAGTCTAAACTAAGTGCAAAATGTCAAATGTGAATTTCTACTAGCACAAACTGGTTAATAGTGAGTTAAGACAATTACTCTGGCAGTTCAGCCAGACACCATTGAAAGAGCATGGATGCCATGTGGAAGTTCCGACATGGAGACCATGCGGGATCATCCACGGGAACAGCTGACTGGCTTGTAGAAACCGTCTCATGTGAGGGCATAAGCACGCTGACACCGTGACGCGCAACTTGGAAATGAAGCAGTGGGGTTAAAGACGGCGAGTCACCTATTATGAAGTCGGGGAATGCCTGTGGTCCCAAGCACAATGTGAAAACATTTCTATGTAAATAATCCAATGACCGACAGTCAACTCATTTTGTTACATTCTACCCAGAGATGTTGCCTATCCCGCTGAGTTACTCCAGCAAATTGGTAACAAGGCTGATGGGGAGGATTTCCTGGAATGTATACGGGTTGGTTATCTAAGCCAATATGTAGAGGAACCAACTAGAGGGCAGGTTGAACGAGACTGGGTATTGTGTAATGAGGAAGGAATAGTTAGCATTCTTGTTGTGAAAAGCCCCTTGGGTAACAGTGACCACAAAATGGTGGAAAAATGTATTAAGATGGAGAATGACATGGTTAATTCAGAGACTAGTGTCCTGAACACAAAGAAAGGTGACATGGACGGTATGAGATGAGAATTGGCTGGGATAGACTGGCAAATGGTACTTGAAGGGTTGATGGTGGACATGCAATGGCAAGGATTTAAGGAGCCCATGAATTAACTACAAAAATTGTTCATCCCTGTCTGGCGAAAAAAAAACGGGGAAGGCGGCTCAACTGTGGCTAACAAGATAAATTAAGAAGTGTTAAATCCAAGGAAGAGGCATATAAATTGGCCAGAGGAAGCAGCAAACCTGAGGACCGGGAGAAATTGAGACAAAGGGGTTAATTAAGAGGGGGAAAATCAACAGACAAATGGGTTAATTAAGAGGGGGCAAAATAGAACATGAACATGCTTGCGGGGAATATAAAAATTGACTGTGAAAGCTTACGTCAGAAACAGGTGAATTTATAATGGGAAACAAAGACATGACAGACCAGTTAAACAAGTACTTTGATTCTCTCTTCTCTAAGGAAGACACAAACAATCTCCCAGAAATACGAGGGGACCGAGGATCTAGTGGGAGGAACTGAAGGGAATCCACATTAGTCAGGAAATGGTGTTAGGCAAATTGTTGGGACTGAAGGCAGATAAATCCCTGGGGCCAGATGATCTGCATCCCAGAGGACTCAAGGACGTGGCCCTAGAAATCATGAATGCATTGTTGATCATTTTCCAAAGTTCTCTTGACTGCGGATCAGCACCTGCGGACTGGAGAGTAGAAATGTAGAATTGTAATACCACTTTTTAAGAAAGGAGTGAGAGAGAACAGGGGTAATTATAGACAAGTTAGTCTTACATCAGTAGTGGGGAAGTTCCTCGAGTCTATTATTAAAGATGATATAGCAGTGCATTTGGAAAGCAGTGACAGGGTCGGTCAAAGTCAGCAGGGATTTATGAAGGGGAAATCATGCTTGACTAATCTTCTTGAATTTTTTGAGGATGTAACAAGTAGAATGGATAAGAGAGAGCAGTGGATGTGGAGTATCTGGACTTTCAAAAAGCCTTTGACAAGGCTCCACAGGGTACTGATTTTAGATTATAATATGGAATGGTGGTGCTGGTTTGAAAGTCCAAATGGCCTACTCCTACACCTATTTTTTCTATGTTTCCTTCCTACTTATTTTGTTACGTCCGTCTTCCGATCAAGCTTAATAAATGTTGAGGATGTTTTCAATATTGCTGTCAAAGTGTTTCTGCAGTTCCCTTCATCGTTTCTTTGTGTTAAATCATTATCAGAGGAGTCACTTGAGAAATCCCACTTGCTTGCCTCATTCCCTCTGTAGACACCAAGTGCTGGACTAACACAGCGGGTCAGGCAGCATCTCTGAGGAACATGGATAGGTGACACTTCAGGTTGAGTCTGAAGTAGGGCCCCAATCTGAAACCTCTCCTATCCATGTTCTCCAGAGCTGCTGCCTGACTCGCTAAACTACTCCAGCACGGTCTTTTTTTGTAAACCTGCATCTGCATTCCTGTTTCTGCCTCATTTCTACTGTACTTTGATGTTGCACATGAGCTCCAATAATCCAGTACACTCTGATGTAAAGACTTTGCTCTTACAAGCCTTCTTTCTCCTTTGTATGTTAAAAACATCACCACTGACTATTCTTCAATTTGAATCGATCCAGGGCCCTGGTGAGACCACACCTGGAGTATTGTGTGCAGTTTTGGTCTCCAAATTTGAGGAAGGATATTCTTGCTATTGAGGGAGTGCAACGTAGGTTCATGAGGTTAATTCCCGGGATGGCGGGACTGTCATATGTTGATGAAATGCAGCAACTGGGGTTGTATACACTGGAATGTAGGATGGGAAGGGATCTTATTGAAACATATAAGAATATTAAGGGTCTGGACACGCTGGAGGGCAGGAAGCATGTTCCCAATGTTGGGGAGTCCAGAACCAGGGGCCACAGTTTAAGAATAAGGGGTAGGCCATTTAGAACGGAGATGAGGAAAAACTTTTTCACCCAGAGAGTTGTGAATCTGTGGAATCTTCTGCCTCAGAAGGCAGTGGAGGCCAATTCTCTGGATGCTTTCAACAGAGAGTTAGATAGAGCTCTTAAAGATAGCGGAGTCAAGGGATATGGGGAGAGGGCGGGAACGGGGTACTGATTGTGGATGATCAGCCATGATCACAGTGAATGGCGGTGCTGGCTACTCCTCCACCTATTGTCACTGGGAAATCTTCAGAGACATGGTGGAGTAGGGTAGTGATGTCCATTTTTGAAAAATGAGGAAAAAAAGGAAAAAAATCTACTGGTCTGGCATACCCAGGCAGTGGTGGACTTTCAGCTTATCCGGAGTATTGGATGTCATCTTATAAACCGCAGCACCCAATTCTTTAAAAAAAATAAATCATTATGACACAGTAGACAAATATTTATCCAGCAAACCTTGTAAGTTTCAAGGTAAATGTAGGGATCCAGGATCCACAGTGAGGCAGATGCTGGATCATTAGGATTTTGGAATTGTCAAATAACAGATTAATGGAGTTTTATTTATCCCATTGTTTGGCACAGTAGCACAACTGGTAGAGCCATGGATGCACAGCACCAGAAACCCGGGTCCGAGTCTGACCTCAGGTGCTGTCTGTGTGGAGTTTGCATGTTTTCCCTGAGATGGTGTGCGTTTCCACCAGGTGCTCCAGTATCCTCACACATCCCAAAGACGTGCGGGTTAGTAGGTTAATTAGCCTCTGTAAAATGCCCCCAATTTGTAGACAGTGGCATAACAAAGAACTAATGTTGATGGGTGATCAAAGGTTAGCATGAACGCAGTGGGCTGAAGGACATGTTTCCATCCTGTATCTCTAAACATTTCAGACTCTGATAATGCTTTGTTATTTAATATCCACTTTACAAGTTTGCAATGAAAACATGTTGTTTTTCCTTAACTTGCAATGGTGCCGATCCTGAAATATCATGGCTCAACTACAATGGATGAAATTGTTGACCCTTCAACCCCGCAGTGTGGAAAGTCACCAGAACCCTCACACCTGGGCACTCTGGCCTTCTTTTCAGGTGATCCGAGAGACTCTGGCCTCCCTCTCTTAACGTTTGCAAACTACTATAAATAATAGAAAGTAAGTACAGTAGTACATTGTCAGCACCTCAATTACAACTTGTGGAAGTTCCTCGTGCAAGTTAGATAAAATCTTACTTCTATATTATCTGGCAACAAGCCATCTCAAATAGCACCTCACATACAGAACTCCTCCTGAAATGGAGTGGCCACTCAACATTCCCCGAGAAGAAATTTGTCAAATGAATAGTTCACATTAAAAGGAAAAACAAATTGGTCAGCATACTTGGAGAACGAATTTTACTTCTTCCGCTGGAGCTCCATGGAATCTTAACCTGATAATAGCATCATTTTAATGAAACATCTCATACAGTGTTAAAGTAAATAGTAAGTATTAGAAATCTGCCTGGAACTCTACCCGACTCAAGGGTGGTGGAAGTATCAAGAATAGGGAAACTAAACCTCAAACCTGAACCTAGACATCACATGCACTGGTGTGATCAAGATCATAAATATTTCTATTAACCATGAAAGCTAAAAATATACAGAAGAAGTCAACTGTGCATGTGTCACTGTTTTCTTTCAAGCAGTCCATCTCTACTACAAGTTATGGAAGTGCAGAGACTTCAATAATGTACGAGAGGATGAAATTGCTTGTAAGAAATAGGACATAGGTTTGTATTATAATTCTGAGACAAACTTAAATACTGTTTCTTTTAAGTAATTCACTGAATCAACTTCTACATGTTAGTTGAGTCACTGGGAGATACCAATCATCAAATCTGCCAAAAACTAGGATTGATAAAAATTAAATGTATACAATGCATATTTCCATTTTGACAGGAAAATATTTCTGAATAGCAAATTCCTTTATTTACATTTAAAATCTGAAGAATGTTATGGAGAATAAATCCTATTTACTGTAAACTAATTCCTTTGGCAAGTTAATTGACCCTCAAATACATATTAAACCATCAGGATAACTTACAGGTGTGGTGAGTGATGGAAAGGTGCAGCTGTATAGAGTGGAGTAATCTTGTACATTTATCTCTAAATATTAATATCTAGGTAGAGCACGCAAATAGAATGCTGTCATTTAATGCAAAAAGATTCAAGAGAGGCACTGCATTGCTGCTACATCAAATGTCCCTTGTGAGACCACCATTAACACGGTGTACAAGTCCAGTCTCCCTACCCAGAAAATGATGTAATTAAAATAGGGATTGTATGGTGAAGATTTCATTTAATCCTTCTGTCTTGGACAATTTTAGGTAACTACTAAATTCCGAACAATCAATATTTTTTTCCCTCCCCTACCCTTCCCCATGCCCCACCTGGACTCGCATCCATTTCTCCCCTTATCTCTCTCCTTCCATCTATACTCCTTCCTCTGGCTTCACAATTCTCAACTCTTTCATTAGCAATGTTACAAAATTTTGAGATTTTAAAAATCAAGTCTGCAATTTATCCCATCAGATAAAGCATAAAAAGAAGTTTAATTTGACACATAATTCACTTTCATATCTTCAGTATTAAGAAAGTTATGGCCATTTTCATACTCGGAAATTAGCATCTTGTTCCCCATTGCCTTTCAATTGACTTAACTCAAAAGCTGTGATCTGGAACAGTTAAAAGCCCTAACTTTCTTAAAAATTAAGAGAACTCAATGAAATTTTCAGTTATTATAGATTGAAGCATTCTGAAACAAATATGAAACAATCTTACTTGGATGACCTGAAATTAAAGCATATAATTAGTTAGTTATCTAATTGTAGCTAATTACAAAATTCAATGAGTAGATCTAAACATCTATCCATTTCTTAAGAAAATATAAACTTTTTTTAAATTGCCTAAGTGTCCAAATAATATTCACACAATAATCCACAATATAACATAATTTTTTAATCTAATTTTCATGAATTTCTAGGCCAAATGGAAGGAATTTAGTGTTTTATGCCTGTAAATTAATGGCCATTGAAATCAACTAGCGAGTGGGTTTTAGTGGAATGCGGTGGATTAGAACGTTGCGGTTAGCGGTGAGGTCAGGAGGAAAAATACTGTTGGTTCATACATTTTTTTGGACCCCATTTCGCAACATGAAAATATTATTAAAGCCTCCCAAAAAACCAACTTTTAATATAAAAATAAACTAGCTTTTTTTCTCCCCTACGCAAAATCCTTCCGGTTGTCGGTGCTCACGGCTTTTGAAGGTGATTTTTAAATTACTCTAGTTAATAAATAATTTAGAGTAATTTAAAAATACCTTCATTCATGAAATGTCGGAGCGATTTTCCTTCCGCAACGAAATCGCCCGACATTGATCTATTTTCCCTGCCTGTGGCACTTTAAGCCCGCCCCCCTCTGAAAGGCGCCAAAGTCGCGCACACGGGGAGTGGCAGAACTGCAGCGCGGGTCAAGGTAAGTTTTGTAACATACCTACTTTCATCTCCTTTTTTTTCCATCTCTCGCTTCTGTCCAACCATCTGTCTATCAAAAATCCACCTCACTTGTATCCACCTATCACTTGACAAGTTTTGTAATGTCAAATAAGAATCACGTGAACCTACAATCATGTACTTAATAATAAACAGGCAAATGCTAAACCTTTAATTCAACTCGCACTGAAATCCTATAACATTTTGAAAAACAAAAACAGATTTAAGTATCTTAAATTCATTGATGTGGACATCAGTGACCAAGCGAACAAGTTGGTATTTAATACATTCATCTAACTACCACAGCTCTATACAACTAAATGGCATGTTTAGCACCTGCAGATAGCATTTAGAATTAATCGTAATGGTAAGAAATTGGAGCAGTAAATTGGTCCTTTTATCCAGTTTTATGTATGAACAACTTGGATTATTAGCAACTCCATTCAATAACTTTATGATCATTTTTAATAATACATCTTATTTTCTGGATTTTGAGGCAAGAAAGTAATAATAACTATTTTCGGGTAACTTCAACACTTCCCAGTACCATTTAAAAATATATAAAAGATCCACCAATTCACTGTTGTTTTCCCCATGTACAATCCCCAGGGCCTGATGGTCTGCATCCCAGGGTACTTAAGGAAGTGGCTCTAGAAATTGTGGATGCATTGGTGATAATTTTCCAATCTTCTATAGACTCAGGATCAGGTCCTGTGGATTGGGAGGTAACTAATGTTATCTCACTTCTTAAGAAAGGCGGGAGAGAGAAAACAGGGAATTATAGACCAGTTAGCCTGACATCGATGGTGGAGAAGATGCTGGAGTCAATTATAAAAGATGAGATAGCCAAACATTTGGGTAGCAGTAACAGGATCTGTCCGAGTCAGCATGGATTTACAAAGGGGAAATCATGCTCGACTAATCTTCCGGAATTTTTTGAAGATGTAACTAGGAAATTGGACAATGGAGAGGCAGTGGATGTAGTGTACCTGGACTTTCAGAAAGCATTTGATAAGGTTCCACATAGGAGATTAGTGGGCAAAATTAGGGCACATGGTATTGGGGGTAGAGTGCTGACATGGATAAAGAAGTGGTTGGCAACAGGAAACAAAGAGTAGGGATTAACGGGTCCCTTTCAGAATGGCAGGCAGTGACTAGTGGGGTACCGCAAGGCTCTGTGCTGGAACCGCAGCTATTTACAATATACATCAATGATTTGGATGAAAGGATTCAAAGTGACATTAGCAAATTTGCAGATGACACAAAGCTGGGTGGCAGTGTGAACTGTGAGGAGGATGCTATGAGAATGCAGGGTGACTTGGACAGGTTGGGGGAGTGGGCAGGTGCATGGCAGATGAAGTTTAATGCGGAAAAATGTGAGGTTATCCACTTTGGTAGCAAAACCAGCAAGGCAGATTACTATCTAAATGGGGTCATGTTGGGAAAAGGGGAAGTACAACGGGATCTGGGGGTCTTTGTACATCAGTCCATGAAAGTAAGCATGCAGGTGCAGCAGGCAGTGAAGAAAGCGAAAGGCATGTTGGCCTTTATAACAAGAGGAATCGAATATAGGAGCAAAGTGGTCCTTCTGCAGTTGTACAGAGCCCTAGTGAGACCACACCTGGAGTATTGTGTGCAGTTTTGGTCCCCTAATTTGAGGAAGGACATTCTTGCTATTGAGGGAGTGCAGCATAGGTTTACAAGGCTAATTCCTGGGATGGCGGGACTGTCATATGCTGAGAGAATGGAGCAGTTGGGCTTGTACACTCTGGAGTTTAGAAGGATGAGAGGGCATCTCATTGAAACATATAAGATTGTTAAGGGTTTGGACACACTAGAGGCAGGAAACATGTTCCCGATGTTGGGGGAGTCCAGAACCAGGGGCCACAGTTTAAGAATAAGGAGTAAGCCACTTTGAATGGAGGCGAGGAAACACTTTTTCTCACAGAGAGTGGTGAGTCTGTGGAATTCTCTGCCTCAGAGGGCGGTGGAGGCAGGTTCTCTGGTGCTTTCAACAGAGAGCTAGATAGGGCTCTTAAAAATAGCAGTCAAGGGATATGGGGAGAAGGCAGGAATGCGGTACTGATTGGGGATGATCAGCCATGATCACACTGAATAGCGGTGCTGGCTCGAAGAGCCAAATGGCCTACTCCTGCACCTATTGTCTATTCTATCCTTATCGATTTATATAGAGACCTTATTATAATCTAAACATCCTGAATTACCATTAAAATGTACTATATTTATATCAATATTCTAATTGGTGGTGGTGGATTAAAATGGTGTACCTTCACAACACAACTATCTTCTGCCAGTTTCTGTCCCCATGCAAGTGCGAGAGGTACAGATTAGTAATCCATTAAAAAGGGAAATGCAGCAGCAATCAGGGACAATTAGATGCTTGAATGACATAGAATTGTAATGTACTCATTTTTGGAAATATAAAGATCCGGAGCAGGAAAAGGCCATCAATATCAGGTTGATCTTCTAGGTCCTGTTTCCTGCACTCTGCCTTAGTTAACCCCTTGATCTCCACAATGTTAAAACAAATTACTGATGTCAGTTTTGAATGAATTTAATGACCGAGTCTCCACAGTAAACTCTGTTAGCAAATCACAAAGTTACTATGACACTTGTCATAGATTCAGAATCAAACAGAAACAGGCCTTTCAGTCCAACTTGCCAATGCCGAACAAGATGCCCCATCTACACTCGTCCCACCTGAACACGTTTGACCCATATCTCTCTAAACCTTTCCTATCCAGGTACCCGCCTAAAGGTCTTTTAAATGCTGCTATAGTACCTGCCTCAACTACCTCTTCTGGCAGCTTGAAGCAACCCTACTCACCCTTTGTATAAAAACAGTTGTCCCTCAGATTCCTATTAAATCATTTCCCTCTCACTTTAAACCTATGATTCATCTACTCTGGGTAAAATACAACCCCCTTCATTATCTTATACACTTCCATAATGTTTAATGTATCTTGTTGTGTCTTATGACTGTTAGCAGACCAATAATACAGTTCTATTGCATTTAAGATCACCCCTCATCCTTCTGCGCTCTACGGAATAAAGTCCAAGAATGCCTAACCTCATCCTGTCGCTCAGGACTTCAAGTCCTGGTAACATCTTATAAATCTTCTCTGCACTCTTTCCAGCTTAATGAAATCCTTTAGATAGCAGAGTGACCAAAATTGAACACAATACTCCAAAAGTGGCCTCACCAACATGAAGATATTTCTATTCATGCTGGAAAAAATTTCTACTCTTCTCAGTCCCACCCTATTCATTATTCTGATATAGTCTCAGGAGACAATTTCCCCTCATCCATTCTGTTGGATTTCACCAAGATTCAATTAGATCTCCTTTCAGTCTTTTAAGCTACGGAAAATACAGAACTAGAACCGAAGTGTCTCGACCCAAAACATCACCCATTCCTTCTGTCCAGAGATGCTGCCTGTCCTGCTGAGTTGCTCCAGCATTTTGTGTCTACCCACTAGTTTATTCAACCTCTCATCAAAAAGTAAACTCATCATCCCCAGAACTTACAATCCCTCAAAGGGCCAAATATATCAATTTTCAGATAAGGAGGCAAAAATTGCCCACAGTATTCCAGGGGCTGTATTGCTGAGGACCTAATGGCACAGATAGACTTGATTCTTCTCATGATAAATGGGCAATATACCATTTGCCTGCCTGATTGTTGCGCCCAAATGATTGTTATCTTCCAGTATTGATATAAAAGGATACTCTGATCCCTTTCAATCAGCAACATCTTCCAATCTCTCACCATTTAAAAAAACCATGTTTCTGTTTGTACAATGACCTAGTTGATTTCACATTTTTCCACGATATTTTTCACGGGTGTTTGGGGTTATGGGGAGAAGGCAGGAGAAAGAGGGGAGGAGGGAGAGATAGATCAGCCATGATTGAATGGCAGCGTAGCCTTGATGGGCCGGATGGTCTAATTCTGCTCCTATTGCTTATGATCTGCCAAGTTCTTATCGACTCACTTAGGATGTCCTCTACTTAATCCTTATTTTTTTTCTCCCCTGATGTCTCTTTCCATTGGGCACCCGACTCACAAAACTATCCAGCTCTCAATCATCCACAAACCTGAATATGCCAGGTGATTTAGACTTGGATAACCATATTCAAATATAAAAAGCCAAAATGCTGATGTAGCTTGTGAATAACAAATTAAATATGTGTAGCTATTACTCAATTCTATACAATACAAATAAATATTAAAAATAGACCTCATCCAAAAAGTAACCAATTTACATTAAAAAGTATGCCAAACATTTTTTTCCCCAAACTACAATGACCATATTTCCATTTAGAGACCAAATTAATGTATTTTATTTAAACTTATTGGCTGGCATATAATGTCAGGCTTTACGCATGCATGTCAATTTGCTCTGGAATTAAGACGTTATAACATTTGTAAGAAAGAATACTCAGGAATCTAGCAATGATCAGAGAGACCCATATGCTTCACTGTAAATAACGAATATGGGGCAACATTCAGCTGAGAATGTGCTTTAGGTCATGGTTCAGCAAAGGTATTGTCTGGTTCCTGTCATTCAGTTCCATTTTAGGTGGTAGAATCACAATGAGCTTGCAGGCTAATTATATTTAAACCCCTGTCCCACGGTACGAGTTCATTCCAAGAGTTCTCCCGAGATTGCCCCGATTCGAACTCGGAGATTTACGGTAATGGCCACTCGTCGGTACTCGGGGACATTTTTCAACATGTTGAAAAATCTTCACGAGTCTTCCCGTGCTTACCTGCCGTTAGCGAGTCTTCCCGAGTACCTGCCGTTAGCGCTAAGAGACGTCCCCGCGCTCCGATGTACCTGCTACGTTCATTATCCGTGCTTACCACGAGTTTGAATTTTTTTTTAACTCAGGAGAGCTCTTGGAACGTACCGTGGGACAGGACTATTAGTTTCATTTCTCAAATAACTCTTGTGAAACAGTTTTTTCTTCAACAATAAGATAGTTTCTGAAGAAGTAGAGATGTGGGAGTGTTTTCTTGGCCATATCCCGATGTGGTTGGACTAGATAAAATTGTTGGTGATAGTTACGCCTTGGAACTTGAAGCTATCAACCGTTTATTCTCTCACACACTCACATATGCCGAACAACTTTCCTTCACAACTCTGTTTCAGTCAACCCAAATTTAGCTTTAAAAAGTGGAATTTCTAAATAGTTTCTCATCTACATTATAGGAGCAAATTGAAATTGAGTATTCGGTACTGAAAACTGTTAGTCAAGTCAAGAGAGTTTATTGTCATGTGTCCCAGATAGGACAATGAAATTCTTGCTTGCTGCAGCACAACAGAGTATTGTAAGCATAAATACAGAACAGTTCAGTTCAATTCAATATACACATAAATAAACAGATAAAGTGCAATAGGCTGTTACAGTTCAGAATCTGTGTGTTGGCGAGTTTAATAGCCTGATGGCCAGGGCCGGCCTTAAGCAGATTGGACCGATTGCTCCCCGCGTCTAAGTGGGGCCCCGCTCTAATGTTCCGTATTTCATACGGAAATACGAATTTGCTTTGTGAAATAAAGATTTTTTTTTTTTAAAACATTTGCCATTCGGATTTTTTTTTTAAACGAACATGGATAACAACCGCTGCACGGCCATCAGATAACAAAAGATTTGTTAAGTAAGTTTATTGGCCAAGTATTCACATACAAGGAATTTGCCTTGGTGCTCTGCCCACAAGTAACAACATGACAAAGTGACAGTTACGAATGACTCAGAAAACACTAAACATTAATAATAAAGACATTAATGATAAAACACCATTGATCAAGCATGTGAACCAACAAAATACCAGATCAAAGGGAGGCTACAGATTTTTGGCTGTTGAGTAGAGCAACTACTCGTGGATAAAAACTGTTTTTATGTCTGGCTGTGGCCGCTTTGACAATCCGGAGTCGCCTTCCAGACGGAAGTGATTCAAAGAGTTTGTGGCCAGGGTGAGCGGGGTCAGAGATGATCTTGCCCGCTCGCTTCCTGGCCCTTGCAGTGTACAATTCATCAATGGAGGGAAGGTTGCAGCCAATAACCTTCTCTGCATCGGACAATTCGCTGCAGCCTCCAGGTGTCGTGCTTGGTGGCTGAGCCAAACCAGACCATGATGGAGAAGGTGAGAACAGACTCTACGATGGCCGTGTAGAATGTGACCATCATTACCCGTGGCAGATTGTGCTTCCTCAGCTGCCGCAGGAAGTACATCCACTGTTGTGCCATTTTGACTGTGGAGTGATGGTAGCCCCCCACTTAAGATCCTTGGAGACGATGGTTCCCAGGAACTTAAAAGACTCCACAGATGTGACTGTGATGTTGTTAATGGTGAGTGGGGTGAGGGGAGGGGGAGTTCTCCTAAAGTCTACAATCAATTCCACTGTTTTAAGAGTATTGAGCTGTAGGTTGTTGCTACGCCACCAGGACCCAGCTGTGACACTTCCTGTCAGTAGGCAGATTACTCCCCATCTTGGATCAGTCCAATCAGGGTTGTGTCGTCCGCCAACTTGAGAAGCTTGACCGAGGTGTCTGTGGAGGTGCAGTCATTGGTGTAGAGAGAGTAGAGGAGAGGAGAGAGTATGCAGCCTTGCTGTGCTCCTTTGCTGAGCGTTTGCGGGTCCAAGATGTGCTTTCATTAGATGTGTGTGTTAACTACTACTGTTAGCACTTGTTAACAGCCAGTAGTTAACAAGTAGTTATACAATGTGTCATCAACGCATCGATCCACAGTCCTCAGTAAATGTAATTGCGTTTTGAATCAAATTCACGCGGTGTCAATAATACTTGTTCAAAACGCAATTACATTTACTGAGGAATGTAGATCGATGCATTGATGACACATTGAGAATTTCTTAAAACTCACCATGATGATTGAGGGCACCAGCCCGCCAGAAGGGGCTTCTTCTTGGTGTGCAGGTTAGTCATTCGCCTACCGACCCACGTTGTGTCTCTCTGTCTTTCGCTCTCTCCCTCCCTCTCTCGCGCTCTCTCTCTCTCCCGCTCCCCATTTCGTCTCTCTCTAGCTCTCTCTCACCCTGTCGCCTCGGCATTCCCAGAAACATTGACGTTTTGCAGTAGACAAAAATGCTGGAGAAACTCAGCAGGTGAGGCAGCCGGCTTGCTCGCTGTTTTTCGTTTGGCTCAGTTGAAGGTGGCTCAGCGGGACGGGCATGGACTCTAGGGAGAGGGTTGCGTTTCTGGTCGAGAGCCTTCTTCAAACAATCACAAGTACTCTCACCGACGAGAGTTCAGTTCAGTCTGAAAAAGGGTTTTTTCTCCAGAGTAGCTGCACTGCCTGTCCTGCTGAGTTACTCCAGCTTTATGTCTATCTTCCTTTTCAGAGAAATAAAATTTCTCACGGGGGGCTTATAGCGTCTACCCCCCCCCCCCCCCCCTTCCCAACCTCAGCATCACGGACCTTAGCGTACCCCTAGTTCCTAAAACCCATTTCCATCACTATTCATGTTGCACTTTGCTTGAAGTGATTCTGTGAAACAAAAAGATGAAGAGCTGGTTTCAGTCCAACAGCAGCCTGAAGGACTTCAGCCTCTTAGCCCTGTGACCAGCTGTTTCAAGTTTTGTACTGCTGTTGGACTGAAACCAGCTCTTTATCTTTTTGTTTCACCCCCTGTCCGTCCACATTCATCTCCCTCTCCCCCACCTTCCTCCCACGATGCCTGTTGCCTTGGTGGCAGGTGCACCATCACGTTTACATTGCCAGTTAATCACTGATTTATTTTCAAGTAGTCAGTGCAAAGTCTGCCTTCTTAAAAACTGGTATCTTTGCCAAAAGTGACTTGCTTCATGAAAATGGAAAATTGCAAAATTAAACCCCACTGAGCCATGTGTTACTGTGTTGTTCAATATTCTTGCTAATTGTCGTATTAGCATTTGAATGCTGCGTGTGCTTCAGCATGGGCCATCCATTAGTTAGATCTCAGCGGAACATAGTATTAAATAGCAAGCGACTGCAGATGCTGCAGATCTTGAGCAAAAAAAAACTGCTGGAGGAATATTGAGTCACATATTTAGTGAAGCCACCTAACAAAGGATTGCTCTTTGGAGGCGAATAGTCACTTCCTGACTAACTGTTGACTCTTTTTAACTTGGTGCAGAGTGCTATGGTTAGCCGTTTTCTATTGCACAAATGCATGCGTGAAGAGTTGAGTCAAGAATGTATAATTGTCATGTGTACCCACAACAGGACAATGAAATTCTTATTTGCAGTAGCATAACAGGCGTGTAAACACAATACTCATAAATTGTATGAGAACAAAAGAGAAACAAATAAATTCAATAACTTAACCCTAATATTAGTGCAAAAAAGCTCAGGGTGCCCAACAAATCTTTTCAATCACTTGCTAATCGCATGGCTGCGTCCGACTGCTGTCTGGTTCGTTGATCGTATTGCGAGATATGAACTGTTTTAGGAGAGAAAAATGCTCACAGCAGACCAAACGTGTTAAACAGAAATTGGTCAGATACTGAGCTTTACACAGTGAGAAATCATGTGAAATAATCACTGAATTTTATTTTCAATTAATGGACCTGCATGTCATACTGTTTAGTTTGGAGATACAGCCAGATAGTCCACTGAGTTTGCACAGACAAGCGATTTTTGTTTTCCTATTCGTCAATTATTTTGTGCCTGATTATTTGGCGGCCAATCACTCGCTGTCTCTAAGGGGGTTGCGTCCAATCACCAACCAGCTTGCCTTAAAATTCCCGTCCAATCAACAAATAGGTCTCCTCCTGTCCAATTAGCCGCTGTCTCCAAGGGCATTGTGTCCAATCACATAATGCAGTTTAATGGTAATTAGACAGTCAAACGGGAGCAGGAGAGATTCAGACAGTGTACAATCCATAGCACCTTAGTGTACAATTTCATAATATATACTGAATAACTGGGCTGACAGACTTTGGCTGGGAATCTGGGGCTCACCGAAATTGTTCCCAATTGGGCCCCACACCCCCCCAAAGGCCGGCCTTGCTGATGGCTGCAGGGAAGAAGCTGTTCCTGAACCTGGATGTGCCAGTTTTCAGGCTCCTGTACCTTCTACCCGATGGTAGCGGAGAGATGAGTGCGTGGCTGGGATGGTGTGGGTCCTTGATGGTGCTAGCAGCCTTTTTGAGGCAGCGACTGCGATAGGTCCCTTTGATTGTAGCGGGGGGGGGGCAGAGACGATGATGCACTGATCAGTGTTCACAACTTTCTGCAGTCTTTTCCATTCCTGGACGCTCAAGTAGCCGAACCAAGCCACGATGCAACCAGTCAGCATGCTCTCTACTGTGCACCTGTAGAAGTTCGAGAGAGTCCTCGTTGACAAACCGACTCTCCGTAATCCTCTCAGTAAGCAGAGGCGCTGATGTGCTTTCTTTATAATTGCATCAGTTTGCTGGGACAAGGAAAGATCTTTGGAAATATGCATGCCCAGGATTTTGAAGTTCTTGACCCTTTCTACCATCGTCCTGTTGACATAAACGGGATTGTGCGTCCCTATCCTACCCCTTCCAAAGTCCACAATCAGTTCCTTGGTTTTGCTGGGGTTGAGGGCCAGGTTATTGTGCTGGCACCATTTGGTCAATCGGTCGATCTCACTTCTGTACTTTGACTCGTCCCCATCAGTGATTTGTCCCACTACAGTGGTGTAGTCAGAAAACTTGATGATGGAGTTCGCACTATGTCCGGCTACGCAGTCATGAGTATAGAGTGAGTAAAGCAGAAGACTGAGCACGCAGCCTTGAGGTGCTCCCGTGCTGATTGTTATCGAGGATAACACATTTCCACCAATATGGACAGACTGGGGTCTGTGGATGAGGAAGTTGAAGATCCAATTGCAGAGGGATGCACAGATCTGAGAGCTTGGTAAGCAGCTTGGAGGGGATGATGGTATTAAATGCCAGGCTGTAGTCAATGAATAACAGCCTGACATATGAGTTTTTGGTGTCCAAGTGGTCCAGAGCGGAGTGGAGAGCCAGTGAGATCACATCCACTGTTGATCTGTTGTGGCGGTAGGCGAACTGCAGTGGGTCCAGGTTTTTGTCGAGGTAGGAGTTGATACGCGCCATAGTCAACCTCTCAAAGCACTTCATCACCACAGGCGTTAGTGCCACTGGTTGATAGTCATTGAGGCACATCAACTTGCTCTTCTTGGGCACCGGTATTATTGATGCCCTTTTGAAGCAGGTGGGAACCTGAGACCTCAGAAGTGAGACGTTGAAAATGTCCGTAAACACTCCAGCCAGTTGGTCCGCACATGTTTTTAGAATATGACCAGGTATACCATCAGGTCCAAGAGCTTTCCAAAGGTTCACCCCCCCCCGAAGGATTTTCTGACGTCGACCTCTGTGACTGTGACTGAAATACCATCACGGCGAATGGGGGCGCGGGAAGGCACATCAGTGTCTCCCTATCATAGCATTTGTGTAAAACGCATTGAGCACGTCAGGGAGTGATGCTTCGCTGACATTCGAGCTGCCTCCTGATTTCGCCTTGTAGGAGGTGATTGCATTCAAGCCCCGCCACAGTTGCCAAACATCCGTCTCATCCTCCAGCTTGGAGCAGAAGTCCCTTATCGCCTTTTTGATGGCCTTACCAAGGTCTTATCTGGACTTCTTGTAGACCTCTGTATCTCCAGACCTGAATGCCCGCGATCTGGACTTCAGAAGAATGCGCATCTCATGTTTCTTCCAAGGCTTCTGGTTAGGAAACACTCGGAAGGTTATTGTTGGGATGCAGTCCTCCACACATTTCTTAATGAAGTCTGTGACGACTGTGGCATCTGGGAGATCCTGCCCGTCGGCTCCGGAGGTCTTCCCGGTGTTTCCAGGTACAGTACCTTTGATTCCCAGTCGAGTCGGGTGCTCTCCAGCGATCGAGGGAACGCTTGCAGTCTTGGGCTTCCGCAGCTGCTGGAGACGCGATATCGCTAGTGCCTTTAAGTGCTCTAGCAGCTTGTCCGTTACGGCGCCGATTTCTGCTGGTTTTCTGATCCAGGTGAGTTGATTGGAGCTGTAAATAATCCTCTTCTGAGCTGCTGGCAAAATGTCGCCACAGGCAGGCAACTGTTCAGGAAATATTCAGCAGGTAAAGCACCAACTTTGAAGAGAGGAACTGATTTAATGGTGCCTCAGTTTCTTCCTCCACTGATACTCTGATCTCTGCATTTTTAGCACTTTGTTCTTGTTTTATTTTGAAATTCCACTGTCTACAATATTTCATGCAGAAATCTGGGCAATATCCATAGGACAGCACATAGCAAATAAGAGCACTCAATAAGCCACACATCTCTTCATTAATACTTAAACAACAAACCATAGACAATAGGTGCAGGAGTAGGCCATTCGGCCTTTCAAGCCAGCACCACCATTCACTGTGATCATGGCTGATCATCCACAATCAGTACCCTGTTCCTGCTTTCTCGCCATATCCCCTGACTCCGCTATCTTTAAGAGCTCTATCTAACTCTCTTGAACGCATCCAGAGAATTGGCCTCCACTGGCTTCTGAGGCAGAGAATTCCACAGATTCACAACTCTCTGGGTGAAAAAGTTTTTCCTCATCTCCATTCTAAATGGCCTACCCCTTATTCTGGAACTGTGGCCGCTGGTTCTGGACTCTCCCAACATCGGGAACATGTTTCCTGCATCTAGCATATCCAACCCCTTAATAATCTTATATGTTTCAATAAGATCCCCTCTCATGATTCTAAATTCCAGCATATACAAGCCCAGTCACTCCTTTCTTTCATAGAAACATAGAAAATAGGTGCAGGAGTAAGCCATTCGGCCCTTCGGGCCTGCACTGCCATTCAATATGATCATGGCTGATCATCCAACTCAGTATCCTGTACCTGCCTTCTCTCCATACCCCATGATCCCATTAGCCACAAGGGCCACATCTAACTCCCTCTTAAATATAGCCAATGAACTGGCCTCAACTACCTTCTGTGGCAGAGAATTCCACAGATTCACCACTCTCTGTGTGAAAAATGATTTTCTCATCTCGGTCCTAAAAGACTTCCCCCTTGTCCTGGACTTACCCAACATCGGGAACAATCTTCCTGCATCTAGCCAGTCCAACCCCTTAACAATTTTGTAAGTCTCTTTGAGATCCCCCCTCAATCTTCTAAATTCGAGCGAGTACAAGCCGAGTATCCAGTCTTTCTTCGTATGGAAGTCATGGAAGAACCTTCTCTGTACTCCCTCTATGGCAAGAATGTCCTTCCTCAGATTAGGAGACCAAAACTGTACGCAATACTCCAGGTGTGGCCTCACGAAGACCCTGTACAATTGCAGTAGAACATCCCTGCTCTTGTACTCAAATCCTTTTGCTATGAATGCCAACATACCATTCGCTTTCTTCACAGCCTGCTGCACCTGCATGCCTACTTTCAATGACTGGTGTACCATGACACCCAGGTCTCGTTGCATCTCCCCTTTTCCTAATCAGTCACCATTCAAATAATAGTTTACTTTCCTGTTTTTGCCACCAACGTGGATAACCTCACATTTATCCACATTATACTGCATTTGCCCACTCACCCAGCCTATCCAAGACACTTTGCAGCCTCATAGCATCCTCGTCACAGCTAACACTGCCCCCCAGCTTCGTGTCATCCGCAAACTTCGAGATGTTGCATTTAATTCCCTCGTCCAAATCATTAATATATATTGTAAATAGCTGGGGTCCCAGCACTGAGCCTTGCGGCACCCCACTAGTCACTGCCTGCCATCCTGAAAAGGACCCGTTCACTCCTACTCTTTGCTTCCTGTCTGCCAGCCAGTTCTCTATCTACATCAATACTGAACCGCCAATACCGTGTGCTTTAAGTTTGTATACTAATTTCTTGTGTGGGACCTTGTCGAAAGCCTTCTGAAAGTCCAGAAATAACACATCCATTGCTTTTCCCTTATCCACTCTACTAGTTACATCCTCAAAAAATTCAATAAGATTCGTCAGACATGATTTACCTTTCGTAAATCCATGCTGACTTTGTCCAATAATTTCACCACTTTCCAAATGTGCTGCTATCCCATCTTTAATAACTGACTCTAGCAGTTTCCCCACTACCGATGTCAGACTAACTGGTCTGTAATTCCCCGTTTTCTCTCTCCCTCCTTTTTTAAAAAGTGGGGTTACATTAGCTACCCTCCAATCCTCAGGAACTACTCCAGAATCTGAAGAGTTTTGAAAAATCATTAAGGCATCAAGTATTTCTGGGGCTACTTCCTTAAGTACCCTGGGATGCAGCCTATCTGGCCCTGGGGGGTTATCAGCCTTTAATCCATTCAATTTACCTAACACCACTTTCCGGCTAACCTGGATTTCACTCAGTTCCTCCATCTCATTTCACCCGCGATCCCGCTATTTCCGGCAAATTACTTATGTATTCCTTAGTGAAGACAGAACCAAAGTAGTTATTCAATTGGTCTGCCATGTCCTTGTTCCCCATGATCAATTCACCTGTTTCTGACTGCAAGGCACCTACATTTGTTTTAACTAATTTTTTTATCGCTTCACATATCTATAAAAACTTTTGCAGTCAGTTTTTATATTTCCTGCCAGTTTTCTTTCATAATCCATTTTCCCTTTCCTAATTAAGCCCTTTGTCCTCCTCTGTTGGACTCTGAATTTCTCCCAGTCCTCTGGTAGGCTGTTTTCTCTGGCTAATTTGTACGCTTCATCTTTTGCTTTGATACTATCCCTGATTTCCCTTGTTATCCACGGATGCACTACCTTCCCTGATTTATTCTTTTGCCATACTGGGATGAACAATTGTGTAGTTCATCCATGCAATCTTTAAATGCCTTCCATTGCATATCCACCGTCAACCCTTCAAGAATCAATTGCCAGTCTATCTTGGCCAATTCACGTCTCATACCCTCAAAGTTACCTTTCTTTAAGTTCAGGACCTGTGTTTCCGAATTAACAATGTCACTCTCCATCCTAATGAAGGACTCAACCATAGCTCTTGCTATGTCACTCTTGCCCAAGGGGCCACGCACAACAAGGCTGCTAACTAACCCTTCCTCATTACTCAATACCCAGTCTAGAATAGCCTGCTCTCTCGTTGGTTCCTCTACATGTTAGTTTAGAAAACTATCCCGCATACATTCCAAGAATTCCTCTTCCTCAGCACCCCTGCCAATTTGATTCACCCAATCTATATATAGATTGAAGTCACCCATTATAACTGTTATACCTTTGTTGCACGCATTTCTAATTTCCTGTTTGATGCCATCCCCAACTCCACTACTACTGTTAGGTGGCCTGTACACAACACCCACTAGCGTTTTCTGCCCCTTAGTGTTTCGCAGCTCCACCCATATCAATTCCACATCCTCCAAGCTAATGTCCTTCCTTTCTATTGCGTTAATCTCCTCTCTAACCAGCAACGCCACCCCACCTCCTTTTCCTCTCTGTCTATCCCACCTGAATATTGAATATCCCTGGATGTTCAGCTGCCAGCCTTGGTCACCCTGGAGCCATGTCTCCGTGATCCCAACTATATCATAATCATTAATAGCTATCTGCACATTCAACTCATCCACCTTATTATGAATGCTCCTCGCTTTGAGACACAAAGCCTTCAGGCTTGTTTTTACAATGCTCTTGCCCCTTTTACAATTAGGTTGAAAGGTGACCCTTTTTGATTTTTGCCCTGGATTTGTCTGCCTGCCACTTTTCACCTTGCTACATATTGCTTCTATCCTCATTTTACGCCCCTCTGTCTCTCTGCTCACACATTTAAGAAACCCACCACCTCTTATTCTCTGTTTATTTTTTTTTCTTCTTTCCCCCCTACGCGTTGCGTCTGATTGCTTCCCTTCTCTGCCTGCTGCCTCACACACGGTCAACTTGCTTTCTCTATTTGAGTCCCTCCCCCCAACCGATTTAGTTTAAAGTCTCCCCAGTCGCCTTTGCAAATCTCCCCGCCAGGACATTGGTTCCCCTCTGGGTTCAAGTGCAACCCGTCCTTTTTGTACAGGTCACACCTTCCCCAAAAGAGGTCCCAATGATCCAGAAACTAGAATCCCTGCCCTCTGCACCAGTCCTTTAGCCACGCATTTATCCTCCACCTCGCTCCATTCCTAATCTCACCGTCACGTGGCACAGGCAGTAATCCTGAGATTGTTACCTTTGCTGTCCTTCTCCTTAACTCTCCTCCTAACTCCCTAAATTCTCCTTTCAGGGCCTCTTCTCTTTTTCTACCTATGTCATTGGTACCTATATGTATCATGACCTCTGGCTCCCCTCCCTCCCATTTCAGGATATCCTGGACACGTTCAGTCACATCCCGGACCCTGGCACCAGGGAGGCAAACTACCATCCGGGTCTCCTGACTGCATTCACAGAATCGCCTATCTGACCCCCTAACTATAGAGTCCCCTATTACTGCTGCCCTCCTCTTCTTTTCCTAGACTTTACTACTTGGACTACAGGAAGATGAGGGACATAGGTTTAAGGTAGGTGGGGGGTGGAGCATTTAGATAGGTACATGGATGGGATAGGTTTATAGCCATATGGGTCAAACGTGGGCAGGTGGAACTAGTTAGATGGGCGTGTTGGTAGGCATGGACAAGTTGGGTCGAAAGGCCAATGTCCGTACTGTATAACTTAATGCCAGGCAATACAGCACAATAGTTACCAATAAAACTACACATCATAACAGATCAATATATAATAATGTATCATACACACTTGCAACATTTACAGAATTATCGGAGGACATAAATGAAATTATGCGCAGTTTTGGCAGTTAAAGTTGTTGTTGTTTCATTTGTTTTTTGTTTATTTATTCTTGAACGTGTTAAATGCTGCCTGCCCACAGTCCACATCCTTTCCTCGGACTACCCCCACCCATAAAATAAGTTAAAACTGGGACTTAACTTCTGTCCAAACATCCTGACTGATCTTCCATTTGTATCAGATTTATAGTTACAATGTCACCATCGGAGGAGATATCACGACTAGGGTTTTACACTGTTTCACTTTGTTCTCACTGTGGATGGATACAACAAACACTTACTGCAACTGGCAACATGCGATAGTCAGAGATTCTCCCCCTTCAAACGTGATGAAGCTCCATCCAGCTTTCTGCTCTGAAACCGTTTTAAACACACGCCAATTAACTGTCGTTGTAAACACAAGCCAGCCGACTGCTAGGGAGCGGTGCAAAAGCACTAACTGAGGTGCAATATTTTTCCAAAATATGTTTACCCATCGTCAATGTCGCAAAACCAGGTTGCGTCGGGGACAAGACGTTCAATCACTGCGTTCGCCCAAAGACAGTTCGGAAGCTCGCCTGCTTCCTTTTCTGCACGGTGTTGCCAACGAGGGCTACCGTATGTACATGTCTGGAGGACCTTGCTCCCAGTCCCCGGGCGCCCGTCCTCTGCTCTGCTCTGCTCTGTACGCCCTGCAGTCCATGCGCCGTCGCTGTGATTGCCAGCGGCTTGCAGCCTCTCATGGAGCGCGGCGGAGCGGCGCCGTGACTCCAGCAGGCGGAGGGACGGGCGGAGCGACGGACCGCCAGCGCCCTCTCACCAAGTTGCAAGGGCGGCGGAGGCGGGGCCGGCGTTTCCTTCCGCCAGGACTGACACATGGTTCCCCTGGGACTTCAAATGCAGTATCTCAGTACATCGGCGCGGCAAAAAAGTCTGAAGAAGGGTCTCGACCCGAAACGTCGCCTATCTCCTTCGCTCCTTAGATGCTGCTGCACCCGCTGAGTTTCTCCAGCTTTTTGTGTAACCCTCCCAAAAAAATCTGTGTATGAACTTCAACACCGTTATAGCAATCACCCTCGCTTATTTACGCGATTATCCTGTAACAGTATCCTCTCCACTTGAGTGCAACTGGAAGATCACTCAAGAAGCTCATCGCATCCCGGAACATGGTAACTTGCCGGTCTGGCACCACATCCCCCATCCGAACTTTCTTTTCCTCCTTTACCAGTGTCTGCTCATATAACAAAATGCTGCATTACTGTTATGCTGCATATAACAAAAAGCACTGCAGCAACAACACGCACCCTTGCAACTTGACCTCATGAACCATCAAAGTGATCTACACATGAATGGCTGAACCAGACTAGAAAAGTCCGGGGCGGCAACTCTCTCCCACCCCACCTAATCTAGGGCGATTGACATTAAATACTGGTCTTGCCTGCGACATCCAAACCAGTTAACACAGAACTCATAACAAAACGTGTTAATAAAAGTTAACCAAAGAACGACATTACAACACAGATGCCGGTTTACCAACATGCTACCTGGATTAGAAGGTATTAACGATGAAGAAGGGTCTCGATCCGAAACGTCGCCCATTCGTTCTCTCCAGAAATGCTGCCTCTCCCGTTGTGTTACTCCAGCTTTATGTGTCTATCTTCGGTTTAAACCAGCATCTGCAGTTCCTTCCTGTACAACTATGGAGAGAGGATGGGCAAACCTCGATTGTCTTCTCTGGAGGGTCGGAGGCTGAGGGGCAGAGGGGGTACCTGATAGAATATTTATAAACTTATGAGAGACATCGATAGGGTATTCAATCAGAATCTTTCTCTCGGAGTGGAAATATCAAAGACTACAGAGAGGAGCAAAATTTAAAGGAGATGTGCAGGACAAATGTTTTACACTGAGTGTAGTCTTCCTGGACTTCAGGATGGACTTTCATAGGTTTGTACAAGAGAGAATGGTCCAAAGGTACAGGTTAGTAAGTGTGTTAAGGGTTATGGGGAGAAGGCAGGAGAATGAGGTTGAGAGAGAAAGACCGATCAGCCATAATTGAATGGCAGAGTAGACTTGATGGGGTGAATAGCCTAATTCTGCTCCTATAGCTTATGGACTTATGAAAGGAGATGGCACACAAGTTGGTGAATGAGATCCAAAAATCGTATGATGATTGGAGGCAGAGGATGATGGTTGAGAATTATTTGTGTGATTGGAAGCCTGTGACCTGAGATAGGTGCTTGGATCTTTGTTGTTTGTTATAATAATACTGAGGATGTGGTCACGGACTTGTCACACCCATAGTCATGCTGATGCAGTATAGTTACATCACTGGCATCTACCTGACAATGTGGTAAATTGCCCAGATTAATTCTGCCCACAAGAAGCAGAACAAATCCAACACAGACAATTATTGCCCCGTTAGTCTGCTCTCGATCATCCAGCAAAGTGGATGGGAGGGAAGAGTGACAACCTTTTCATAGAAGCCCTGGTTGGGATCTACAGAAGTCACTCAGCTCCTGACCTTATTACAGCCTTGGAAAACGTGGAAAAAAGAGCTGAACTCCAGAGGCGAAGTGAATATAACTGCCCTGGAGAACGAAGCAGCATTTTATCAAATAATCCAATTTGATCAAATAATTTGATCAAATAATCCAAAATCCAGTAAACTGGAAGACCATGGTAATTAGGAGGGGGGGGGGGGGGGGGGAATACTCTGCTAATTTGAGTCATAGCTAGCACAAAGGAAGATGATTGTGTTGGTTGAATCATCTCAGCCACAAGACATATCTGCAGGAATTCCTAGGCATAGTCCTAAGCCCAACCATCTTCTGTTGCATTATCAACAACCTTCATTCAATTGAAAGGTCATAAATAGGGAAGGTCCCTGATGAACGGCTGCTGTCCTTCCTAACCGTATTGGGAGTATACTCTCACCCGAAGGACAGCAGCCGTTCACAAAGGCAACTCACCATCACCTAATCAAAGATTGGGTGACACAGTAGCGCAGGAGTAGAGTTGCTGCCTCACAGCACCAGAGACGCAGGTTCCATCCTGACTAGGGATGCTGTCCGTATGGAGTTTGTATATTAATACAAACTATCTACAAATATGTGACTATCCCGGTTTTCTCCGGGTTCTCCAGTTTCCTCTCACACTTCAAACACGTACAGGTTTGTAGGTTAATTGGCTGTGGTAAAAATGCTAAATTGTGCCTAGTGTGTAGAATAGTGCATACGGGGTGATCGCTGGTTGATGTGGACTCAGTGGGCTGAAGTGCCTGTTTCCATGCTGTGTTTCAAAGTCTAAAAATTCAGCGTGATGACAGGTTCTGACCCTAAATGTCACCCACGCATGTTCACAGAGATGCTGCCTGTCCCGCTGAGTTACTCCAACACTTTCTGTTCCCGATTCTAACCTGGTATCTTCCAAACTCCGAACATGCCTGTTCTTTATTTTCCACTCAGTAAATGCTAGCTTTTCTGTCAAATTGGGCTCTCAAATTCCTGTTCTAAATTACATTAAAATTTAGGCTAGAGCAACAGAACAGAGATGTGGACATCTTATAGTTCTTCATCCAGTCCAGAAGCATTCATTAGTTTAGTTTACTTTAGAGACACAGCATGAAAACGGGCCATTCAGCCCACTGAGTCCATGCAGACCATGAATCTTCTTTTCACACTAGTTCTATGTTATCCTACATTCTCACCCACTCCATTTCACACAGAGAGTGGTGAGTCTCTGGAATTCTCTGCCACAGAAGGTAGTTGAGGCCAGTTCATTGGCTATATTTAAGAGGGAGTTAGATGTGGCCCTTGTGGCTAAAGGGATCAGTGGGTATGGAGAGAAGGCAGGTACAGGATACTGAGTTGGAGGATCAGCCATGATCATATTGAATGGCGGTGCAGGCTCGAAGGGCCGAATGGCTTACTCCTGCACCTATTTTCTATGTTTATATACACAATAGGGCATTTTTCCTTTTACGCGACCAATTCACCTACAAACCAGCATGTCTTTGGGATATGGGAGGAAACCAGAACACCTGGAGATAATCCACGTGGTCACAGGGTTATGTGTGAACTCCAGGCAGACAGCACCTGGTCAGTTTGAAACCTGGGTTTTCTTGCGCCGTAAGGCATCAGCTCTACTGGGTGTGCCACCGTGCTGCCCTATTGTTAGGAAAACCCAGGAATTTGATTTGGGATATTTTTGTAGTGTCACTCCCTCCTGTCATTTTGTCCAACCATAAAACTCGCCATCATAACTGTGATCCTGCAATTCCAGCGTCTTGATCATCCCTGATTTTAATAATTACTAAGGCCTTTCCTTCCTTAAATCTTTCCACTATTCTGCAGTTCTTTCTTACTTTAAGGCACTCCATAAAACAAAGCCAATTTTGATTAATTTAATGCCAACTGTTGTAAATTGTTAAATGCAGTTGTTAAATTAAGGCGTGTCCCTCTCTTGAGATGCAGCTTGGATTGTGATCAGGACGCCATACACCTGGTGCATGTCCAAATAAGGAGTCACGAGGTATCTTGTGGCGTCGCACTAACTCACTACTTGATGGTTGACCCACTCAATGGGTGGCACAACACAAGGTCAGGTGGCCCCAGTGAAACAGAACACAAAGGACATGCCTACATATTTAACAATACCAGCTGTTGGAAATGTGCCTGACATTGTTTTCTGTAATATTTTAACGTTATAGACAAAAAGAGTTTCCTAACTTTGCAAAACAACTGATCATAGTCTGTATTGTCCTATGTGCATATTTAACCTTGTACAGACAGGGAAACATTCTCTTAAAACGCTTTTGGATTAAGGAAAAGGATTGACAGAACTGATTAGCTTCTTAACCTTTGATACTGCATATCAGATCACATAATGTCACAAATGTAAATCCCGTTATTTTTAGATACTCCACCATAATAGTGGGAAGGGCTGAACTTCGTGCTCCTCAGTGCATTTTAACTTGAGAACATGAACATGGATAGGTGACGCTTTATCAAGCTTCTTCTTCAAAGCTAAACTGCCTTAAAGAAGTCGAGTATAATCTTTGTTTCAAATCCACTTTGGGTTGTAGAAAGCACGTCATAATGATGTAAAGAGGTTGGGCCGGGCCACGGATGGGTTGGAGCCATGAGGACTGGCCGGAGATTCATCGTGTTGTCCGTGCCTTGAACAGGGTCAGGCCAAGGACGGAGCCTTGGGGTGGAGATGGGCCGAGTTGGATGGACCGCCTCACCAAGCACAAAGGGGGAATCGGCGTGGGGGGACCGCCAAGAACCAAGGGGGTCCCAGTCTGTGAGAGCTACCATGAAAGAAGGGGAATCCGGCGTGTGGACACCAGGAAATAGGGAGGACCCGGTGGGTGTCCGATGGGATTAGTACATTTTGTAACTTTGTTGGCACCTTTGTGGTGACTCTCTTGCGCACTTTGTATGCAAAAACAAATAATTTCACTGCACCTGGCTAGATACAAGTAACAATAAAGTGTCATCATCATCAGAATGGAGAAGCACTTCATAATGCAGAAACACAACATATGGAAATGTTGTTCTGGAATATAGATTGGACCAAGTTTACCCCCTGCCTGATCGGTAGCTCTATCCTTGTAGTGTTGCTGTTAATACTTGCACAATGGGATTGCAGAGAGAATGAGAGGACATTGATCCATCAGGAATAAAGCTAGTGTCCACATCATGTTGGTTGGTTTGGAGGTTGTTACAAATCATCTTATGTAATGTCGGGTGTATCCTGTTAATAACTTTGACCACTGCTGTGCTTCAGTGGGGAATTGGCCAAAATCAATAGGCCCATGTTGAAGTAACGCATGAGAATGCAGTCCCTTTATAAGAATCTCCTGTGTTTGATTATATCCCTGAGCTGTTCATTTAAGTCATTGAATATATTCCAGTACGATGTGGAGAGCTACGCAGAGAGAGATAATTGTGAAAGTGGATTCTCATGGCATTCCTGCTCTCCTTTCTCGGCTATATATTCCAGGTATCAGCGCAACGTTTCAGAAACATTTAAACAGGTACATGTATCGGACAGGTTTAGAGGGATATGGGCCAAACACTGTCAGGTGGGACAAGTGTAGATGGGACATGTTGGTTAGTGTGTGCCAGGCCTGTTACTTCTAGACTCTCTAGGGCAAGGGTTCCCAACATGGGGCAAATTTACCCCCAGGGGATAAATTTCCCCAAGTCAGGGGGTAAATTTGTTGATTCTGGATTTGTACATATTTTTTCACATTGACTGACTCTATTTGGTTCTGGTATACCGGTATCTGTTCATCATTAGTTGTTCATAAATAATTGAAATAACATTGTTACGTGCTATTGTAGTTGCCAGGGGTAAACGGGGTGAAAAAGGTTGGGAACCCCTGTTCTAGAAGCTATGGGTTTTTGAGGTGTCGTCAAATAGCTTTTGTGCAGGCTCATTTTACACCAGTAAAGAACATGAATAAGAAGGCCCGTAAAATAGAGTCATAGAATGACATAGCAGAGCAATAGGCCCTTCACCCCAAATTGCCCAACCAAGCTGATTCCACTTGCTTGTGTATGGCTAATATCTTTCCAAAACTTTCCTATCCAATCAAATAAGCAGAACCGTTCTGGAAAATTTTAAACTTCTGAAATACTTTTGCAGCAAATAATCAGACGAGATTAATAGATGGATACAAGAAGCATTGCTAGGAGATAGCCACAAGGTGCTGGGGTAACTCAGCGGGTCAGGTAGCATCTGTGGAGAAAAAGGATGGGTAATGTTTTGGTTTGGGACCATTCTTCAGACTGGAAGTCAGGAGATGTTCGGAGATGTTGGAAGAATGTCAGATTTGCAAAAGATTAAAAGTAAAAGCAATGGATAGGTTTATTACACCCAATGTTTTCCTTGAAACAGCCAGTTAGTTAAATACCTGAATGTAGAAGTTTACTGGACTGGCCACTGGCAATCCCTCACTTCACAAAATAAAAACAATAATCTGTCTGGGTCAAAGGACTCCAATTTGTCTACCCATTGTATTAAATTAGGCAGCTCATTGTATTCACAATCTATTAAACATTCTGATCACAGGCTTCTGATTCTATTTTATGGAATCTCTATGCACTTTGGGTATTATAAACATACAAAATTGTTAGATTTTAACTCAAATACAGTTGTGCAATCAACATTTCACTTCTTGTGCAGCTGGCTAATATTGGCAATTTTCCAATCATTTGGGACCTCTCCTGTCTCTTGGGATTCTTGAAATATCACTGTCAATGCCTATACAATCTCTAAAGCCACCTCTTTCAGAACCGTAGGGTGCAATTCATCTGGTCCAGGTGACTTATCCACCTCCAGCCCTTTCAGCTTCCCAAGCACCTTCTCCCTCGTAATAGCCACTCCACTAATTTCCAACCCCCAACTCTCTTTTGCTGGTATCTTCCACTGTGAAGACTGATGCAAAAAAGCTATTCAACTCCTTTGCCGTTTCTCTAGTCCCCATTATCACTTCTCCTGCATCATTCTCCAGCAGCCCAACTTCCTCTCTTGCCTCTTTCTTACTCTTTATATAACTGAAGAAACTCTTGCGATCCTCTTTTATATTATTGACCATCTTACATTCGTATTTCATCTATTCACCACATTGCCTTTTTAGTTACCTTCTGTTGTTCTTTAAAAGCTTCCCAATCCTCTGGCTTCTCACTAATCTTTGCTACGTTACTTCCTGCAAACAACAACAGATGCCTCAGATGTTTCAGATAACATGCAAGGGATAAGTCTATCTATTATGACAGTCAGAGAGATGATTTCACTATGGAAACATAACCACCGAGTCGCTTCATATCATTACTGGTTGTCCAGTAATCTCTGGACAATCTTTAATCTCTTCAACATCTCAGCTGAATCTCTGCAGCTCCTGAGGTGTTGGGGAGATTAACTTTAGGAACACCAGGCAGTTAATTTGTTCACTGTTAGATTTATCATTATTTTCCAATAGATTGGTTTAATGGTTCCTAACAAAATAATGGTTACTACAAATATCACATAAAATCACATGAAGTATATAACCCATTTCAAGCAGCAGAGAAGTAGTGTTTTGGTAGCTCCTTTTTCTTCTTTGTATCTTCTTGAGTTGGTCAAGGTGCCATGCCAAAGTTCACAAACCTCAGAAAACTTTCTCTCTTTTCTTCTTCCTCCCAGATTCTGCATTATTTGCTTTTATGGTTAATTTTACGGAAGAATCGCAATTCATAAGACATAGGAGCAGAATTAGGCCATTCTGCCCATCAAGTGTGATCAGGCAATTTAGGTAAGGAATTTGTTTATACTTTCCAAGGCTATGATAACAGTACAAAGAGATGCGTGTAAGGAAACCAATCTTTCCACAATACAGGAAATCTTAATAGGTATCTGATCCCCATGTAAATTTAATCGATTTTAAATCCAATCACTCATGTTATCTATAATACTATTTCTCAGTTTTGGATCCTGAGAATGAAATACCCAAATTAAGAGTCATAATCCATCTATTTCAAAATTATTTGTTTGTTTTCATAGTCTCTTTTGAGCATTATAATTAATTTTGCAGTAAAATAAAACATAACATCTCATCATATGAACATAAAAGATTATTTAATGCTATTTTTCAGCATATCCATTCAATTGGCAATTATGGCAAAGTAATACTTCTTCGCCTTTAAATACCTTTGTTCAATGCTAAAACTTAAATATCTCTTTACTCCCAGCTTCAAATTGTCTCACTGATGATCACGTTTTAATTCTTTCTTGATTATTTCTCTCCATTGTACTGTTCAGTGTGGATAATTTAATCAGTCATTTCTCTTTTCTGAGCGACATGCACTTCTTGTGTTGTTGATAAGTAATCATGCTTGTCCAAGATTTGTTCTTCAGTGAAAATTCAACCTGTATTTCTGCATGCATGCACCCTGTTTTGCTCACATTGAAGCACATTTAGTTTTGTTTAGAGATACAGTGCTGAAACAGGCCCTTTGAATTACCGAGTCCACATCAACCAACATTCCCCGTACACCAACACTGTCCTACATACTCGGGTGAATCTTTTAACAATTTTTACCGAAGTCAATTAACCTACAAATCTGTACATCTTTGGAATAAGGGAGGAAACTGGTGCTTCCAGAGAAAACCCATGCGGCCACGAGGAGAACGTACAAACTTAGTACAGATAGCTTCCATAGTCAGAATCGAAACCAGGTCTCTGGTGCTGAAAGGAAACAACTCTACTACTGCGCTACTGCACAGCCCCCTTCACACTCACAGCAGTATTTCTGTAGCGTGCCACATATGTCGTTCAAGGTAAACTATCACTTGGCTTTAAGTTGATGTTCAAATGTAAATGAGGACATACGTTTGCCTTGGTATGTTTCAATGACGCATGTGGTGGACAGTTATCAAAAATATTATGCATAGATTATATTTAGACAAGGAAATAATCTTCTCCAGGAGGGACTAATTAACTATTCTCAGCTACATCTAATCTGATGTATACTTAATTTACAGATTCTTCATGATTAATTGAATCTCTGAAATGTCCTAAAAATGCCCCATTATGATGTGTTATTGTCTGTTTTTCCATTTTTAAATCCCAAATTTCAATTCCCCAATTAAGTCACAAGAGACTGCAGATGTTAGAATTTTATGTAAAAAAAATAAACTGTTAGATGAACTCAGCAGGTCAGGCAGTATGTGAGGGAGGGAAATGCACAGGCGATGTTTCAGTTTAGGACCCAACTGCAGACCTCTGAATACACAAGCTTGAATGGATAAGGACAGCTGCAAATTTTAATTTGTTACCATACTGTGTTATCTAATGCTTGGAGATAACTTTGCAGATTTGGATCTCTGTCAATGCCCTTTGTGGTTATAAATATATTAACAACCCAAATTCTTGTGATCCTTTTAATTACCGGGGCATTCTTTCCCATACTCCGTTTGACACACTAGGACCCAGTTCCCAAGCTTCCTCGATGGTCACTGTAACCCTGATTCCTGTGCAGCCTTTAAACTCAAAAGAATCCCAGAACCCATGCTTCCTTCAAAATCACCTAGGCCTGGTCCTTTGCTGCCTTATAACAGAGGCACCTAAGGATACAAGCACAAAGTTCCTTGGAAGTGGGAACACACATAGTAGACAGGGCAGTAAATAAAGTGTTTCATGCTTTCCTTCATCAGCTGTAGCATTGAGTACAAGAATCGGGACGTCATGTTTCATGTCATTCTTTCTGAGCTCTATACTAACTGCTATAACTAAAGCTGGAGTACACAAGACAACTTGGTAACTAAGTTGGTAACTAGCACCTAGATTTGTGCTTTTAATATCCTTTTGATTCCATCCTACAACATATGGCTCAAAAAACACAATTCTGCATTTCATTTAAATTGAATTTGATAACATTACTTCAAGAATATTTGGTTACTGCCAAAGGGCCTGATTTTATTAAAACATTTTTTTAATACATTGAGCACCCATAATATATACCTTGAAATGAAATGGGTTATAGAAATATTCTTGCAAAATACATTTATTCTGGTCCATAATAATGTAAACAAATCAGTATGTTTTACATTAAAGCAATCAAAAAGCATATAGTACTTTTTAAATTCCAGATGTCTTAAGTATCACAAACAAAATGCCAGCAAGCCAACATTTCCACTGCTGACGTTGACTGGAGCTGATAGAGGAAAATTTAATGTCACTTTAGCAATAGTCTGCAGTTAAGCGTGCAAAATGGTCTCACAAGGACAGGATGGTTTTGCGAGATCTTTGAACATCCAGTCTGTTTCACCTTGATGTAGGTGGAATTGGTGGAAGAGGTGGAGCTCCCCGCTCACTTCGGAACGTATCTGTTAAAATAAAAAGTTTAAATAACCACAGGATTACCAGGGTTTTAACTGTAATAATTGAAGCAAAGTACAATTTGAGATGTGAATAGGATTGTGTGAAGCTGGAAATTTCCATAAAAATTCATATTGCAGCATGGCACAAGAAGATTTAATGATTTGGGTATTAATGGAATATTAAAAAAATATTTATTTCAACTTCTTGTCCACATCCGCAAGCAATTAATAAAGCCTCAAATAGTACAGATGAAACCCTTTGAATTAATTTATCCCCGACGAAATATAATACAGCATAGTTTTTACTGGGTTAAACATGTTTGTCTGTTATTCACCTATTTTAAGCAAAGTACATAAAAAAATATTTTTCTACCCCCCCCCCCCCCCTTTCTAAGCTAAAAGTTATTACCAGAAATACAAGCTTACTGCTGCTACCTTGCCAATGAGGCAATTAGTTTTGCGTTTTAGGGATACAGCGTGGAAATAAGTCCTTCAGCCCTGTACGTCATTGGAGCGTGAGAGGGAACAGAAGCACCCGGAGAAAACCCATGCAGTCACAGGAAGAATATACAAACTCCGTACAGACAGCACTATAGTCAGGATCGAACCCGGGTCTCGAGCGCTGTAAGGCAGCAACTCTATCGCCTCGCCCCCGTGCTGGTCAATTATTTGACTGAATATTTGCCTGCTATTATACTGTTGAGAAAATCACAAACTTTGGCTTGCACCATCATGCTCCAGTTACACCTACAATAACTGATAATTTATTTGTTGTGTTGTTTCATTTAATGTGCTATAAAGTTGCAGCAAGCAAGAATTTCATTGTTCCAGTTCCTGTGCATATGACAATTAAACACTCTTGACAATGGGGCTGTTCTGACCTTCAGAAATAGAAACAAGAAGTGCAGCAGGACTAATAACTAGATACACGCCAATGATAGTTATTGAATTTGTTTGTTAAATTCCTATTATAAAAGGAATAACTATGCAATAAAATTCTTGGGCGACTGTATTTCACCAAATTTAATGTGTTTCAAATAAAAAGTGTTTTTCCACTTCTAATGTTTCACACTTAATAAAGGGACATAAAATACCCGTCACTCACCTCTGTTTTCTGCCTTGCTTTGTTTACTAGGATAAGTTTTTGTAAAGTTTACATATGGTTCTGGTGGTGGAAGGTCTGAAATGGAATGGAAAGAAAATTTGCCTTCCCATTCATCTGTGGACAGAACAAGAACAGTTATTAATTTCACCATGAAGGGGGATCAGAATAAGTCAGGATCCATATTCATAAAGCAAATTACCTGCACTTGCTGTTGACATCTACATAAACTCACAACTTATCTCAGCAATCCAAATTGCAGGTACACCACGCAGTGATGAAAGCAAATGGCATGTTGGCCTTCATCGTGAGAGGATTTGGGTATAGGAGCAAAGAGGTCCTATTGCAGTTGTATAGGGCCCTGGTGTGACCACACCTGGAGTATTGTGTGCTGTTTTGGTCTACTAATTTGAGGAAGGGCATTCTTGCTATTGAGGGAGTGCAGCGTAGGTTCACCAAGTTAATTCCCGGGATGGCGGGACTGACATATGATGAAAGAATGGATTGGCTGTGCTTATATTCGCTGGAATTTAGAAGGATGAGAGGATATCTTATTGAAACATAAAATTCTTAAGGGATTGGACAGGCTAGATGCAGGAAAAGTGACCCCAATGTTGGGGGAGTCCAGAACCAGGGGTCACAGTTTAAGAATAAGGGGTAGGCCATTTAGGACTGAGATGAGGAAAAACATTTCCATCCAGAGAGTTGGGAATCTGTGGAATTCTCTGCCACAGAAGGCAGTGGAAGCCAATTCACTGGATATTTGCAAGAGATAGATATAGCTGTTAGGACTAACGGAATTAAGAGATATGGGGAGAACGCAGGAATGGGGTACTAATTTTGGATGATCAGCCATGATCATATTGAATGGCGGTGCTGGCTCGAAGGCCCGAATGGCTTACTCCTGTACCTATTTTCTATGTTTCTAATATCTGAAGCTTGTGATGAAGAACCAGCTGAATCCATTACAGTGAGACTATATACATCCAAAGGCATATTCCAGATAGTGATGGAGAACTAGAACAAGCTGTGTCCACAGACTAGATAATCAGATAAGATATTCTCCCTAAGGCCCACACCAATTTTATCCAGAACTGTGAAACCCAGTGGAATGCATCATATGTTCAAAAATTACAACTTAAAATGAATCTCTGGATCACTTAAACTTAAAAAAAAAAATCACTTGAAACCACTGAAATGCTCAAAGATGCAAATAGTCAAAAAAAGTCTAACTTAAGTTTCTTGCAACTGCTCCTGCCAATAAATTAGTGTGAAGGACAACCTGTGCCAGCTCTTGTTGACACAGGTTCCCTCCAAATTGTACTGCGGATTCCCTACCAAGAGCATTGTACAAGCATAACATACTTTGAGAGGAGAGGGAAGAAAATAGGCAAAAGTGAGGAAAATTCTGGGTGAGTTCATTATCACAGCTGATCTCAGCCTAATGCAGAATACAATATGAGGGTTGGGACATTTAACCTGGAAATACATCAAATCTGTTAGTTCAATGAAACACCTAAATCACCAGTTCACTTGAGAATTAACTAGTCATCTACATACCAGTTTATGTTGAGAATCAAACGTCCATTTATTCCATAAAATTAAAATGAGGGGATGATGAAATATGGGTGGTGTTTACCTTCACACACTGCCTGGGAGGACTCCTGAAAGCCATTCCTCATTGTTGTTGGTGGGGGTACAGGGCTTCCTCGGTCAGGTGGCAGTGGGGGCCTGAAGCCGCTCCTCGTGTTGTCCAAACCCATTCGACTTGGGGGCTGTGGGACGGGTGGCGCTTTCTGTCCACCGCCGTTTCTGCCTCCCGGAGGGGGTGGAGGAAGAGGTCCTGTCATACATGGGTCAGAACACAATTAGAATCAGTCATACTGTAAAGAAACAGGCCCTTTGGCCCAACTAGCCCATGCCAACCAAAATGTCCCATCTACACTAGTCCACCTGCTTGCATTTCTCTGTGTTAGTGCAACATCCCATCATGTTGAGAATCAAAAGCTATCTCCGAGTAAATTGAGAAATATTTAACTATCAGTATTCAAATCTATATTCTCTAATTATCACCCAAAACGACTTGCATTTGTGCTTGAATTATATTTTTAAATCATTACAGCAAATAATTGTTCTTCTTTTTCCATCATCTTTATCTTGAAAACCAGGGAAAAACAAATTGAATTTCCTATGGTCATTAAGATTCCCATTGTTAAATATTTCTAACCTTTTGCTTTTTTCACAATGCAGTGTGCTTAATGGTATACAAGTTTATTTTACCAGCATGAAAACAGGCCCTTCGGCCCACCCAGACCAGCAATCACCCCATACACTAGCACTATCCTACACATTTGGGACAATTTACAATTTTTACCGCAGCCAATTAACCTACAAATCTGTATGTCTTTGGAGTGTGGGTGGAAAATCCGAGCACCCAGAGAAAACCCACATGGTCGTGGGGAGAAGTTACAAACTCCATACAGATAGCACCCATTGTCCGAATCACAACCGGGTCTCTGGCTCTCTAAGGCACCAGCTCTACCACTGTGCACCCGTTCTGCCAATTTGATGTATTTTAAACCACTAACTACCACCATTACACCATGTTCTCAAAGGTAGATTTATTTCATCTTTGATCACTGCAAGAAGTCCAAAATTAAATTGGGAGAAAGAATGGACAATCATTGATGTAGCAACTGTGGGATGAGTGAAAATATTCAACTAACTCGTTACTTTGTGGAGAGTAAATGAAAATCAAAAATTGCTTGAGTTCTGACACAAACCCAAAACATTAACTGTTTCCCTTGCTGACCTGCTGAGCATTTCCATTACTTTTTAGATAGCGCTAATGCACAAGTAACAGCTATTTCAAGTATATGAAGGTCTAATCTGTGATGAATGGTCAACTGAACTGTTGGAAATGTCAAGGAATTATTCAAGGCTGGCAACGTAAGAGATCAAGACTCCTGGATTGCTTTGAATAGAGTTTCATATTTATTACAGCCATCGAAAGAAGCAGATAAGTGCTCTATTTTTCAGGTTTGGCTTGCTGCTTGCACACGTTAGCCGGCTTCTCAATTGTCCTATTCTCCCTCAGAGCACCTTGCAGCCCAGAGGCATTTTGTAATGTTTGGTCAACATACCTGATCTGCTGGGAGGATCTCTTACAGGTGGCGGAGGTCTCTCACTGGGAGGAAGAGGACCACTTCGAACTGGCCCAGGAGAAAGTGAAGGAGTGCTGTGGAGGGACATATTCCTTTGAGGAAGCCTTGGAACTTCAGCATCTGTAGCAGCACCATGATGACTTTGTGGAGGTCCTGGTCGGTTGGGTGGTGGCGGGGGAGGAGCTTGGAAGGATGGAGTTGGCCTGGGTGTTTGAGGGACAGGTGGTTTGTGATGCTGTGGTGGTGGGAGTGGAGGGCCATCCCTATTCATTGAAGGCCTATTCATCGTAGGTGGTGGTGGAGGCCTATCATCCATCATCCTGGCAGGAGTGGGAGGCAACGGAGGTCGGTTAGTATTGTGAGTTGGAAGAGTTGGTGGAGAAGGCTTATCTTCAACAACCCTGCCAGAGCTGTGAGTCGGTTGAGACCTATTTGTATTGCTATGTGGAGGAGTTGGAGAGAAATGACGGGAAGACCCTTGATTGCGATTGGGTAGGGAAGGCCCCGTGTTTGACGGCCGATTTCCTGGAAAGGGTGGAGGACCTCTGCTGGGCGTACTAGAAACTGATGGTCGTGGTGCACTAGGTACAGGTGGTGGTCCTGCATCAGACCTCGAACCTATGTCCGGCCTTGAAGATTTTGGTTGACTTGGTGGAGCGAATTTATTTCTTGGAGGATCAGGATTACTACTCCTTGGAAATGACAATGACCCAGGCAACTTTGGTGGGGCATTGTTCGGTACAAAGGGTCTGGGACCAGCTGATCTTCCACTTGGAGGCATTAATGTTGGTCTTCCTCCTCCAGAATCTGTGGATGTTAATGCAATGAATTAAGGATATACTGAAACTAGCTAAATTCATAAGTATTTTTGCAAAAAAAAGTTTCAGGTTTATTTCACATCACATGTACTGAGATATAGTGTACAGTTTTATTTTGCATGCTATCCAATCAAAGCAGGTAATACTATACATAAATACAATCATCAAACTCAAGTACAATAGATTAAAAAAAGGGGAAGATGCTGAGTGCAGAATATAGTTCTCTGCATTTGTAGTGCATCAGTTCATTGACCTTTGTCCTCAATGGGGTAGCAGTGAATCGGACAGTATCCTAGCTTAATGAAGGACCGTTCAGAAACCTGACGACAAAGGGAAGAAGTTGTTCCTGTGTCTTGTAGTGTGCACTTTCCAGCTTCTGTATCGTCTGCTCGATGGGAGCAGACAGAAGCAGGAATAACCAGGGTGAGACAAGTTTTTGATTATGTAAGCTGCTTTCCAGAGGTATCATGAAGTACAGATGGAGTCAGTGGTCTGAGTGATGGACTGGGCTACATCAACAATTCTCTGCAAAGTACTGCAGTCTTGGGAAGAAGCATTCCCAAACCAAGCTGTGATGCAACCCGACAGTATGCTTTCTGTGTTATATTACATTTAATACAACAGTATTAGGTTTTCTTAATCATTTTTTTTCCTCTCCCAAATCACTGCTCTCGCCAGTCAAGTAGCATTTACAACTAAATTACTCCCACAGTGTCTTTAGTTTTTTTTTAAATCTTTGCAAGGTATTTGAATTTGACTGTCAGATAGAATGCAAATCATTATTGCATGGTACTCCAGGAATACAATTAGACTTTTTAAATTACATTCATAAGAAATAAATTACATCACAAGAATAATTTCAAATTACAAGGTGACAGATGGGCAACAAATAAAACATAGCTCAAATATTTACTCCGATAAAATAGTTTTGCAACAAGTGATAGTTAAATTGGCAACAGTTTTCTAGAGTCTGTAATATAATGCACAATCCAAAACTCTGCACCATATTCAGATTTTAATTGTTTTAAATCTCCATCAGAAGGCCTTGAAAATGCAGTGTGTGAGATCACCATTGTAAATGGGAGGACAAATAGATAACCCTAAATTATCAAGCTGTTGCATATGCCTGCACCATTCAGGAGGATTCTTAGATACCTCACACTGGCAAATCTGTTAAAAGGGCACAGCTTAACAAAGAAAGGGGGCGAGTCATTGCTTCATAAACACAGTTAGGGGCACAGAGGTAGGTTGGAAGATCGGGACTACATCCTTAACTGTTCAGTAGTCTGGGGAGTTGCTCCTGAGTCTGGTGCTACATGAATGATTAGGTTAAGAGAATAAAAATAAAGTGATGTTAGGTTTTATTGAAGGGTTTGGAATATAAAAGTAGGGAAGACTTGCTACTACTGTTAAACCACCCTTGGGAAACACAAGTGCCATGTTATGAGGAAAGGTGGAGAAGAACCGGAGTTTAGAAGAGTGACATATTACGTCAATGAAAATAACCAGAAGTGGAGGAAACCTTGCCAAGGAATATGCTGAATATTTAATGCTCATGCAGGACTATACATCCTGAGACAAAGTTTGAGAGTAAATTGTTCCAATTAAAAGAGAGACGTGGAAGAACTTTATCTTTTGAGGGGTCTTGCTGCTTCAAAATTTTCCAGAGCGGTCTGGGAGGCTCGGAGGCTACGTTCAGATCAGCCATGATCTTATTTAATGGCAGAACAGTTGTAAGGCACCAGAAGGTCTCTTCCTGCCCGTATTTGTTCATGGGTGATTCTGTTGAGAGTCCTAAACTATGTTACAAGGCATGTAAATATAAATGATGAAGAATTCTAACCATTAAAATTAACACTAACTTACCGGAATTGTCTCTGGTTCCTGCAGACCTAAGCTTTGGCATTCCACCAGTAAATAATCCTCCTAAACCAGCTCCGCCTCCGCCTCCGCCTCCGCCTCCACCTCCACCTCCACCTCCACCTCCACCACTGCCGCCTCCACTGGATCCTTTTGGAGCTGTTTAAAACAACATTCGATTTGTGGAAGAATTAATAGATCATCTCCATAATACGGTAAAATAAGATGTAATTTCATGTTATGGCTTCTCGGGTAGTTTATAAATTGTGAAGCTTCTTGCATGGATTGGAACTGTTGGCTTTAATCCACTGACATTTAAGTAAGTTTAGGCTTCCCACAAAAGTCCAAGAGGGCAGCACAATGGCGCAACTGGTAGAGGCGCCAGAGACCCAGGTTCGATGCTGACCTCGAGTGCTGTCGGTGTGGGGTTTGCATGTTCTTGCTGTGCCCGCATAGGTTTCCTGCGGGTGCTCTGGTTTCCTCCCACATCCCAAAGATGTGTGGGTCTGTAGGTTAATTGGCCCTCTGCAACATTGCCTCTAGTGCATAGTGAGTGGATACAAAAGTGGGATAACATAGAACTAGTATGAATGGGTGATCGATGGTTGGCATGGACTTGTTGGGCCGAAGGCATATTTGTATAGTTGCTGCATCTGTTAATTAATTAGGTGATCACAGTACTTCACAACTCCAGTGACTAATTAGGGATTCCCAGATTTATATGATGTTGGATATGAGGCTTAATTGATATCAATGGGAATTGGGAGGCAAGAGGAAAGGTAACTTAAAAAAATTAAAATCTTAAAATATTATTTAAAAAATTAAATAATTTTCATTCAATATTTTTCATTGTCTTTAGCATTGTGTCCTTTAAAGAAATGTTTTAGTTAAATATTTTTGAAATTAATTTTAAATTGTAATCATCTTTATGAATGTCAGAGATTTTAAAAACAAAATCCCTGACAACATTAAATAGAGATAAAAATGTATCCCTATCTTGGCCTCCTGTCAATGCTTGAGGGCATTCCAAAAGTGTCACTGGACTTTGTTCATGAAGCCTTATCGCCACTGAGTTCTGGCCCTGGCAAGACCAGGCATAAGGGATCTTGTCATGGGCCTGACATCTCAATCTAGTCCATTTGATAAGGTCACAATTGGCCTCATTTGCAATTCCGAATGTTCTCATAAATATATTTTTTCATGCTATGTATTGTGCCAGAATTATATTCCTATTCCAAAGAAAAATACATTGTTTGTGCAAGTTAAACACTTCCTCAATAAGATTTCGGCTAAAGGGAATAAAATTCTCTCTCTTGAAACACAGTGTCCTTTCTTTTGGAAAGTAAGCAAATGTAACCAGTATGCTAACACCAAGTGGTAATCTAAAATGCAAATCTAAAACTGCATTTTGAAGATATCTTAATATATTGATTGATTGTTTTGTAAATTCATATAGGGAATTATGGGCTTTGAATGATATATCCTATTGTGCAAATATAGCCTTTTAAAATTACGTGCTTTCATATAAAATAAGATATTTGTCTAACTTATCTAATCAAGCTTTCAAAACTTACCATTAATCACTGGTGCACTCCTATCATTGGTAACAGTCTTCTTCAGTTTTTTTGTCTTGCATATATCTGACAAAAGCGCACTTCGTCCTGACTGATCACTTTTGCTGAGGGCAGGTTTTCCAGAAGATGCCTAATTTTTGTGAAAGGAATAAAGTAAAAAGTACATTAGATTTTTAGTTTAATTTAGAGACAGTGCGTGGAAACAGGCCCTTCAGCCCACAGAATATGTGGTTGACAGCGATCACCTGTACACAAATTCTATCCTGCACACCAGCGACAATTTAGAGGCCAATTAACCTACAGATTTGCACATCTTTGTGCAACCGGAGCACCCGGAGAATACCCCCGTGATCACGGGGAGAACATACAAACTCCACAAAGACAGTACCCGTGGTCAGGATCAAACTCGAGTCTCTGTCACTGTAAGGCAGCAACTATTAACATCTGTTGCTAGGTTGCTAAGCAGCTTTGCTAACATCTGTTGCCAAGTTTTAAAAAAAACATCTTACCAACGAATGCAGAAGTGTAGCAGCAGTAATTCTATTACAATATACTCATGGATTAGTAATGCAAGTATAGGAGTTGATCAATTAGATTTAATTTCTTTGGTAACATCTTACAAAGAGAACCATTTTTATTTTGTAGCAATTACAAAGATAAACTTTCCATATCTAGGGAATAAGCTGCCAGCTCATGGAGGTTGCCGAGGCAGGTATTATAAGAGCATTTAAAAGACACATGGACAGGTACAAGGACTGGAAAGGTTGAGAGGGATGAATACAGGCAAAGGAACTAGCTTAGATGGGGTATCTTGGTTTGCATGGACATGTTGGGCTAACTTGTAACCAGGATGCTAACGTAGACGAAGGGCCTGTTTCCATGCTGTATGACGGAGTTTATCCCATCAATATCCCATCAGTGAAGGAAAGTGGAGCAGGTTCTAAAACAGTTAAGTTAGAGTGCCAACTGGAAGTAGAGTCATGAAAGACAGAGGGAGAAAATGGAAGAAATCGTATTGATTTCGGTTATGCGGTGTTACCACCATTGTAAAAACCAGAACACAAACAGGAAGAGGGGGAGCCAGTGGGCTGAGGGCAGCTGAAAAGGGCAGGAGAAAGTAAGGACTACCTGAAATTAGAGGTCAATGTTCATACCGCTGGCCATGGAGGAGGACAGAAAGGCCGGAATCGGAATGGGATGGGGAGATCAGTTGGTTATTGCGAACTGAGCGGAGGTGTTCGGCGAAGCGATCGCCAAGCCTATTCATGGTCTCACCAATGTAGAGCAGCTGACACCTAGAGCAGAGGATGCAATAGATGAGGTTGGAGGAGGTGCAAGTGAACTTCTGCTGGACCTGAAAAGACTGCTAGGATCCTTGAATGGAGTCAAGGGGGGAGGTAAAGCGACAAGTGTAGCATTTCTCGTGGTTGCAAGGGAAAGTGCCCGAAGAGGGGGTGGTTCGGGTGGGAAGGGACGAATTGACCAGGGAGTTACGGAGGGGGCAGTCTCTGTGGAAAGCAGACAGGGGAGGAGATGGGAAGATGTAGCAAGTGGTGGGGTCATGTTGGAGGTGGCGAAAATGACGGAGGATTATTTGTTGTACGTGACGGCGGGTAGGGTAGAAGGTGAGGACAAGGGGGACTCTGCCCTTGTTACGAGTGGGGGGGATGCGGAGTGAGAGTAGAGTCATGGGGTATAGAAGAGACCCTGGTGAGAGCCTCATCTATGGTAGATGAGGGGAACCCCCGTTCCCTGAAGAATGAGGACATCTCCGATGCCCTGGTGTGGAACACCTCATCATGGGTGCAGATGTGGCGTAGACTGAGGAATTGGGAGTAGGGGATGGAGTCCTTACAGGAAGCAGGGTGGGAAGAAGTGTAGTCCAGAGAGCCATGGGAGTTAGTGGGTTTATAGTGGATGTCGGTCAGGAGTCTATCCCCTGCGATGGAGATAGTGAGGTCTAGAAATGGTAGGGAAATGTTGGATGTCCGGATGGAAGTTAGTGGTGAAATGGATGAAGTCAGTGAGTTGTGTGTGGGTGCAGGAGGTATCGCCAATGCAGTCGTCGATGTAGCGGAGATAGAGTTTGAGGATAGGGCCACTGTAGATCTCGAACAAAGATTGTTCGATGTACCCTACAAAGAGGCAGGCCTAGCTAAGGCCCACGCACGTGTCCAAAGCTACGCCTTGATTTGGAGGAAATGGGAGGAGTCAAACGAAAAGTTATTAAGGGTAAGTTATTAATGTTACAACCTGTTTAACATTACAAAATAAAAGTACCATTATGTATCAATAATTCATCTTGCCAATTAATTAAATATTGTTCTTCCATTTTTACAATTATCGTGCCTACATTGAAGCGACCAGATTTTGTTTAAAAACTTATATTTTTCCAAAATTATTTTTCAAACATAAACAAATTAATACTTTCCAATAAAATAGTTCTCGGTCAATGTTGTCTTGAAAACCATGATGATTTTAAAACTGCTTATGGGAATAGAGGACAGATCATTCAAATGTTAACTACCTATCTTCCCAGTTTTTAAAATAAACTATCATGTATGAGTACACAGTTTTCTAGTTAAAGCCAAAAAACATAATTTTCTCCCTCCATGGGAATATCTTCAAAAGTTTCTCTGAAAAAACACAAGGAACAAAGTTTGTGACAATGTTTTTAAAAGTCAATGATTACAAAGGGAATAGTTGTTTAATGGAAGAAGTTACTATGTATAGGTTATGTGGATAGAGAAATAACACAAGAAAATAAGTTACAGCAGGCATAAGCTTCATCCCAAAGGTATCAACGTTGAATTCTCCATTTTCAGGTGACCACTAACTAATCCCCACCTTTTCTTTCTTCCTCCCCAACCCCTGTCGTTCACCCCCCTGAGCCCCACTTGGACTTCCACCTATTTCTCCCCTCCAACACCCCCACCCTCCCCATTATGTGCCACGCTTTGGCCTGCTTTTTCCAGCTTTCTTCTGTCACCCTACAATGTCTGAAGAAATGTCTCAAACCGAGATGTCACCTCGTCAAGTTCTCCAGAGAAAATCAGCCTGACCTGCTGAGTTTCTCCAGGACATTGTGTCCTTTGTGAATTAACCAGCATTTGAAGTTCTTTGTTTCTACATTCAACCCTTTGAGACCATTTCATCATCAGCTAGATTATGGCTGGTCTTTCACGTCAAACATCAGTCTTGAAAGATGATATCTAGAGCATCTGATCCATGAACTTTCGTAGTTTCAGACCAATTTGTTAGCCGGTTCGTTGTCACACTCCAATGTATTTTCCCTACCCTAGCCATCCGACGCTCATAGCACCTCTATTCAAAGAGAAAAACAGACTTTCAAATTGATTACCATAATTTTGAAACATAATTTAAACTTGTTATATTTTGGTCATTCTTTTCAAGGAGTCTTCCTTCCAAAAAGTGAATTAATCATTTCTTATTAAACAATACCAGAGTAATCAGTTCCCTAGTTTGTTCCTCCATATATTAATTAGACATACAGCTTGCATAGTTTCTAGGAATTCATCATCCATATTGTTATTGATTTGATTTGATTTGGCCAGACTGGTGTGCAGTAAAGACTCGTCAACTATGTATTATCCACCGACATGCATCTCTAATTTCCTCATTGTTACCATGCCCTACGTTAAAACTACTATTTCAAGAGCTACAAACAACTCCCCCCAGCTGCTTCATTCCACTCTCAATTTTTACCACAATCTACCAGGCAAGGATGCGGTTATCCTTGTGTTAATAAAAGCCCTGTCCCACGGTATGAGTTCATTCCAAGAGTTCTCCCGAGTTTGCCTCGATTCGAACTCGGAGATTTGCGGTAATGGCCACTTGTTGGTACTCGGGGCTCTCGGGGCTCTCGTGGACATTTTTCATCATGCTGAAAAATCTTCACGAGTCTTCTCGTGCTTACCTGCCATTAGCGAGTCTTCCCGAGTACCTGCCGTTAGCGCTAAGAGACGTCCCCGAGCTCCGACATACTCGCTACGTTCATTCTCCGTGCTTACCACGAGTTTGATTTTTTTATAACTCGGGAGAGCTCTTGGAATGAACTCGTACCGTGGGACAGGGCTTTTAAGATTACTAGTTTGCAAGTGGTTTGCAGTAAAAAATGACGGAAGCAAGGTTAAGTGTTTTTCATGTAACTGTGTTGCAGAGGGAAATGAAAATTTACAAATGGGCCATGTTCATAAAGGGACCAAGTGATATGGGAGTGGGTGTCTGTGGGATGGAAGGTTAATTTGTGTAGAAAGATTAGCGCAGTAGGTTTTAATTCACTGTAACAAGAAGTAGCAGACTAAAAACAAGGAGTGGGCACTGTGAAATATAATGAGCAGAAGCCAAGCAAAAATTGGGAGTCAAAGTCAGAGGTGAAATCTGGGTGGCAGCATATAGTCCCATAATTTCTCAATCCACAATAACTTGCATGTATTATAGTTTGCCGACTTGATAAGTCAATTTTTAATTTATGTGGGGAATTTTTATGAGCTGTATATTTTCAATGAGTATGTAGCGTGTGGAAGCTTGAGTCTAGGCAAAACCAGGAAGCAGCTCGAATGTCGGCGAAACATCACTCCCTGACGAGCTCAATGCATTTTACGCACACTTTGATAGGGAGAATACTGATGTGCCCTCCCGAGCCCCCATTCGCTGTGATGGTATTTCAGTCTCAGTCACAGAGGCCGATGTCAGGAAATTCTTCAGAGGGGTGAACCCTTGAAAGGCGGCTGGACCTGATGGAATACCCGGTCGTGTTCTAAAAACCTGTGCGGACCAACTGGCTGGAGTTTTAACGGACATTTTCAACCTCTCACTTCTGAGGTCTGAGGTCCCCACCTGCTTTAAAAGGGCATTAATTATACCGGTGCCCAAGAAGAGTAAGGTGACATGCCTCAATGACCATCGACCTGTGGCACTAACGCCTGTGGTGATGAAGTGCTTCGAGAGGTTGATCATGGCGCAAATCAACTCCGACCTCGACAAAAACCTGGACCCACTGCAGTTCGCTTACCGTCACAACAGTTCAACGGTGGATGCGATCTCACTGGCCCTCCACTCCGCTCTGGACCACTTGGACAACAAAAACTCATATGTCAGGCTGTTATTTATCGATTACAGCTCGACATTTAACACAATCATCCCCTCCAAGCTGGTTACCAAACTATCAGAACTGGGTCTCTGCGCATCCCTCTGCAATTGGATCCTCGACTTCCTCCTTCACAGACCACAGTCTGTTCGTATTGGTGGAAATGTGTCAGCCTCGATAACAATCAGCACGGGAGCACCTCAGGGCTGCGTGCTCAGCCCCCTGCTGTACTCACTCTATACTCATGACTGTGTAGCCGGTCACAGTGCGAACTGTTCACTGACGACACCACTGTTGTGGAACGGATCACTGATGGGGATGAGTCAGAGTATAGAAGAGAGATCGAGCAACTGTCCATATGGTGCCAGCAAAACCAAGGAACTGATTGTGGACTTTGGAAGGAGTTGGACAGGGACCCACAGTCCTGTTTATATCAACGGGTCGATGGTTGAAAGGGTCAAGAGCTTCAAATTCCTGGCGTGCACATCTCTGAAGATCTTTCCTGGTCCGAGAACACTAATGCAATTATCAAGAAAGCACATCAGTGCCTCTACTTCCTGAGAAGATTACGGAGAGTTGGTTTGTCAAGGAGAACTCTCTCTAACTTCTACAGATGCACAGTAGAGAGCTTGCTGACTGGTTGCATCGTGGCTTGGTTCGGCAACTTGAGCCACCCTGGAGAGGAAAAGACTTCAAAAAGTAGTAAACACTGCCCAGTCCATCATCGGCTCTGACCTTCCTTCCATCGAGGGGATTTATCGCAGTCGTTGCCTCAAAAAGGCTGGCAGCATCATCAAGGACCAACACCATCCTGGCCACACACTCTTCTCACTGCTACCTTCAGGTAGAAGGTACAGGAGCCTGAAGACTGCAACGACCAGGTTCAGGAATAGCTACTTCCCCACAACCATCAGGCTATTAAACCTGGCTCGGACAAAACTATGATCATTAATAACCCATTATCTGTCATTTGCACTTTATCAGTTTATTTATTCATGTGTGTATTTATATAATGGTATATGGACACACTGATCTGTTTTGTAGTAAATGCCTACTACGTTCTGTGTGCTGAAGCAAAGCAAGAATGTCATTGTCCTATCAGGGACACATGACAATAAACTCACTTGAACTTGAACTTGTGTTTTACTTTAATTTAATATGTCTCCAAGCCACCAGCATTCCCAAAAGTTCGCAAAATAACTTTCTAAAATAATCATCAGCAGCTTATTTTGGTAAAGTGAATGCTAAAGTATGTCTGGCCAGATGAGAAGGGTTTTGGGGCCAATCAGTGGACAGCTTCAGAAAAAGATATATTAAAGGCTGGAGCAGCAGAAAGCCAAGTGTCGTCTGCTGTTGAAAATAACAACTGTAATTTGACTCCATCTACTGATATATTTTAATTAAATTTCAAGTCTGGCAGGAATGGATATCCTCAAGAAAGTGGCTGGTAGGAATTAGAATAAAGAAAAGTCCTTTCAGGCGAAGCAGAGGTTCACTTGCAGACCTTCCAACCTCATCGACCGTATCCGTTGTTCTCTGTGTGAGCTCTTATATAATATATACACACGAGACTAAGCGCAGACTGGGCGACCTTTAGCTGAACACTTGTACTGAGTCCACCTTCGCCTACATGACTTTCCGGTTTCCAAACATTTTAACTCCCCTCCCCATACTGACCTGGGCCTTCTCCACCGCCAGGTTGAGGTCACATGCAAATTGGAGGAACAACACCTCATATTTTGTTTGAGCAGCTGACAACCCAGCAGTATGAACGTTGATTTATTTAATTTTAAGTAACCCCAATATTCCCCCCCCCCCCCACTATTTGCAACATTCGCATCCTTGTATCCATTTGTGTTCAGCACTTTCCCAGCCAACAATGGGATCCACCCTTCCTTGGTCATCTGTTGCGGGCCCAGCTTTGTTCTGGCATTTTCCTACCTCCAGTTCCCTGCCCTCTACCTTCAATCTGAAGAAGGGTCCTGACCTAAAACGTCAACCATCTTTCTTCTCCAGTGTTGCTGCCTGACCCAGAATTACTCCAGCACTTTGTGTCTATTTCCTGTAATTTGATGATCTACTAGTCAGGTGCCAGCTACTTGCTCACCTCATTTAATTTCTGTTCAGTCTCCTGGACCACTCTCTATCCATCAGTCATTCTCACATGCACACACACCCTCCCCTGCAACTGCTTCTCAAGCCAAACATTTCGTGAGAATATCGCCTCCCTTCAGAACTAGGAAAATCTAATTCCTCATTTCATTACAAAGAGAGAAGGGTCCTGTTGCAGAAGCAGATTTGCCCCACAGTTCCTTACAACAAACACACTATTATTTATGTACATCTGTGGAGAGGATCTTTCCACTAGCAGGAGAGTCTAGGACCAGAGGCCGTAGCCTCAGAATCAGACTTACTTTTGGAAAAGAGATGAGAAGGAATTTATTTCGTCATAGGGTAGTGAATATGTGGAATTTATTGCCTTTGGACAGCTGTGGGGGCCAAGTCAATGGATATTTTTAAGACTGAAATTGACAAATTCTTGTTTAGTAAGGGTGTTGGAGTTATGTAGCAATGTTACAACATTTTGAGATTTAAAAAATCAAGTCTGCAATTTATCCCATCAGATAAAGCATAAAAAGAAGTTTAATTTGACACCTAATTTACTTTCATATCTTCGGTATTGAGAAAGTTATGGCCATTTTCACACTCGGAAATTAGCATCTTGCTCCCCATTGCCTTTCAATTGACTTAACTCAAAAGCTGTGATCCGGAAAAGTTAAAAGCCCATAACTTTCTTAAAAATTAAGAGAACTCAATGAAATTTTCAGTTATTATAGATTGAAGCATTCTGAAACAAATATCAAACAATCTTACTTGGATTACCTGAAATTAAAGCATATAATTAGTTAGTTATCTAATTGTAGCTAATTACAAAATTCAATGAGTAGATCTAAACATCTATCCATTTCTTAAGAAAAGATAAACTTTTTTTTAATTGCCTAAGTGTCCAAATAACATTCACACAATAATCCACAATATAACATAATTTTTCTGGGCCAAATGGAAGGAATTTAGTGTTTGATTCCTGTAAATTAATGGCCATTTAAATCAACTAGCGAGTGGGTATTAGTGGAATGTGGTGGATTGGAACGTTGCGGTTAGCGGTGAAGTCGGGAGGAAAAATACTGTTTGTTCATACATTTTTTGGGACCCCATTTCGCAACATAAAAATATTATTAAAGCCTCCCGAAAAACCAACTTTTAATATAAAAATAAACTACCTTTTTTTCTCCCCTACGGAAAATCCTTCCGGTTGTCTGCGCTCACGGCTTTTGAAGGTGATTTTTAAATTACTCTAGTTAACAAATAATTTAGAGTAATTTAAAAATACCTTCATTGATGAAATGTCGGAGCGATTTTTCTTCCGCAACAAAATCGGCCGACATTCATCGATTATCCCAGTCTGTCGAAAAATGGCACTTTAAGCCCGCCCCCCTCTGAAAGGCGCCAAAGTTGCGCACACGGGGAGCGGCAGAACTGCAGCGCCGCTAAAGGTAAGTTTTGCAACATACCTAAGTTATGGGGCGAAGGCAGGAGAATGGGGTTCAGAGCAAAAGATAGATCAGCCATGATTGAATGGCAGTGTAAACTTAATGGGCCGAATGGCCTAAATCTGCTCCTGGAGCTTATGACCATTTACACCAACAAAATGTATTTCTGATTCAAAACTCATTTACAACTTTCCTCTTGCTTTGCACAATACCTTTTCACCATTCCTTATCATAGTCTAAATCTGTTTTACTGTCTACTCATTATACTTTGCTCTATCCCCATCCAATCACTGCTCAATACACCTTTTCTTCAACCATTTCCTTCGATTCAAAACACGATATACCAATCACTATTGTCCAAGTTTTGCTCTTTCTCTCATCATATATTTCATGAAACTCTGATATCAAAGAATAATGAGGCAACCATTTATCCCTATGAGACCACAATGATCTCTGCATTTTGAACATTTGGACAAGTACATGGAGAAGAAAGTTTAGAAGAATATGAGCCAAACACAGACAGATAGGAGGAGTGTAGATGGGCACCTGTGTCAGCATGGGCAAGTTGGGCTAAAAGGCCTTATGACTCTACCACATTAGGTATTTAACTATGTTCTTGAATCATGTCAACCCAATCTATTCTTTCCTTCTGCAATAATTGTATGCAGTCATGTACACAAACACTGATATCATATCATGCCACAAGAATACTTCTCCACTTCCTTTAAAAAGAACTATTCTAGCAAAAATATTTTCAAGATTAATCATGCCAGGAAAGAAATCTCCTGAAATAATGAGCTATGTAGAATTTTCTGTCACAATCCTCACCACATTATGAACCTGGGTAATAAGTAAACCATTACTACTGGAAAAAGGTTGTTGGGACAGGGTTAGGTTGGTGGAGCAACATGAAGCAGGGGTGGATGGAGAGAAAGGCAGAGCACTGTCATTTACAGAATTTCACAAATAGATAGCACCAAATTCAGCTGCACCCAGTCACTATCAATGCACCTGCTCCGGGCCACAAACGGGGATACAAAATTCCGCAGATGCTGTAATATGGAGCAAATTGCAAACTGCCGGAAGAACTCAGTGGGTCAGGCAGCATCTGAAGAGGCAGAGGGATATTCAATGTTCCATTTATCATCTGCCAGCCTCTGCCTCACCCTTCCCTCCACTCTCTCAGTTCTGATACATTATCTCGACTCAACACATCAACTATCCCTTTCCCTCTACAGATACTGCCTGACCTGTTGAATATCTCCTGCAATATTTTTTGCCCCGGGCTGTAATCGATTGCTGAAACAGTTAACATTTCTGATTAGAAGCCTGATTAACTTTAATAGAATCAATTACACCAAAAGGGACCAAAGTAATATTTGTAACATGTTTCCTTAATACTTAACCAGAATCCATTCTGAAATTGACATGGAAAATTTGGATATATAGCGTATTTGCATTTTTAGCAACCGCTACCATTAAAAGATCTGTGCCACAGTGTTGCTACAGGAAGTGGTTGAAACAGGAACAAAGCATAATGTAACAAGCCGAGTATTGTTAGAGGAGAATACAGAATTTTGTTTTTGAAATATCTGTAATTATCACAAAACACTACCATGAAAAGGAAGAAATTTACAATTAATCCAAGCCCATGATTAGCCCAGAGTTGTCTCTTCTTCCTCGCACATTAAAACTTTTCCTCACTGTTTCACTTTTGACACGAGTATCATATTTTCTACTTGTTGATGGAAGTGGAATGCCAAATATTAAGCTCATTTTCATATGGATTGCTCGAACTGAATGGCAGAGATGCATTTATGGGAAGTCTATGTACATTTACTACAGAAAACAGAGGCCCTGTTAATAAGACAAGATGAAGCAAGATGGGTTGAAGAACAAGTGGTAATAAAGGCAACCAGGCCAAATAGGTTTTAAAGAAAGACAAGTGCGAGCGTAACTAAGCAGGTGAAGCTGCATCTCTGGAAAGGCGGATAGGTATTGTTTCTTCAGATCTCATGTTCTCCAGAGATGCTGCCTGACCTATTGAGTTACACCAGCACTTGTGTCTTTTTTTTTGTAAAACAGCATCTGCAGTTCCCTGCATCTCCAGATTTTCAAAAATAGAAGTTCTTCTACACAGGACACTGATATGTAAATGATATTAGCAGGGGATGGAAACAGGAGTTAATAACATCTATTTAAATATTCCACCATCACACAAGCATTATCATGGATATTGATGTCAATGTTCAAAATTGTAATGCATTAGGTAGTTTGATGCTCCCCTTACTGTTTAGGTCATCAGCTTTTGCTGTCATATTGTGTTATTCACAATCGCGGACTGGACTTGGAAAATGGCGCCTCTTGCATGTGGGCTTAGTGGACTATATCTGTACACTTTGCTAATCGGGGATTGTGCTTAGGTATGGCAATACCTTACTGAAGTGTATGCAAAAAAAGAATTTTACTGTGCATGCATGTGTGACAATTGAATTATATAAGACTACCACCAGATGGAGACACAAGCAGAATTGTACAGTAACATCACAAATCCAGAGAGAAATGTATTTCGTTCTGGTTTCCTATGGTCAATGGCAATGTTATTTCACAACCAATGGATTACTTTGAGCTTAATGATGTCATAGATTTATTGGTTGTGTCTTCCTTTGCCTCCCAGTCCCCACATCTCCTTTTCTGTGTGATTAAAGTCAGACTTAAACATTTTTCTGCTGATATCTGCTAAGTGAAAAAATAAAATCTAGCAAACCAGTAAGAGTTCTTTACTAGTGAGAGAATGAAATAAGAGCATTCACACAAGAGATACCGTATTTAAAATGGTTAACATCATTCTAATTTTTTTTTTAAATCATTTTCATTTTATTTACTCGAGGCATTTAGAACATTAAACTAAAAACATTCATCACACATCGAAGTTCAATGTCTGAACTAATTTTTGTTTTGAAAACATTATTTCATTACACGGTAGGAAGGAACTGCAGATGCTGGTTTACACCAAGGTGGATACAAAGTGCTGGAGTAACTCAGACTGAAGATGGGTCTCGACCTGAAACTTCTCTCCAGAGATGCTGCCTGTCCCGCTGAGCTACTCCAGCTTTTTGTGTCTATTCCATTGCACTGTTTTCAGGTAATATCATGATTTGATTGTTTTAAGTTGAGCAAGATTTTAGCAAGAGTTGAGCAAGAGTGTAGGAGCAAAGAGGTCCTTCTGCAGTTGTACAGGGCCCTAGTAAGACCACAGCTGCAGTATTGAATGCAGTTTTGGTCTCAAAATTTGGGGAAAGGCACTCTTGCTATTGAGGGAGTGCAGCGTAGGTTCCAGGTTAATTTCTGGGATGGCGGGACTGTCACATGTTGAAAGAATGGAGCGACTGGGCTTGTATACACTGTAATTTAGAAGGATGAGAGGAGATCTTATTAAGGGATTGGACATGCTAGAGGCAGGAAACATGTTCCTGATGTTGGGGGAGGCCAGAACCAGGGGCCACATTTTAAAAATAAGGGGTAGGCCATTTAGAACAGAGATGAGGAAAAACTTTTTCACCCAGAGAATTGTGAATCTGTGGAATTCGCTGCCTCAGAATGCAGTGGAGGCCAATTCTTTGGATGCTTTCAAGTGAGACTTAGATATAGCTCTTAAAGAGAGCGGAGTCAAGGGGTATGGGGAGAAGGCAAGAAAGGGGTACTGATTATGGGTCATCAGTCATAATCATAGTGAATGGCGGTGCTGGCTCGAAGGGCTGAATGGCCTACTGCTGCATCTATTGTCTATTTTATTTTGTGATTTTCATGCCTAATATTGAAATAAAAATTAACTATTATTACTGTTATCATGTACAAAAAAAGGAACTGCAGATGCTTGTTTATATGAAAGATAGACACAAAATCCTGGCCTAAATCAATGGCAGGTAGAATTTATGGAGAAAATTGTGACTTTTTGGATCGAGACTTCTTCAGACTAATAGTTAATTAAATATCAAGTGAATTAATGGACATGGGGTTACTCTAGATAAAATTAAATGATCAACTATTAGCCAGAGAGTGGTGAATCTGTGGAATTTATTGCCACAGATGGTTGTGGAGGCCAAGACATCGGGTATTTTTAAGGCACAGATTGATAGGATCTTGATTAGGAAGGGCATCAAAGGTTTGGGGAGAAGGCAGGAGAATGGGGTAAATGGGGAAAAATGGATCAGCAGTGATTGAATGGTAGAGTAGACTTGATGGGCTGAATGGCCTAATTCTACTCCTATGTCTTCTGGACCTCGTTGAATGACAGACTGGGTATGATGGGCTAAATGATTTTTTCTTGTATTTCTTTACTCTGTTCTCAAATCATCAGCTCTCAATTATTCAAACTTAATGCTTCATATACTTATTCAGACTTAGCAATATTTAATTATGGCAATATTTAATTATGACAATATACAAGTACATCAAGAAGGGTCTTGCTAAATGTTTCAATCTGATATATAAACTAGGTTTAATTTTGATTCCCAGTTCTGTTTTAACCAAACTGAATTTAATTAGATCAGTTCTGATGAAGGGTTATTGGACTGAAACGTTGACTGCACATCTCTTTCCACAGAGGTGCATGACCTGCTGAGTAATAACAAATTTTCTGTTTTTATTTTTAATTAAAACAACTATGTTTCTTTCAGTAATAGTACAAAACTGAAATGAACCTGTCCCTTGGGAGTCTGGCCCTAGATGACTCTCATGCATTTGCCTGCAAACTCTGAAACATTTTACTGCACCATAAGCCTTCAAAACCCTAAATGAGCAAATTCAAAATCTTCAATAATACAGAAAATGTTAGAAATACTAAGCAAATCATGAAGCATCTGTGGAAATTAAATCGTTTCTGATCAATGATCGTTTGTCAAAGTTGGTTCCATAAGAAACTAGCATCGTGATACATGCAACAAGGTTATACATGTATAAAGTATTTCAAAACAATTTGATGATTTCTGTGTTTATGTATCTGTAGCGCAAGGCAGCTTAAAATGCAACTGGAGCTATTTTTTTTTAATTCTTATCAACTTTGACTCCTACATTGCAATCCTGAGTAAGCCCCCAACTAGTTGGATGCATAGATGCCGGGAAAGGTAGTGCACAGTGGATTCTAAGAGAGATGAGACCAAAGATGGATACAGCAGTGAACATATAGACCTGGAATTCCCAACACTGGCTCTGGACTTATTAACATTTCACTGCTTCAGATCAAATATCAAGAAAACCCATTGCTGATAACAAGTCATGGCTCCCCTAACCTCGATGATTAATTCAGCCCCATAATGTGGTTGAGGGGAAGCAGTGTAGGAAACAGGCACATAATATGTGCCCTAGGTGAGAGACCATGATGTTGTACCTTCACTGTTGGAGAAGGTCAAACTGGGCCAAACTGGGACATGTACAACCTCAGAAAGGAGAAAGGAGGTACCTCAGCATTAGCAAGCTCTCCATTCCAGATTTGGTGGAGTTACCAAGGCTGGTGAAATTATCAGTGCAACCACCATAAAGGAAGATCAACTGTAAAAACATCCTGATATTAGCAATGTAACAGCATTGTAATAAAAAAACAGAAGGGACTGAAAAACAGAATCTGCCAAATAATCTAGCAATGTTGAGTCATTCTTACCTGTGAAAGACTTGGAGGGGGAGGTGGTGGGGGAGGAGGCATCTTTTGTACTCAATGTGTGAGCTGAATATATTTTCTATATCCTATGGAATGAGAACAAACATAATTTTAGAAGTTATACATTCAATGCTCATCGATTAAAACAGAACACTGTTGTGAATTTCCAGCATAATTTGCTTCAATATCATATGAACATGAAATTATTATACTGCTTCAACCATTTATGATCAGTGAACAATGAAACATACATATTGTAATTTTCTGCTCACAAAAAAAGGCCCTTCAGCCTACCGAGCCCATTGATCACCAGTTCATACTAGTTATCCCACAACACATTAGGGGCAATTTACAGAGGCCAATTAATCTACAAACTGGCACATCTTTGGAATGTGGGAAGAAACCAGAGCATTCGGAGGAAACCCGTGCGGTCACAGGAAGACAGGTTCCACACAGACAGCACCCAAGGTCAGGATTGAACATGGGTCTCTGGCGCTTTGAGGCCGCAGTTCTACCAGTTGTGCCACCCACTAGAGTTAGTAGTTCAGATTTACAACCCACTGAACACACTCAACACTGGAAATGAAGATTGTTACGAATGTCACTAAAAGTGACAGACAAGGGAACATTGCACAATTAAATTGAAGCTTTCAATAAATCATAGTAAGTTGGAGGCTAAGGAGCAACTTGATCGAAGTATATAAAATTAAAGTGAAACAGGATAGGTAATCAGAGTTTTTATTCCCAGGGTGGAAGTGTCCAATATTGGAGGGTATAACTCTAAGGTTGAAGAGGGAAGTTTAAAAGGAGATTTACAAGGCAGGTTGTGTTTTTACATACACATAGAGTGGTAGGTGTCTGGAATACACTGCCAGTGGAAGTGATGGAAACAGATACGACCGTGGCATTTAAAAAGGTATTCATACAGAGATACAAATAGACAGGAATAGTATGCGGAACAGTACAGCACGTGGGCCCTTCACAATGTAGAGATATGGACCATATGCAGGCAGCTTAATTTGGTCAGCACAGACTTTTTGGGCCAAAAGGCCCGTTTCCATACTGTGCTACTCTTTGCTTGGGTACAGGTTTTATTTAAATCAAAATCAAATAATTGTCAAGATGATGGACGAGATCAGTCAGAACTCTTGCTGGTTAGAACAAGGTGTGGAAGCCCTTCAATTCGCACATCATGAAATGGACAAACATTATTGAAATAGATAGCTGGGGTAAAATTGCATGGAATGAGACAATGTATGAATAATGTAAGATGACAATCTTGTTAAAAGGAAGACCAGTACCCAAGCATATGATTTTCAAAAAGTTAGTAACACAGGTACAATCTGTAAATTAAACAACAGAATGTTAAATTTATTAGTAGGAAAAACAAAAACAAAAGTGGGGTATTAACCACAAAAGTGAAGCATATATGCTACAATTACATAGTTCATTGGTGAGATCTCATCTAGGAGTAGTGCACAGGTCTGGCCTTCTTATTTAAGTTTGTAATGTTTTGAATGTTTCAAAAGCAGTGACCTACACTATTACCAAGAATGTATAATGAGGTAAAGATGAACAGGCTAGGCTTGTTCCCTGTTTCTATCAACTAAACCTCAATACCTGAAAGTCCAAATACATAACATCTACTAGTTCTTCCAAATCCACTCTGCTAATTACATTTTTTTTAAACCAAGGTTTGTCAAATATGATTTTTTTTCATAAATGTATGCCAACTCTTCTTGATCCACATCATTTTCTTCGTGCCCAGTTACCATTTCCTTAATTAAAGAGTCACCCTATTACTGATACCAAACTAACTGGTTCTTTAAGGGGCTGTCCCACTGCGGCGACCTAATTGGCGAGTTTAGAAGAGTTTGAAAAAATGTTATGTTGAAGACATCCTTCGACTCCGTAGAAGTTCTCCTTCGACTATGTTGAAGACTTGCTTCGATTAGCTTCGGGAAAATAGGACACCGAATAGTGGAGAGTGAAGTCGACCTCCTTCGACTATGTTGAAGACTATCCATGACCACCTTCGATTACCTTCGACTACCCTCGATTACCTACGAATAACATGCCGACCTACTACGACCTACTTCGACTAAACCTACGAGTAAAAAAAGTATAGATTTTTTCCATGGCAACCTTACTTTTTACTCGCGGGCATTTTTCACCATGTTGAAAAATACGCCGCGACCTAGCTGAGGCCTTGAGTACGCGGGAACTACTCTCGAGCATGAAGGAGAGTTACAAAGACCTCCTAGGACCTCGTGTCGACCATGCTGCGAGTATGAGTCGCGGGCAAACTCATCTGAACTCGCGGATTGGGTTGCCGCAGTGAGACATCCCCTTTATTTCCCAGTTTTATCTCTGCCTCCTTTCTAAAATTACAATTGCTACTTCCCAAACCATGGGATCCACTTGTGACTCATGAAACCTTGTAAAATGACAATAAAGGCATCCAAAATAGTTTTTTTTTTAAATTCTGGGATTCAACACATCAGATGTGGGATATTTATTTTCATTAATTTCTTCCACAATTTATTTTTCCATTGATGAGAATTTCTTACAGATCCTCTTTCATTCTATTTGTTTCATGAGATGGTGTCTTGTGTGAAATATTTATCTGTCATTACCTTATTCCCCCTAATTTCTCCTATTGCATTACCTTAAGGAGACACAATATTTTTTGCAAATTGTTGTATATGTCCACATTTGCAGCATATTATATTTAGATATATATTTCTTGTTACAGTACTCTCAAATTCTACTTTGCCCTCTCCTTTAATTTCTTAGTGCTCTTGTTGAATTCCAATTTTTCACGTCCTTCAACTTGCTCTTCTTTTTAGCAACACCATTAGCCTTTTGAAGTGCAAAAATAAGTGTAAATGCTGGCAATTTGAAATAAAAACTGAAAATAATTACGAGTATGATTGTATTATGAGAAAGCATGGAAACAGGCCCTTTGGCCCACACTGAACATCAATCAACCCTTCACACTCATTCTGTGTTATCCCACTCCCTGCACTGGGGCAATTTAGAGATCTATTAACGTACAAACTCTACCACTGTGCACCCTAACGCTGGAGATACTCAGTCCTCTGTGCAAGAGATACATTTCAGGTCAATGATCTTTCGTTAAAAAAAGTGAGAAATGTGCCAGTTGAGGTACAGTGACATTTGAGTTACCATACAGCCATACTAAGTGAAAAGCAACAAGACACACAGGCACATGAAGGTTAACATAAATATCCACCACAGTGGATTCCACATTCTTAAAAGGAGTGCGAGTAGAGAGAGATGAATGATGGTACTTAAAGAGAAAACCTTGCTGAGATATGAGATACAGATTACAGCAGTTGCTGGAAATCCCAAATAAAGGGGAATGAAAAAACACTAAGATCATGTGACAATTTATGGTTTATTATTGTCACGTGCACCGAAAAGCATTGTTTCGAATGCTATCCAAGCAGATCAGATACACCACACATAAATACAATCAGGTCAAGTTCAAGTATAAAGGGCAGACAAAGGCAAGGTTACAGAGTGCAAAATATGAAGATTGAATAGCGTTCTACTACTCAATCTTCAATCTGCATTTGGTGTCATCGATATCGAGGAGACTCCATGCACCAAACACAATAAACTGGCTGTGGATGTGAATCTGTAGCCTTCAAATCTTTTTATTTCATCTAATACAAAGTATAATATTTATAGTGTAGGAAAGAACTGCAGATGCTGGTTTAAATCGAAGAAAGACACAAAATGCAAAAAGACACAAAAGGGAAGGAATGGGTGACATTTTGGAATAAATTTTGGATAAGAAGGGTCTCGACCCGATATGTAGGTATGTTACAATACCTACCTTTAGCAGCGCTGCAGTTCTGCCACTCCCCGTGTGCGCGACTTCGGCGCCTTTCAGAGGGGGGCGGGTTTAAAATGCCGTTTTGCCCCAGACAGTCCAAATCGATCAATCTCAGGCGATTTCAGTGCTAAAGAGAAATCGCTGCGGTATTTTTAAACTACGCTGGATCATTTATTAGCTAGAGTAATTTACAAATCATCTTCTAAAGCCGTGAACGCCGACAGTGGAACGGACCTAACGTAGGCGATAAAAGAAACTACACAGTTTAAAAACACGCTTCTTAGGAAGCCTTTAATAAAATTTTCATCATGCAAAAAGGGGACAAAAAAAAAAAATATACGAACCGGCTGTATTTTTCCTGCCGACTGGGGATTAAATTCACCGCAAACCGCAACGTTCCAATCCACCGCGTTCCACTAAAACCCACTCGCAAGTTGATTTAAATGGCCATTAATTTACAGGAATCAAACACTAAATTCCTTCAATTTGGCCAATAAATTCATGAAAATGAGATTTTAAAAATCATGTTATATTGTGGATAATTGTGTGAATGTTATTTGGACACTTAGGCAATTTAAAAATGTTTATCATTTCTTAAGAAATGGATAGATGTTTAGATCTAGTAATTGAATTTTGTAATTCGCTACAATTAGGTACTAACTAATTATATGCTTTAATTTTAGGTCATCCAAGTAAGATTGTTTCATGTTGTTAAAGAAGGAACTGCAGATGGTGGAAAATCGAGGGTACATAAAAGGCTGGAGAAACTCAGCAGGTGCAGAAGCATCTAAGGAGTGAAAGAGGGGTTTCGGCCCGAAACGTTGGCTATCTACCTTCGCTCCTTAGATGCAGCTGCACCCGTTGAGTTTCTCCAGCCTTTTGTGTACCTAAGATTGTTTCATATTTGTTTCAGAATGCTTCAATCTATAATAACTGAAAATTTCATTGCGTTCTATTAATTTTTAAGAAAGTTATAGGCTTTTCGCTGTCCTAGATCACAGCTTTTGAGTTAAGTCAATGGAAAGGCAATGGGGAACAAGATGCTAATTTCCGAGTATGAAAATGGCCATAACTTTTTTTAATACTGAAGATATGAAAGTGAATTAGGTGTCAAATTAAACTTCTTTTTATGCCTTATCCGAGGGGATAAATTGCAGACTTGATTTTTAAAATCTCAAAATGTCGTAACATTGCTACAATATGTCACCCATTCCTTCTCTCCAGAGATGCTGCCTATCCTGCTGAGTTACTCGTTAAAGAAGGAACTGCAGATGCTGGAGAATCGAGGGTTACACAAAAAGCTGGAGAAACTCAGCGGGTGCAGCAGCATCTAAGGAGCGAAGGAGATTAGTCAGACTTCTTCAGTCTGAAGAAGGGTCTCGACCCGAAACGTCGCCTATCTCCTTCGCTCCTTAGATGCTGCTGCACCCGCTGAGTTTCTCCAGCTTTTTGTGTAACCCTGCTGAGTTACTCTATCATTTTGTATAATATTTATCGTTAGCCAGAGCTGGACCATGTTTTCTTGTGGGTTTTGATGACCGAACGAGATACATCTTAAGCAAAGTAATATTTTCAATTATAGCATTTGCTTTCTTACCGCCATACCTTGTTAATGAGACTATTAGCTGCAGGGGGAGGTTGGACAAATTTGGATTGTTTTCTCTGCAACGCCAGAGGTTGCAAGGAGACCTGATATTATAAAACTATGAGAGTCATGTAGATAGGGTAGACAGTCATAACCTTTTTCCCCAGGATAGAAATATCAAATACTACAGGGCATGGCTTTAAGGTGAAAGGGGCAAATTTAAAGATGCGCAAGGTAAATATTTTTTACTACACAGAATGTTGCGAGTGCCTGGAATGCATTGCCAGGAGTTGTGGTTGAGGCAGTTATGATAGTGGCATTTAGGAGACCTTTAAAGAGGCAAATGCATACACAAGGAATTGAGGTATATGGATGATACACAGGTCAACAAGAGTTGATCTTGGCACCATGTTCAGAGCAGGCATTGTGTTCCTGTGCTGAACTGTTCTATGTTCTTTATGGACCATCACATCTATGCTTACTTTTTGCCCATCTACGTTAATTCCATAGTCTTAATGCAAGCAAAAATGAAGAAGGGTCCCAACCCAAAATGTTACCTATCCATGTTTTCCCCAGATGCTGCCTGACCTGCCGAGTTACTCCAGCACTTGGTGCGCTTTTTTTTTTGTAAACCAGCACTTGGAGTTCCATGTTTCTAATCTATACTTTAGATCTTCCTCCATCCTGTGTCTAAGTGTCTGTCTAACTGAAAGACTAAATGACAAATCCTATACCACAGCCAACTCACAACATATATTAAAAAAAAAACAATTGCTGGAAGAACTCAGCAGGTCAAGCAGCACCAATGGCAGGAAATGAACAGATGATATTTCTGGTCAGAATCCTTCTTTCATAGTTTTCTTTGTTCAGTTAAAGACATTGGTTTCATATTAAACCAAATAATGTTCAAATCTTTATATAAAATGTAGTAATATTCTAAAGACTGCAAAATGTATGTTTGCAACCTACATGTGGGATTGCATTAAATTTTTCTTTACATGGGTCGTCTCCAGGTGGGTTAATGGGTTACAGCAGGTTTCCATCCAGATAGACATGAGGTGCTGGAGTAACTCAGCGGGTCAAACAGCATCTCTGGAGAAAAAGGATAGGTGACGTTTCGGATGGAACCCTTCTTCAGGCTGAAGGGTTTCGACCAAAAACGTCACCTATCCTTTTTCTCCAGAGATAGTGCCTGACCCGCTGAGTTACTCCAGCCATATGCGGACGTGGCGTCTAAGGACAAGAAGCCGAATCAAAGAAGTGGAAGCCAAATAACCGAACGGAAACAAAGCCGAAACCCCAAATACCCAAAAGCGTACAAAGCCGAAATGCCAACTAACCAAAAGAGTGGGACGCCTAAATGCAAACCAACCGCAAGGGCAAGATGCCTAAAAGTCAACTAACCAAAAGGCTGTGTTGCCTACAAGCCAACTAACCAAATGGCGCTCAACCGAAAAGTCAAATAACAGACATGACATCGCTGGGGGGAGGGGGGGGGGGACTTGTCAGCGATTGGTCCAGACCCGCTTATGCAAAGCGGCTGTAGAAATTGAGAAAACTGGCCCTGACAGCGGTCCATGTGAAAGGACAGCACCTCCCAACACTTAAGGCACTTAGAACCAGCTGGCGCAAGCCCTTCCCACAGGACGGGGTTTTAACGGCATTAACAATCAACATAATTACATTGATTTAAAAACAAAAATGTTACATGTATAAATAGTTCTTACATTCGGGAACCTGGTTAATTAAGCGGTGGGATTATTTCCCCGTCTTACTTTATTTCTTACAGATTATTTCCCTGCCTTTGCTTTAGCCGGTGGTCACATCCATTCCATCTCTCCCTCGCAAATGAATAGATGCAAGCGGCATGTAAAGCATCGCTTCCATGTGCGGAATACATGAAGCCAATGAAATGAGAAAACTGTCACATCAAAGATAGACATAAGATGCTGGAGTGACTCAGTGGGACAGGCAGCATCTCTGGAGCAAAGGAATGGGTGGCGTTTCGGGTCAAGACCATTCAGACTCAGTCTTCAGGTCTGAAGAATGATCTCGACCCGACACATCACCCATTCCTTTCACCAGAGATGCTGCCTGTTCCTCTGAGTTACTCCAGCTTTTTGTCTCCATCTTCGGTTAAAACAGTTTATAGATTATCTGGTGCTTTGTGCGTGGTAGCTTGTGTGCATTACGCGGGCAACCAGACAGTAATAAATAAACCGTGCTTCTTGTTGTCGGGGGGGGGGGGGGGGGGGGCGCCAGGGAATTTGTGTGTGTACCCATGTTTTAAAAGTGATTTACCAATGCCCCGAGCCGTCTGTCCCCACGGAGGCTGGTCCCTCCGCCCGCCCAAAGTAATTGCCAACAGACCCCCCTCCCCCCACCCCCCCACAGGAGAATGAGGGGTGATCTTAAATCATGTACAAAATCATGAGAGGAATAGATCAGGGAGATGCACAGAGTCTCTTGCCCACAGTAGGGGAATCGAGGACCAGAGGACATAGGTTCAAGGTGAAGGGGAAAATATTTAATAGGAATCTGAGGGGTACTTTTTTCACACAAATGGTGGTGGGCGTATGGAACAAGCTGCCAGAGGAGGTAGTTGAAGCTGGGACTACCCATCATTTAAGAAACAGTTAGAAGGTACATGGATAGGACAGGATTGGAGGGATACGAGCCAAGCGCATGCAAGTGGGACTAGAGTAGCTGGGATATTGTTGGCCGGTGTGGGCAAGTTGGGCCGACGGGCCTATTTCCACAGTCTATGACCTCAATAAGATCACCCCTCATCCTCCTGTGCTACAGAATAGTCACCTGCAAATCCATCCATGTATGCCTAAATGCTTGTTTTGTTCGTCCGGGCTTGACATAACTTGAGCATTTTTAATCTGAGAATAACCTTGCATTAATGTGATTTTGGAATAAATTGCAGTCCACATTGATAGATTAATAAATCAATGCAGAAAAGCAAGCAGGAAAGAAAGGAAGGAGAGTTGGTACTTGTTATGAGGAAGCTATTAGAACCCCATGTTAGAGTGACTGAGCTGAGCAGGTGTTACTATTAATCAGCCTGTTTTTGATTATCTAGGATACCCACAAAAAGCTAGAATAACAATGGGATAGGCAGCATCTATGGAGAGAAGGAATATGTAACGTTTCGGGTCGAGACCCATCTTCAGACCCAAAACGTCATCCATTCCTTCTCTCCAGAGATGTTGCCTATGCCGCTGAGTTACTCCAGCATTTTGTGTCTATCTTCGGTTTAAACCAGCATCTGCAGTTCCTTCCTCCACATTTTGTTGGATTATCGAGGGTTTGCTGCATGCGGGCATGGACTGCTTCATATGATGTGCTGTTCCAAATACAAATGGACATTGTACATTTACCAAACATCCCCACTTCTGCCATTCAGTCATGCAGCCTGAAACAGGCCCTTTGGCCCTACTTGCCCACGCCGACCCACATGGCCCCATCTACACTGGTTCCACCTGCCTGCATTTGCCCCATATCCCTCTAAACCTATCCATGTACCGTCTAAATGTTTCTTAAACATTGCGATAGTACCTGCCTCAACGGCCTCGTTCCATACATCCACCGCCCTTTGTTTACAAAAGTTACATCTCAGATTCTGATTACATTCCCCCCACCCCCTACCGTACCTTACATCTATGTCCTCTGGTTATCAATTCCCCTATGGGCAAGAGACTGAGTTTACCGATCTATTCCTCTCACGACTTTGAGGGAAGGTAGATCATTGATGAAGCAGCTGAAGATGATAGGGCCTAGTCACTAATCTGAAAACTCTTGTATTCCATCCTGCAAGATTTGACTGCAGCTGTAGGAGTGATGCCCCACTGGCTTCAGTTTTTATGAAATGCTGGTGTAACTCAGCGGGACAAGTAGTTGATGCTGCCTGTTCCACTGAGCTACTCCAGCATTTTGGGTCTACCTTTGATATAAACCAGCATCTGCAGTTCTTTCCTCCACGGCTTCAGCTTTTACCTTGATGCCATTTACACCACATTTCTGGAAAATAGCCCTATCAGAATGTCTAGATCAATGCTATAAGGGGGTTTGGAAAAGTCTGGGGGAAACTGAAACAAGACAAAATTGAGATGGTTATTGAACAGATGGAAGAGAGGTTGAAATGGTTTAAAGAAGTGAGAAGTGGGTTAAAACAGATGAATAAGCAAATGTTCAATCTGAGAAGGGAGTTGAAATAAAAAGGGAACTGCTTTGCCAAGACTTGTGTTATGAAATGGTGTCATTCACATTCTCGCCATATCACTTGAAATTTAATGCAGCATTGCAACATTGTTTTTTCAAAAAATACCTTATTGTTAATTCAATTTACTTTTGCTCACTCTTGTTGAAAAGGTTTTATTTTAACCATTCATAAATACTGACATTTTTAGTCATGTATATGATTTATTGTTTGGTATTAATGGGGAGTATATTTCCCCTGATTAAAGAAGTCTCGAGCCAGAAGCCATAGTCCCAAAATGGGGAGCAAGCTATTTAGAACTGAAATGAAGATAAATGTGTTAATTTGGTAGTCTTTGGAGTTCTCTACCCCAGAAGGATGTGGAGGATCATTCATTAACTGCGTTCAAAACAGATTTAAAGAGATTATATATATAATCAAGTGATATTGCATGAAAATGAGATTTAAAAAAAACAATGACCATGCTGAATAATAGGATCAGCTCAATGGCCAAATGGCCTTCTCCAATGCACTTATCTACCCAATACCCTGTGTGGTATGAATTAGTGCGCATTGTTGGATTAGATATAGCCTGATCTACTCTCTAAAATGGATTTTTAAAGATCAACATCAAGATTGAGCAGCATGAGTGTTACTCTTCAAAAATACCAAGAAAATTGATCATCTTTCGACTTTTGTTTTCATATGCAGACTGGTTGCCAGGTTTCCTGCACCACAAACTGCCTACACTTTGGCGGCATTTCATCTGCCGGAAGCAGTCTGGCACAAGTCAAAAAGGGACTTGAATGACACTTTATATAAATGCAATTCAATTTCATTCATAGTAAATTACATATTTCTAGAGCCATTTAGTGGCATATTTAAAATCTTCCCCTGACCTACTAGGCATTGAAAAAGTTAACAAAAACATTGGTATCTGAAAACATTATTGTTTTGCTCACCATTCAAAATTTTGATTCTACAAAAAGAAACATAGAAAATAGGTGGAGTAGGGCATTCGGGCCTTCGAGCCCTTAAATGAGATCATGGCTGATCATCCAAAATCAATACCCTGTTCCTCCTCCCCCCCCCCCCCCCCCCATATCCCTTGATTCCACTAAATCTAACTCTCTCTTGAAAACATCCAGTGAATTGACCTCCACTGCATTCTGTGGCTGCAAATTCCACAGGTTCACAACTCTCTGGGTGAAAAAGTATTTTTTCATCTCAGTCCTGAACGACCTAACCCTTATTCATAAACTGTGAGCCCTGGTTCTGGACTCTCCCAACATGGGAACATTTTTCCTGCATCTAGCCTGTCCAATCCCTTAAGTATTTTATATGTTTCTATAAAGATCCCCTCTCATCCTTCCAAGTTCTAGTGAATATAAGCGCAGTCGACTCATTCTTTCATCATATGCCAGTCCCACCATCCCAGTAATTAAACTGGTGAACCTACATTGCAGTCCCTCAATACCAAGAATGTCATTCCTCAAATTAGGAGAGCTAAACTGCACACAATACTCCACGTGCTGTCTCACCAGGGCCCTGTACAACTGCAGTAGGACCTCCTTGCTCCTAAACTCAAATCCTCTCACAATGAAGGCCACCATGTCTTTAGCTTTCTTCACTGTCTGCTGCGCCTGCATGCTTACTTTCAGTGACTGATGTACAAGCACACTAGTCCGTGGGCCAGAGGGGTCTACCATGCATCCCCCCCCCCCCCCCCATGATCCTACTTCTTGGGTGTCATTTTGTTCATTGGTATCTCTTCTGTTGGAAAAATGATGTTTCCAAGAAAAAAGCTAATTTGGATTATGTTTTTTAACCCTTTATTTCAATCTATGTCAAAATTGTGTTTTTTCACAATTTTACCTCTTTCTGGTGGCCCTCTTCCATCATCTTATGTCAACCGGAAAGCAAATCGAGGTTTTCGTGTGCAGCGCTGGAAGCGTGATGATGGGGATGAAGAATTCAAACAGTGTACAAGAATAGATCTTGCATGGATGCTTTCCTGGAAAGCGAGTAGTGAGAAAGGTCAAGAGCTCCAGCTTGGGTTGGATTTGTCTCAGCAACAAGTGAGGTAATTCAAATGTGACCACAATTGACTACTATCCTGTGATCAATCATCATATCACGGAATTTAGTATAGTTCGAGAGTGTTTATGTGCTTCTGAAGAAGCAAGTCATGAGGTTGGCCAAGAATATGTCATTACAACATTCAACTTAGGTGTCTGCATGAAGGCAGATCCTCTCGTGTGGAGTCATCCTGCAAAGTACAAGAAACACATTGTGTTGATTGGCACAATTCATGTCATTTGTGCAGACTTCAAAATGCTTGAAAAGAAAATGGAAGGATCCGGACTTCAGGATGTCCTCGTGGAATCGGGAATCATGTCGACTGGTTCTATGAAAGGTGTTATGACAGGAAAGAACTACGACAGAAGTCTGCACTGTCATAAGACGATGGTGGAGTGCTTGGAGAGGCTCCTTCTTGATAAATTCCTGTCTATGGCTGGAAAAGATGCAGTGCTGTCCGGTATACCAGATGAATCAAAGGGCATCTTTCAAGAGCTAATTTGATTGCCAACAAAGCAGGCACTTGCTGAAGTCATGGCCAATGCAGATCTCAACACATTGATGGAGTCGTATGAGAGCTTCAAAGTTGATGTTCGAAAAAGATTTCTCGGTAAGACTGCACAATTTTAGATGTCGTACATGGATTCTGTGCGGATTTCTCTCTCATTGATTAGGTCCGTGAAAGAAAACTTTCCGTTGTACTTGCACTGTGTTTCTTATGCCCGATCTCTTCTTCACCTTTGGTGGTCACAATTACTCCCGCTATCTGACCTACCTTGCTGTGGTCTTGGCAAACATCGAAGAATCACATCCCGGTGCCCTGGCTTTCCTCAAAAGAGGCGCCATTAGTGTCACTAGGTCGTTCATACCAGGAAACCGATGTGCTGTTGACAAAATGATTGAGGAGATGATCATGAAGCATGGCAAATCTCGAGGTGGTGGTAGTGGTGTTGGGCTCTCTGGCATCTTGGAGAATCACAGGGCTTATCAGAGATGGGTTTGAACTTCAACAGAAAGGGCACACTTTCTCTCTGCAACTCTCAGCCTCACAGACATGACTTCTGGTACCAATCGCGGAAGCAAACACAGAAATCAACAACCAACTCAGATAAGGAAAAGTGAGGCATGTGTACAGAAAGCCATTGATGCTGTAAAGAGCCTGAATCCTTTTGACGTAGATGACAAGACTGGGTTGTATGTACTCTCTTCTGGTGCACGAGTTCCGGCTGAAGTTGAGAAAGTTGTCATAAAGGTACTTACCACGGGGAAAGAACAGAAAGAGAAGTTCATCAGAGAGCGACGAGAAAAAGACAGCATTCTCCGAACACATCAAGAATCTGAAGCTCAAAACCATGGCAGAAACAAAGATAAGAGTGAAGCTGAAAACATCTGAACGAAAGGTTATAGAGTACAAGCAACAAGGAGATATTGCTTTTCAACTGATGGTCAAAGCACAAAGTTCTGGCAGTCAACTCAATCTATGGGAGATCAGGAAGTACTCTCTGACCCCTGTACCCTACTCCATTGGTACATCAGACAACTTCTTTGCAAAGACTGATAAATCCAAGGACCAACACTGCCTAATGAAAGATGTAGACAACCCGCAACCTCCTGCCAGTAACAAGACATTGATAGTGGAAGATGGCAATGCTGCATTCTACTCTCGCAAAGAGATTCCTGCAAATTTCAAAGTGATAGGCATCAAAATCTTCAATGCATTGTCATCTAATGATGTAGTCTTCAGTACCGATATGTACAAACCAGATTCAGTGAAGTCACGTGAACAGACACGCCGTGGGTGTGCGGAGAAGAGAATAATCAAAGGACGAAAGACCAAAAAAACAAGAAATTGGAAGCAGTTCTTGGCCGATGTTGAGACCAAGAAACAGCTCATTTAACTTCTTCTTGATGTGTGGAGTGAGCATGACATGGCAAAGAGGCTACATGGAAGGAAGGTGATCTTCTTTAAGGAAGGAGAGGCCACACTTCTTACTTCTCAGAATGGGAAAGAGACACTGCAGTCTGAGATTTAATCCCTGGTCAAACCAAGAAGAAACAGACTCGTGTCATCCTATACTGCAACCATGGCAAAGAGCAAGGATATGACCACGTACAAGTCAAAAGCCCAGACAACGATATCTTTATCATATTACTTCACTATGCAAACAGCATTCAAGACACCACAGTGTTCTTTGACACAGGGAGAGGCAACAGGCAAAGGCTAATAGATGTCACACATTTTGCAAAGCAGCCCTCCTCAGAATACTGTTCAGCATTACTTGGACTGCATGCGTTCTCAGGCTGTGACTCAACAAAGTGCCTTCAAAGGAATCGGCCAATCAAACTGATGCAACAGCGTAACAAATTTGTGAAACCTCTGCCAGAGCTTGGTGATTTTCATAGAGTTGAAGATGATATGGTCCTCATTTAGTGGATTTTTTATGTATCTTTACTAAGAATCAGACTCAATTGTAAGTACCAAATTCACAGACCCCAAGAAAGAGGGCAAAGTGTGAAAAAACACAATTTTGACATATTGAAATAAGGGTTAAAAAAAGACAAAATGATTTTTTTTTGGGAACATAATTTTTCATTTTATCGACAGAAGAGATACCAACGAACAAAATGACACCCTAGAAGTAGGATCATGGGGGGGGGGGGGGGGGGGGGAGGAGGTGCACGGTAGGCCCCTCTGGCCCATGGACTTCACTCAGGACTCGTTGCACCTCCCTTTTTCCTAATCAACACCATTCAGATAATAATCTGCCTTCCTGTTCTTGCCACCAAAGTGGATAACCTCACATTTATCCACATTATATTGCATCTGCCCACTCACCCAACCAATCCAAGTCACACTGTAGCCTCATAGCATCTCCTCGCAGCTCACACCGCCACCCAGCTTTGTCATCTGCAAACTTGGAGTTGTTACATTTAATTCCCTCGTCTAAATCATTAATATATATTGTAAATAACTCTGGTCCCAACACTGAGCCTTGCAGCATCCCACAAGTCAATGCCTGCCATTCTGAAAAGGACCCATTCATTCCTACTCTTTGTTTCCTGTCTGCCAACCAGTTCTCTATCCATGTTAATACCCCACCCCAAATACCATGTGCTCTAATTTTGCACACTAACCTTTTGGGTGGGACCTTGTCAAAGACTTTTTGAAAGTCCAGATACATCACAACCACTGGCTCACCCTTATTCATTCTACTTGTTACATCTTCAAAAAATTTCAAGATTAGTCAAGCATCTTAATTGTCTGACTTAAATATCAGGTCTGAAGTGGGAGTATCAAATCACCACATTATAGGAGAGGTGCAATTGCATTGAAATGAATGCAGAGGAGGTTCACCACGAAGTTGAAAACGACTCAATGTTTCAGCTATGAAAATAGATTAGATAGACAGGAATCACAGAGGGGAAATTCACCATAATAGGAGCCCATATCAAGAACACAGGATACAGTAGAAGATGTTGTCAGAGATGCAAGTAAACCCCTGCCTCACCTGAAAGGATTGTCAGGGTCCCTGGATGGAATAGAGGAACCCTGAGTAGAGTAGAGAATGCAGAGGGCGAACCTGATTGAGGCATAGAAAATTATGAGTAACACAGATACGTTAGACTGTGATAACATTTCCTCATGGGAGAGTTGTTATCACCAGAAGGTATAGATTTAAAGTTAAGGGATGGTGATTTGGAGGGTATTGGACAAATATTTTCTTACCCAGAGGGTGGCTGACAGGGAGGTAGAGGTATGTATTCTCACAACATTTATATAGTATTTAGAGGATCATTTGATATATCATAGCATAACATATAGGGCATTGGAATAGATAGATACTCAATGAACATGATAAGCCTATTTTGTGTTGTATGACTTTTGCATTGAATCAATAAAGATCTCTGAATTCTGAATGTACGCACGTTGTCACAGTTTCCAGGTGCAGCAGCTATTAGGAACATGTACACACTCTTATCTTACGCACTGCAAACCAGGAGACTGAATGAGACCCAGTATGGATTCTGTGTTTAGGGCTATATTAGATTTTGATCTACGAAAGATGAGTCAGCCTGAGTGTAGCATCCCCATAATTTAGATAATGACTACCATCTGGTGGGTTTGACATGAAACAAGTGCATCAAGAGGCTGGTCATAGCACACATCATCTACAGCCTTCGAGACAGCCTTAATCCACTGCAATTTGTCTACCGTTGCAACAGGTCCACAGAAGATGCCATCTCCCTTGCCCGACAATCATCCCTGAAACATCTTGATAACAAGGACACCTATATCAGATTACCATTTATTGACCAGCTCTGCCTTCAAAACTATAACTCCAATCAAACTCATCTCCAATTTTCCAGACATAGGACTCCGCAGCTCTGTCTGCATCTGGATCTTTGACTTCCTCACCCATACGCTACCATCAGTAAGAAAAGGTGAAAAAATATGCACCACAATAAATCTCAAAACATGTGCCCCCACAAGGCCGAGTTCCCTGTCCCTTACTATACTCCGTACTCTTTCAGGACTGTGCGGCCAAATCCTTCTCTAATTCCATTTCCGAGTTTACAGATGACACCATCGTAGTGGATTACATATCAAACAATAATGAGTACAGAAAGGAGATGGAGACTTTAGTACCACTATCAAGATGACAATTTCTCCCTCAATGTTAGCAAAACGGAAGGAGCTGGTCATCAACTTAAGGTGGTTAGGTGAAGTACATGCCCTGTTGTGTATCAATGGGGCTGAAGTGAAAATGGATGAGAGCTTCAAGTTGCGTGGTGTAAATGCCATCGACAACTTGTCCTGGTCCAATCACATTAATGCTATGGCCAAGAAAGTGCATCAATGCCTTTACTTCCTCAGGAGACGAAGGATAGTTGGCATGTCGCCAATCACTCTTACCAAGTCATCATTAAAAAAAACACCCTATACGGATGGTACGGCAACTGCTTTGCCCAGGACCCGTGAGAATTTGTAGAGTACTGCACTGTATTTACAAACCTGTGGTGCTGCTGCAAGAAAGAATTTTGGAATTATAGAATGAATTTTAAAGCTGCTCTTAAAGTAAAGTTGCATCAGAAGTTCACTGAAAGTTAGACTAAGTTCATAATTGTGATTGGTTTTGTTGTGGTTCTCACTTTACAGAAAGCATTAACTTGTTATCTTAGTGCATATCTAAGCACGCAAGTGTTATACGTACAAGCAATCATGACGACAAACTGAATATACAGACAAAAATTTAAGCGACGAAAACTACTGGTATATATTCTTGAAATACAATAATCACAGGCTTTACATTAGAAGAAAAAGAGATTTAAGTTCCTGAATTATTCTTTTTTTTAAACCAAAAACGTATTTCTTATGAAGACATCTTCGTGCAAAAGACTTCAATTTCCGCTAAAATGGTCACAGGAAAAACAATGCGTCTAAATTACCACAACAGCACTGCCAGTGTTAGTACCGATTGTCTATTTGCAATATTCTACAACAGGAAGTTCAACTGACAATAAAAATTCAAAATCACTCTAAAATAGCTTATCCAAATTATTTCCCTGAACCCATTTAAAAATGCCAGACACTGGAATGATATTAAATTTACATGATAACATCAGCATGCAAAATACTTCTCAGGTGCAACTACCACCAACTCCTTAACTGTTGAGGGAAAAACTCAGTGGGTCAGGCAGCATCTCCTGAGAACATGGCTGGGTGACGTTTTGGGTCAGGATACCTTTAGTTTAGTTTAAAGATGCAGCGCAGAAACAGGCCCTTCAGCCCACCGAGTCCACGCCGACCAGCGATCCTCACACAAACAATATCCGACACGCACAGGGAGAATTTACATTTATAGCAACCCAATTAACCTACGAATCTGTATGTCTTTGGAGTATTGGAGGAAATCGAAGATCTCGGAGAAAACCCATGCAGGTGACAGGGAGAATCTACAAACAGCACCCGTAATCAGGATTGACCCAGGTCGCCACCGCTGCCAGCGCTGTAAGGCAGCAGCTCTACCACTGAGTCACCGTGCCGCCCTCTTCTTCAGATGAGTTCAAAGAAAATTATCAGAAAACTTATACAAATAGATAAATTGTAGTGGGGTGGGGGGGAAGAAAGCTGGAAAAGGGAGGGTCAGGACAAGGCCTGGCAGGTCTGAGGGCAGTACAAGAACCATTGGACGGCATGACGGCACAGCCGTAGAGTTGCTGCCTTACAGCGCTTTCAGTGCTAGGAGACCCGGGTAAGATCCAGACTAGTGGTGCTGTCTATAAGGAGTTTGTAACTTCTCCCCGTGGGCGTGTGGGTTTTTACCTCCGAGATCTTCAGTTTCCTCCCACACTTCAAATACATTAAAGGTTTGTAGGTAGATTGGCTTGGCATGAATGTAAATTGTACCCTGTGTGAGTAGGATAGTGTCAATGTGCGGGGATCGCTGGTCGGTGCCGAAGATCCTGTTTCGCTAATCTAAACTAAATAGATTCATCTTGTGTATATTCTGTGTTCTTTATTATGATGGTTTTTAATGTCATGTCATTGCGAAATTTACATTGTGCCCAATCGAAGGCATTCTGTTCATCCTGCAATACATATCTCATGATCAATAGGATTTTATACTGCAAAAACACTGCAGCAACCTGATTTTCAGCAGGCCAAGGCTTTTCCCGTACAATTCCTTCACAATCCACTGTTAGTTTACAATTATTTTTATTCCTTTGGACATAATTTGAGAGAATTATCAAATATCAACAAATTGACAGGTACACTTTTTTTCCTCATATTCTTACCAGTTCTTTGTTATAATTTCCACTTGGAACACTCACTCTCAGCACAATGAAGCTGTACCTTTTTACGACAACTGCTAGAAATTCTCGATGTTCTTTCCTACAAAATCAGCACACTTTACCAAATTGAAGTTGACAATATCCTTCCCTTCAGCATCACCCCTTTCTCACACTTAATTGAAGTGGAGTTACACAGGGAAAAGTTATATTCAACATATTTTATGTTCATTGCTAAGATCCTTCGGTAACTTATGTCTAATCAATTGCTAAGAGCTTCAATGTTCCAACAGTAGTGATTCAAGTGGCTCAACATCACCTTCACGGGCACATGAGATGAACAATAAATGCTGGGAGGAGCTCAGCAGCATCCGTGGAGAGGATAAACAGATGATGTTTTTGATTAGGGTCTTCAGACTGATTGTAGTTGTGGGAGAAATAGAGTGGGGGGGGGGGGGGGAGGGCGGGGGGAAGAAAGCTGGAAAAGTTTGGATATGAGCCTTACTAGTATTACCCACTTTGTTCAAGAATAAGTAGTTAAAACTGGTTTACTGCCTGCTTTATGTTCCTTTAACTCCATTTGATTTAGTCTAATGCACTTCTTAATCAAACATATTGGCATGCTTTTGCTTTATTTGGTAGTCATCTTCTATACTGTCTAAATACATGTACTACATTTAGCAGTAATTACATAGGGTGATGCATATCTAAAGCAGAAAACTACTTATTGGATCAAGTACAAACCTGTAATGAAAACTTGGTACAAAACTAACCAATTCACCTGCAAAATTGTTGAATGCAGATATGAGCCTGAAAAGCTATAAATTATTTTAAATGGCTTCAATAGCTATTTTTGCTTCTGATCCAGTTAAGTGGATGGCAGTATATTTTCTTCTTAAGCAGTCCCTCAGGATTGAGGATAATTTACTTCCGTTCCGGTGCTGTGGGTACTGAGTGTGATCAATGTAGGAACTGGAAACTCTTCCACAGATACAGCACATGATGAAGCAACGGGTAAGGACAGCCGATCGTCTGAATTGTAAAACATTTGAAAGAATAACAGCCGTGAAATCGTCTGGAGGTGTCTCTGAGAAGTCCACACACAGAGAAATGCACAGTAACTTGGTGTTTAAACTTTGCATATTTGTATACTTTGGAAATAGATTTATCGCCCATCTTCTATGCAAATACCACAGCTCCTATTTTACCATGGAAGTAGTTTACATTATATCCCAATCCTATAGAATTCAGCATATATTTTTTTATTATTGCACTACAGTTTTGCAGACAGTGACCAACGTATATTACTAAGCACCCAAAAATGGCTGAAACATTGAAGTAGCACATATACGGGCTGCTGATTAGAGACTCCGTTTGACGTGCGTTTGGTTTTTGTTCTCTGCTAGGATTTAAGCAGAAGGTTATCATTTACTTTGGTTACAGGAGACGATTAATCCCCAAAAATCCATTCATGTTATTCTGCTATTTCAACCAGAATTGTGGGGTTGATTGTATTAAGCTTAAAAGGTCTGTGAAATTCTGCTTTTCTTTCTCTCACAGTAAGGTGGTTAACTTTCTCATGATGTATATGCTAGAATAAACTCTTTAGAAAGCACTTTGTAATCAATGGATAGTTATGCAGCCAACTGAAATACAGATGTGCAGTTTTGTAGGTTAATTGGCTTAAGCAAGTTGTAAAATGGTCCCTAGTGTGTGTCGGTTAGTATACGGGGTGATCGCTGGTCGGCGCAGATTAGGTGGGCCAAAGGGCCCGTTTCCATGCTGTACCTCAATTCTAAATCATGTCCATTTTAAAAAAGTTGAAAAGTTCTTAGCTTTGAAAGCAGCCTGATCCCATGAATCACAACAATCTACATTTACTGTGCCTTTATTTAAACGTTAGATTAAGCTCTCACCCATCTGTTCAGGTGAACATGTTCAGACAATCATTTATCTCTCAAACAGGATCATAATAACAACAGAAATCAGCTTTAATTTTCATCTTAATTTTTGCATGTAAATTACTTGCCACCCAAGTCCACACAAATAACAGCAAGTACACTTACAGAACTAGAACATTTTTGAGGTGCATTGTAATTGGCATACGCTATTGGATAGATGCAAGATTTTGCTTTCCTGTAAAACAGGAAATATTAAAATGCTGCAACAAAACCCAACAATCATTTGACAGATTGTTTTTTTCAGTCATCCGACTTGCATCACCTCACGTGTCAATATGGTCATTCTGTTAAACTGTGGTAGGACGAGTTATAATTGTTTTTGTGCAATACATAACAGACAAAAGCTTGCAAAAAATGCATCCAACTATGGTTAGTCACATAACTAATACGCATTTCAACCAGCATGCAGAAAGATTTATTTTTAGTTTGATCCATGTGGCATTTAATAACGGCTTTCTTGTAACAGTATACACCAATAACATTCTTCCCTCAGATAAGTATAACAAAATCCAAACTATATAGAAAGTTTAATCCAAACACAAGGGAGTCTAGATATATGGAGTGTGATTAGAAATGCGATAACATTCATTGGAGTCTCTCTTGTTGACTTGGCAAGTCAGTGTTTCCAATTTGGTCCTCAGCTGTTTATATTCAGGTCTTAGAGTAATGATCATGTAACACTGAGACTTGAGCATTCTGTCACTGCACTCCGTGGGTTCAAAAGGCCCATCATTATGCTGACCTACTTTAGAATCTGCACCACCATACATTTGACAGTAAATTCCCAACCTGATAGAGAAGAAAATCTTTGTTTTTAACTTTACTTATTTTAACCGTTTTAAATTTCTTAGTGTTTTAATGTTGGATCAATTTAAGCTTCTTTTTATCATTTACATCTATTGTATTTGTTTGTGAACGTATATCATTCATTCTGCGTGACACAGCGGTATAGTTGCGGCCAGCGTCAGAGACTTGGGTTTGATCCCAACTATGGGTGCTGTCTGTGCGGGGTTTGTACGTTCTCCTTTTGACCGCGTGGGTTTTCTCCAGGTGCTCTGGTTTCCTCCCACAGTTCAAAGACGTACAGAGTTGTAGGTTAATTGACCGAGTGTGTAGGTTAGTGTACAGGGTGCTTTTATAGGAGCCTGATCCTCAGATTATCTCTTGTCCAAGGCTCAGGACATTCAGAGGCACGTCTCAGCTGCAGAGGCCTACATGCCTGTGAAGTCTTAGCACATTTTGCCACCCAATTTCTGAATATGGAGGATCAGTGTAATCAGTTTTCAGCACCTGGACCAGATGAGTGTGGGAAGAATGGTAACATTGGGTGGCAGGACAGATTCATTGAGATCTCTTTACAACTGTAAAAATTTACATGAAGTTATTTGGAATCAAGTATTCCTAATACAAGTAAAATTGAAAAGCCTGATGGTGAAGCTCACTGCCCCAGAATAAAAACAGTTGTTACAAGGTAAATCCAGCTTCAATTATTATTTTCCACGAGTTTTAAAACATCTTGCAATGATATAATTTTGATGGCAAAAGAATGAGCAGGTTTCAATAATGTAGCCGCAAGAAAATAATGTTTTAGTATTTGTAATTAAAAACAGAACATGCTGCAAATATTCTGCAGGTCAGGTAACATCTGTGAAGAGAGAAACAGAGTTAACATTTCAGATCGATGACGTTAGATCCACAGAACTTGTGCAAACTCATCACCTGAAATGTTAATTTCATTTATCTCTACATAAATATTGCCAGACCTGTGAAGTATTATTAACATTTCCTTTCATATTTCAAATTTTCAACACCTGCGATGGTCAGAATTTTAATTTTATTACTCTTTGCCCGGATTTTGCAAGATAATAACAGCAAATGAGTCAGGTATGACATGATTACCTCAGCAAAGAAACTACTTTGGAATTTCTTCACATAACAGCCTGTTTCTGATCTTTTGAGTTCAGCAAGTGAACAAAGAGTTAGCTATTTTTAATTTCAATATACACTTCATTTAAAAAACAGGATTCCTTTCTTCTGCAGTGAACAAGCAAAGGCAACATTTTCAGAACACCCTCTTCCCTTTATTTAATACTAGCACATTATTAGTTTTAACTCACTAATCCCCCCACCCCCCCCCCCCCACCCAAATTATGTGCATGGGGTTTCAATATTGACTTTGTATGCAATGGGAGAAAGCTCTACTCTGTGAGCATCCCGTTATAACCCTTGCAGTGGCTGCCCCAAGATATGTCACATATCTTTACATATATAGTGGTCCTGGGCCATTGACTGCCAATTTGTGGTGCTCGGTAGTGGTCACACATTGCTCTAGAATACATGCATTTGGGGCAGAAAAGATGACATCCCTCACTGCATTCACGTTTCCCCAGCATTAGCTGAGATTTGTTTCCATCTGTTCCTCCAAGAACAGCCAGTGCAGCAAAAACTCTCAGGTTGTGCTGCTGTTCATGACAACAAGTACTTCTGTAGCTCTTCCTGGAAAAGATATGTTCTCTAACTGGATATCCAAACGAACAAAATAATTAGGTGCCAAATCTTCGGAGGTATGAGGGGTATTCTTCTATGCATTGGAGACAACTGCTAGAACTGCTTTCTCACGGCACCCGAGACCCAGGTACGATTCTGACCTTGGGTGCTCTCTGTGTGGTATTTGCACCTTCTCCCTGTAACTGTATGGGTTTCTTCAGAGTGCTCCAGTTTCCTCCCACATCCCAAAGACATACGAGTTTGTAGGTTAAATTGCCTCGAAATTGCCCCAAGCGTGTAGGAAGGGGATGAGAAAGTAGGATAACAGAACTGGTGCGAAAGGTGATCGATTGTCAGTACAGAATTAACAGGCCAAAGGATCTGTTTCCATGCTTTGTCTAAACTAAACCAACATACATTGTTTCTTTACAAACTTAAACATTTTGAATACCTCTAAGGAAAGGGCTTTGTATGGAGATGCCCAATGTCATAAAAGCCAATCTTCAGACAATATGGTTCACTCTACATGACATCAAGCAACCCCTGATAGCACTGGTTGTGGCAAAGGCTCTGGGCCCAGACCCATACTGCAGAGGATGCTGCATCTCTAGCCAAACTATTCCAATATGCTTATTGCACCGGTGTCTATCTAACAAAGTTGAAAATTGCCCAGGTATATTGTGTTAAAAATAAAAGGGAAATAACAAATTCAATCTGCTGCTCAAACTACTTTCAAATAACAACAGGGGTGGAAGCAGTCATCGACACTTGCGTGCAGCAGGATGAAGCCATGCAAATGATGGCTGCAATGAGTACATTATCCTTCCCTTTCTCTGGCGATCTCTACGTCTGGTTTCAGCAAGGACTCTGCAAAAGTCCAACTCCAGATGAAACAGAACGCAGTGAGTGACTGTCGCAACAGAATAACAAGTCTCAAGCCATATCTGTGTTAGGTATATCACTGTTGAGAACACCTTGCATCCACAGTGCTTTTAAAAAAAATAAAACATGATAATTTAAAGGTCTGTCATTTCTACATTAAATACACTGACAGTAACTTTGTTTTTTGACATCAGTTCAGCCTTCCTGTGAAATGTGAATCACATGCTTGTCATATTAATTTGTTTGCTCAATTTCATACACCAGTTAAGTTATTGTGAGAGACTTTCAATGCAATATTGGACAAGAACCATGGAATTCATAGTTTTTAATAGAACCATTTTAACCAGCAACTGCCCAAATAAGCATTTCACATAACGAGAGCCAAGAATGAAGGAGAGGTCAAAGAGAGGCAGTTGGTGCTGTCTGAAAGAAACGTTCCCCATTTACCTTTCAGCTATGCCCTTTAGTCTTTGACATTTCCATACTGAGAAAACATTCTGACTATCTACCCCATCTATGACGCTCATAATCTTATATACTTCTGGCAAGGCTCCCCTCAGCCTCTGATGCTGCAGAGAAGACAACGCACGTTTGTTCCACCTCTCCTTGGAGCAGATACCCTCTAATCCTGGCAGCATTCCTGCAACATGATCCCTTGGTCTACATTAAGCAGCATCAATTATTCATCCAAAACTGATGACAGCAGTTGAAATTTGGTATTCTTCACATCAATAAAAGATCGTGAAAAATGTACAGAAATGCTGCAACACAAACCTGCACCAAATGTTTGGTTTAACCATAAATGATCCAATTATAATTGAGTTTGGATTGGCATTTTTTGTAACAGACCCAATGTAGTTTAAGGCAGTTTCCCAAAACCAGATCAAAATGATAATGGAGAATCCAAAAGAGGAAGATCATTGGCAGATGATGTAGTAAGGAAAAAATGCCTACAAACTGACATAAACCTACCCTCTCCAACTTCCTGGCCTCCACTTTTTGCCCCACACCATGACTAGTGGTGTGGGGAAAAACTGAAGTTGCATATGTATTGGAGCATAGGAGCACTGCAAGGCTGCGTACTCTCTCCTCTCCACCAAAGACTGCACCTCCACAGACACCTCTGTCAAGCTTCTGAAGTTTGCGGACGACACAACCCTGATTGGACTGATCCAGGATGGGGAGGAATCTGCCTACAGACAGGAAGTGTCACAGCTGGCATCCTGGTGCCGTCACAACAACCTGGAGTTCAATGCTCTTAAGACAGTGGAATTGATTGTAGACTTTAGGTGAGCTCCCCCTCCCCTCACCCCACCCACCATCAACAACACCACAGTCACATCTGTGGAGTCTTTTAAGTTCCTGGGAACCATCATCTCCAAGGACCTTAAGTTGGGGGCTACCATTGACTCCACAGTCAAAAAGGCCCAACAGAGGATGTACTTCCTATAGCAGCTGAGGAAGCACAATCAGCCACAAGCAATGATGGTCCAATTCTACATGCCCATGGTAGAGTCTGTTCTCACCTTCTCCATCATGGTCTGGTTTAGCTCAGCCACCAAGCACGACACCTAGAGGCTGCAGCAAATCATCCGATCAGCAGAGAAGGTTATTGGCTGCAACCTTCCCTCCATTGATGAACTGTACACTGCAAGGGCCAGGAAGCGAGTGGGCAAGATCATCTCTGACCCATCTCACCCTGGTCAAACTCTTTGAACCACTTCCCTCTGGAAGGCGACTCCGGATTGTCAAAGCTGCCACAGCCAGACATAAAACGTTTTTATCCACAAGTAGTTGCTCTACTCAACAGCCAGAAATCTGTAGCCTCCCTTTGATCTGGTGTTTTGTAGGTTATCATGGTTGATCAATGGTGTTTTATCATTAATGTTTTATTATTATTAATGTTTAGTGTTTTCCGAGTCATTCGTAACTGTCACTGTATGTCATGTTGTTACTTGTGGGCGGAGCACCAAGCCAAATTCCTTGTATGTGAATACTTGGCCAATAAACTTACTTACTTATTGCAATGTATCCATCTATGCTTAGAATATGAAGGAACAAAAGTCTGACTACTGGTGACACAGATGATGGAATGCAGATGATGGAATGTCGAGTGAAACACAAAGAGTTGATCACTGGTGTCAGTCATAGAAGATGCTGGACATCATCAAGGTACATCCTAACCATCCCATGTAAAGGGATCCAGTGTAGAGATTTAGGGGGAATGAAAAGTGCATCAGATTCACAGCAAATTCCAAAAGGTTGGAGGGTCGTATTCATTTTATATGAACTGCAATCTGAAATTTGGCATCTGCCTTGTTTTGGACCATAAATTTAAAAACTAAATTATGAACAGAATTGTTCAATATATAAATGCATTATTTTGATTACTTTCTTTGCAGCTTTTGCATTGGGAGATGGAGTAAGACATAACAAAAGGCCACAAATACAATCAGCTACTTTTCATTTTGTGCAGCAACTTTTTTCTTCTTGAACAATGTGAAGAATGACTTGTTTTCACTCCGGTTTATAGTCAGTCATGGAGTAAAAGAGAGATAGAATGGGGAAACAGGACCTTTGACCCATCAAATCCACACCGGCCAGCAATCACCCATACACTAACACTATCCTACACTCCAGGGACAATTTACAATTTACAGTGAGAGAGGAAACCGTAGAATGCAGCGGCAGAAACCCTGGTTCAACCCTGACTATGGGTGATGTCCGTACGGAATTTGTACGTTCTCCCCGTGACCTGCGTGGGTTTTCTCCGAGATCTTCGGTTTCCTCCCACACTCCAAAGACGTACAGGTTTGTAGGTTAATTGGCATGGTAAATGTAAAATTTGTCCCTAGTGTGTATGTAGGATAGTGTTAATGTGCGGGGATCGCTGGTCGGCGCACCTGGTGGAAGAACAGCACCTCCTAATCCGCTTGGGTAGATTACAACCCAATGGTATGAAGATTGAATTCTCCAATTTTAGGTGACCTCGAACACCCCCCCCCTCCCCCACACACCCCTTTCTTTCATTCCCCCCCCCTCCCCCAATCCACCTATTTCTCGTCTCCCCCTGGTTTCACAATTCACAATTCTTCAACCCTTTTGTCTCACACCACCTGTTTTTTTTCATCTCTGGCCTTTGTCCTGCCTATCAAATTCCCCTCCCTTACTTGTTCACCCATTGCCTGCCATGCTTTGTCCTGTGTCTCCTTCCTCCCAGCTTTCTTTCCCACTCGCCCTTACAATCAGTCTGAAGAAAGTTCGAGACCCAAAATGTCACCTTTCCATTCTCCAGAGATGCTGCCTGGCCAGCTGAGTTACTCCAGCACTTTGTGATCTATTTTGTAAACCAGCATCTGTAGTTCCTTGTTTCTGCAAATGTGTTAAGGACTCAGTGCAATACTGATTTACTAGAAAACGAGTTATGTTACCACAATTACCAGATTTGGCATTTCGCTAAAAATTCCATCATTCCACAAAGTCACTGTTGTCTTATTGTTCCTTTTTCTAGCACTGTGCTTGGTTGATCTATTGGGCCAAAAAATGTTGTGGAATTATACTTCAAGCCCCTAGACTTTGTGCAACTAAAATACAAATGCTGCAGCCTTAAAAGTTCAAAAACAAGGGCGGCTGGCTGACTAAATAAGAGTACATTTCAACAGCCGCAGCTTGTCGTGTCACCAATTCTGCCACTTCATAAGTTCCCAAATGACTTCATTTCTGCAATAATTTCACAAAGGTCCTGGCGATTGCTCAAGTAATGTTTTAAATAGTATCGGACAATCTTTTCATAGCTTCCTTCTTCTGAGCAACTAAAACTCTCCATTCTGAGCTGTGCTTCTGCGAATCTACCCAGAAGTTAGAAGGAATTTTTGTACCCGGAATTGTTCACCATTTCAGTTATTTATCATTTCTCTCAACCTTCACGTGGTCAACCCTGTTTCGACTAATATAATCAACCCGCCGTGCACAAACAAATAGATGTCGTGTTTTGGTGTCACTTTTGACCTAACTTTGAGGGAATGCGTAATGATTTAAAAGGAGTGAATTGGGCCATTTTGTTTTATGGGAAGGATGTAGAAGAGAAATGGAGGACATTTAAAGGGGAAATTGTAAGAGTACAGAATCTTTATGTCCCTGTTCGGTTGAAAGGAAATGGTAAAAATCGGAAAGAGCCATGGTTTTCAAGGGAAATTGGACACTTGGTTCGAAAAAAGAGAGATATCTACAATAATTATAGGAGGCATGGAGTAAATGAGGTGCTAGATGAGTATAAAGAATGTAAAAAGAATCTTAAGAAAGAAATAAGAAAAGCTAAAAGATATGAGGTTGCTTTGGCAAGAAAGGTGAAAGTAAATCCAAAGGGTTTCTATAGCTATATTAATAGCAAAAGGATAACGAGGGATAAAATTGGACCATTAGAGAGCCAGAATGGACAGCTATCTGCAGAGCCAAAAGAGATGGGGGAGATATTGAACAATTTATTTTCTTCGGTATTCACCAAGGAGAAGGATATTGAACTCTGTGAGGTAAGGGAAAAAAAGTAGAGTAGCTATGGAAACTATGAGATTCAAAGAGGAGGAAGTACTGACACTTTTGAAAAATATAAAAGTGGATAAGTCTCCAGGTCCTGACAGGATATTCCCTAGGACATTGAGGGAAGTTAGTGTAGAAATAGCAGGGGCTATGACAGAAATATTTCAAATGTCATTAGAAACTGGAATAGTGCCGGAGGATTGGCGTACTGCGCATGTTGTTCCATTGTTTAAAAAGGGTTCAAAGAATAAACCTAGCAATTATAGACCTGTTAGTTTGATGTCAGTGGTGGGCAAATTAATGGAAAGGATACTTAGAGATAATATATATAAGCATCTGGATAAACAGGGTCTGATCAAGAACAGTCAACATGGATTTGTGCCTGGAAGGTCATGTTTGACAAACCTTCTTGAATTTTTTGAAGAGGTTACTAAGGAAATTGATGAGGGTAAAGCAGTGGATATTGTCTATATGGATTTCAGTAAGGCCATTGACAAGGTTCCCCATGGAAGGATGGTTAAGAAGGTTCAATCTTTGGGTGTTAATGGCGGAGTAGCAAGATGGATTCAACAGTGGCTGAATGGGAGATGCCAGAGAGTAATGGTGGATGGCTGTTTGTCAGGGTGGAAGCCGGTGACCAGAGGGGTGCCTCAGGGATCTGTGTTGGGTCCACTGTTGTTTGTCATGTACATCAATGATCTAGATGATGGGGTGGAAAATTGGATAAGTAAGTATGCAGATGATACTAAGATAGGTGGTGCTGTGGATAATGAAGTAGATTTTCAAAGTCTACAGAGAGATTTGGGACATTTGGAAGAGTGGGCTGAAAGATGGCAGATGGAGTTTAATGCTGATAAATGTGAGGTGCTACATGTTGGCAGGATAAATCAAAATAGGACGTACATGGTAAATGGTAGGGAATTGAGGAATGCTGTGGAACAGAGGGATCTAGGAATAACTGTGCATAGTTCCCTGAAGGTGGAATCGCATGTAGATAGGGTGGTAAAGAAAGCTTTTGGTGTGCTGGCGTTTATAAATCAGAGCATTGAATATAGGAGTAGGGAAGTAATGTCAAAATTGTACAAGGCATTGGTGAGACCAATTGTGGAGCATGGTGTACAATTTTGGTCGCCTAATTATAGGAAGGATGTCAACGAAATAGAGAGAGTACAGAGGAGATTTACTAGAATGTTGCCTGGGTTCCAGCAACTAAGTTACAGAGAAAGGTTGAACGAGTTAGGTCTTTACTCTTTGGAGCGCAGAAGGTTAAGGGGGGGGACTTGATTGAGGTCTTTAAAATGATGAAAGGGATAGACAGAGTTGACGTGGATAAGCTTTTCCCATTGAGGGTAGGGAAGATTCAAACAAGAGGGCAAGACATGAGAATTAAGGGACAGAAGTTTAGGGGTAACATGAGGGGGAACTTCTTTACTCAGGGAGTGGTGGCTGTGTGGGATGATCTTCCAGCAGAAGTGGTGGAGGCAGGATCGATTTAAACATTTAAAAGTAAAGTGGATAGGTATATGGATGGGAAGGGAATGGAGGGGTATGGTCTGAGTGCAGGTAGATGGGACTAGGGGAAAATAAATGGTCGGCATGGACTGGAAGGGCCGAGAAGGCCTGTTTCCATGCTGTAATTGTTATATGGTTATATGTTATATGCTTCTAGTGACTCATAACCCAAGCGGCCTTTCCCAGGGCCAAAACTCGGGAAATTTCTACGCATCTACCAGCTAAATGTGGAAGGAATGTCCAGGGCAAAGAATAAATACATCTCAAGATCTGCTGAGGATCTTAATGCTGATGTCCTCCTTCTACAAGAGACACACATCGCTGATACCTCATGTGCTACCAAGCTCTGTATCTCTGGCTTCAAGCTTGTTGCTGCTGTATGCCACGAAAAATGCGGCATTGCTACTTACTTGAGTAGCCGACATGATTTCTGTGTTCTTGAGGAATCTTGCTCCAATTACATCTTCATTGCTACTGTGAGGATTGGGGATATCACTATCACAAGTGTATATAAACCCCTAGAGTCACGTGGCCTGCCTCCATGCTACCCACTTTTCACCACCCAGAAGTACATGCAGGGGACTTTATTACTCATCCTGGGGCTACTCAACCAACAATGAGAATAGGGAATTACTGGCATCACAGACCACACAGTGAAATCACCGGGTTTTGACCTCCATCGCAAGCAATGGCTAACCCTGAACAGAATCCGCACCCTGCATGCAAGAACAGCCCATTACCTGCATAAGTCGGGGATGACAGACAGCCCTGCTTGCGATTATGGACATCCAGACCAGACCATCCCATGCATCGTGAATGACTGCTCACTGACGCTTTTCCACAGTGGCATCAAAGGCATCCACCCAGTAAATTATGCTATCCTCGCCTGGATGTCTACCCTTGATCTACAACTTTAGGCTGTGCACACCATAAGCATGAAGATGTTTATTTCCTTTACCATATTACTTCTCAAAACCCTGCAAGTTCTTCCTGTTTCTAGTATTGCAAACCTCTATGTTCTTATAGATACTGAAATGAAAACACTACATTAGTACTTTCTCAAGATGACATGATAGTCCGATGAGGTGTTTAAAATGGAGAAGAAACTTGCCTAATATTGACAAAGATATAGAATATAAAATGCCAAGATCATTATGGAACTGCAGAAAGCATTAGGCCTGCCACAGGAAGAGCAATGTGCACATTTCTTGTCACCATTTTAAATGAAGGGTTTGTTAACACATCTAACTAAGCGTGAAAAATTGGAGGATTTTGGCAGAGGTGGAGAATTACCTAAACTGTTGCTTTCTTCTTTGAAGATTAGGCTGAGATCCGGAATATAATAGTGCCCTCCATAGTATTTGGGACAAAGACCCATCATTTATTTATTTGCTTCTCTCCTCCACAATTTGAGATTTGTAATAGAAAGAAAATCACATTTTCTATTTGTAATAGAGAAAAAAAAACATAAAGTGTACACTGCCAGATTTTATTAAAGGCCATTTTTATACATTTTGGTTTCACCATGTCGAAATTACAGCAGTATTTATACATAGTCCCCCCCTATTTCAGGGCACCATAATGTTTGGGACATAGCAATGACATGTAAATGAAAATAGTCATGTTTAGTATTTTGTTGCATATCCTTTGCACATCACCAGTTGCTGGGTATCTTGTCTGGTGATGTTCTGCCAGGCCTGTATTGCAGCCATCTTTAGCTAATGCTTGTTTTGAGGGCTAGTCCCCTTCAGTTTTCTCTTTAGCATATCAAAGGCATGCCCAATTGGGTTCAAATCAGTGATTGATTGGCCACTCAAGAATTGCCCATTTTTTAAGCTTTGAAAAACTCCTTTGTTGCTTTAGCAGTATGTTTGGGATCATTGATTTGCTGTAGAATGAACCGTTGGCCAATGGGTTTTGAGGCATTTTTTTGAACTTGTACAGATAGGATGTGTCTATACACTTCAGAATTTATTATGCTACTACCATCAGCAGTTGTATCATCAATGAAGATAAGTGAGCCAGTACCTTCAGCAGCCATACATGCCCAGGCCATAACACCCCCATCACAGTGTTTCACAGATGAGGTGGTATGCTTTGGATCTTGGGCAGTTCCTTCTCTCCTCCGTACTTTGCTCTTGCCATCAATCTGATATAGGTTAATCTTCATCTCATCTGTCCACAAGACCTTTTTCCAGAACTGTGGTTGCTCTTTTAATTACTTCTTGGCAAACTGTAACGTGGCCATCATATTTTTGAAGCTTACAGTGTATCCTTTTGCATCTTGCAGTGGTCATTGACAAATCCACACATTACTCCTGAAGAGTATTTCTGATCTGTCGGACAAGTGTTTGGGGATTTTTCTTTATTATAGAGAGAATTCTGTCATCAGCTGTGGAGGTCTTCCTTGGCCTGCCAGTCCCTTTGCAATTAGTAAGCTCATCAATGCTCTCTTTCTTCTTAATGATGTTCCAAACAGTTGATTTTGGTCAGCCTAAGGTTTGGCTGATGTCTCTAACAGTTTTATTCTTGTTTCTCACTCATGACGACTTATTTGACTTTCATTGGCACAACTTTGGTCCTCATGTTTATAAACAGCAATAAAAGTTTCCAAACGTGATGGAAAGACTAGAGGAAGGACTAGTTGCTGAGAGCTCTCTTATGCCTGCATTAGGAGGCAAATAAACACACCTGAGCAATGACAAATGCCTGTGAAGCCCTGTGTCCCAAACATGGTGCCCTGAAATGGGGGGCCTATGTAGAAACACTGCTGTAATGTCTACATGGTGAAACCAAAATAACAAGACATAGAAACATAGAAAATAGGTGCAGGATTAGGCCATTCGGCCCTTCGAGCCTGCACCCCCATTCAATGTGATCATGGCTGATCATTTCAACTCAGTATCCTGTACCTGCCTTCTCTCCATACCCCCCGATCCCTTTAGCCACAAGGGTTCCATCTAACTCCCTCTTAAATATAGCCAATGAACTGGCCTCAACTACCTTCTGTGGCAGAGAATTCCAGAGACTCACCACTCTCTGTGTGAAATATGTTTTCCTCATCTCGGTCCTAAAGGAATTCCCCCTTATCCTTAAACTGTGACCCCTTGTTCTGGACCTCCCCAACATCGGGAACAATCTTCCTGCATCTAGCCTGTCCAACCCCTTAAGAATTTTGTATGTTTCTATAAGATCTTCCCCCTCAATCTTCTAAATTCTAGCGAGTACAAGCCGAGTCTATCCAGTCTTTCCTCATATGAACGTCCTGACATCCCAGGAATCAGTCTGGTGAACCTCCTCTGTAACCCCTCTATGGCAAGAATGTCTTTCCTCAGATTTGGAGACCAAAACTGTACGCAATACTCCAGGTGTGGTCTCACCAAAACCCTGTACAACTGCAGTAGAACCTCCCTGCTCCTATACTCAAATCCTTTTGCTATGAATGCTAACACACCATTCGCTTTCTTCACTGCCTGCTAAGCCTGCATGCCTACTTTCAATGACTGGTGTACCATGACACCCAGGTCTCGTTGCATCTCCCCTTTTCCTAATCGACCATCATTCAGATAATAGTCTACCCTCCTGTTTTTGCCACCAAAGTGGATAACCTCACATTTATCCATATTATACTGCATCTGCCATGCATTTGCCCACTCACCCAGCCTATCCAAGTCACCTTGCAGCCTCCTAGCATCCTCCTCACACCTAACACTGCCCCCCAGCTTCGTGTCATCCGCAAACTTGGGGATGTTGCATTCAATTGCCAAGACTTGTAAAAAAGTTATAAATTGTCCGGAGTGTGCAGGATAGTGCTACAGGGATCGTTGGTCAGCATGGACCCGGTGAGCCGAAGGACCCGTTTTGTATCTCAAAACTGGTTGGCTTCTCTAAGCGCAGTCCTGAAGGATTATGCCCAGGCCTTGATTAGGACCTTTGGCTGCTGATGGAAATCATAGGAATTATAAGGAAAGCACCACCATTTTTCATTCAGTGCAGTACAAACATTTTGAACAATGGCCCTTTCTAAGTTATAATTTGCAGCAATGCAAGAACAAAAAGCACTGCAATTCTTCCTGAAATATTTATTATCTGCACGTGGGTCATCTCTCCTAGTACCATCAAACAAAATACTGAAGGTGGATGTTGATAAACAGTATTAGTTGACTTTTCTTTCAAAAATGTTATATTTGGTGAGTCATTCATCTTTCCTGGAATGTTTCTGGGTCTGCAGCACAGCAAACCATTGAAATTGGTATTGGTTTTGGTTTATTATTGTCATATGTGCTGAGATACAGTAAACAGCTTTGTTTTGTGCGCTAGCCAGGTAAATTATGTCATACACAAGTTCAATCAAACCGTACACGAATACAACAGGTAAAAAGACAAAAGAAGCAGAGAGTGGAATATGGTATTACCGCTGAAGAAAAGGACAGGTTTTTTTTAAAATACAAGAAAAACAGCGAGGTAGATTGAGAGATAGAAAATACATCCTTAGCCTACGAGATGTCAATTTAATGTCTGATACCAGTGGGAGAAAAAAGCTGTTTGAGAATTATTATGGAGGATGTTTTGTCACCCATCCCTACCGATTGCTCTCAATGGATCAGGAAGTCAAGGATCAAGTTGGAGAAAGAGATGCCGAGGCCTGGAATAAGTTTTGTTGAGTTTATGATATTGAAGACAGAACTATAGTCAATAAATGTCTCACCACCAGGGGCGCCGGGGGAGATGGCAGCCCTGCCGGCAGTCTGCTCATTTTTTTCATCTTTTTGTTATTTTTATTGTTTGTTGAAAGTTTGATTTAATGTACTTCGTTTTGTTTGATCGGGGGAAACTTTTTTTCAAGTTCCTACCTTCCCGGAGATGTGATCATTTTTCGGATCACATTCTCCGGGCTCTGCGGCCTATCATCGCTGGAGCTGGAAGCCGCCTCGGACTGTCGTGAGCCCCACCGCGGGGCGTGGACTTAACATCGGAGCGGATCCCTTGCCTGGGATCGCTCCCACCGCGGCCTGTAGACTTACCATCATGGCTCGCAGTCTCGGGAGAGGCAAGTCGGGAGCTCCAACGCCGCAGAAGGTTCGACGAGCCCCGGAGCAAGGTTTGATCACCCGGCACGGGGGGCTGACAACCCCCGGATGCGGGAGCTGAACGCCTCGACGTGGAGGGCCCCGAACGCCACCGGCTAAGGAAGTCAAGATCATCCCGTCAACTGAGGGCTCGTGGCCCACGACCGAGGAAGAACAAAAGGGAAGGACTTGAACTTTATTTTGCCTTCCATCACAGTGAGGAATGTGTAGGAGTCACAATGGTGGATGTTCATGTCAAAATGTGTTTTTGAGTCTGTTGCTTTTAATTGTATGACTGACCTGGCCAGTGAAATTCCTCGTTTGTTGCAAAACATACTTGGTGAATAAAATCTGATTCTGATTCTAAATAAGAGTATGGCGTGGGTCTCCTAGAATAAAGGGCAGGCATTTTAGGATTGAGATGAGGAAAATCTTTTACACCCAGAGAGTTGCGAATCTGTGGAATTCTCTGCCACAGAAGGCAATGGAAGTCAATTGACTGGACGTTTTCAAGAGAGAGTTACATTTAGCTCTTCGGGCAAACAGAATCAAGGGATATGGGGAAAAAGCAGGAACGAGGTACTGATTTTGGATGATCAACCACGATCATATTGAATGGCGGTGCTAACTCAAAGGGCCAAATGGCCAACTCCTGCACCTATTATCTATGTTTGTATGTTTCTATGTTTACTACTCCCTTCCCTCTGTTACCAAGCTAATTTAATAAACTTTCTGGGGCTGGTGAAATAAAGCAAAGTCTGCAAAATGTTGTCTGATCAGTATGCTATACTCCCTTGTGTCCAAACCTTATATCCTCAATATCATGCCAACTTAAGTTATGCCATACAATATCTCGCTAGCTTTCCAGATATTTTGGAAAGTATCAAACTGCAGGAGAATAATTCCTCAGAACAATTAACTGAAAAATGTAAATGCACAGTGGGAAATACACAGATTCTACATCAAAAGCCATTTTTCTATCAATTTTGTGTAAAGATATAGCACAGTAGATTTTGAGTTAAACAAAATCATCAAAGTGTATAAACTCAAGACATGGAACACAAAGCTCTCATTTCCCAATGAAAACAATTAAATATCCTCAGCTTTTTCCCCATACTGGTCTGCAGTGTTGGAGTTAACAATCATATATTTTCCCCAATATTTGCCAGGCTGTCTAATTTTGCATGGAGTCGATCTCCAGAACTGATCAAACCCCACTCTCAGAAAGAAATCCCAATTGAATCCTAATTTTCTACCTTATATTCAGAAATCAAGCAAAATTTATTTATAAAATTATAAATTGTGCAATAACAGGAATGGTGTTTGAACTTAGTTTTTATAAACAGCCTCTGAAAATAGTCGGAGAATGTAGGATGAAATCGGAGCACCCAGGAAAGCCCACACTGTCACGGGGAGAACCTACAAACTCTGAAAATAGTCAGAACAATACAGAATATTTTACAAGGTTACAATTGGAAGATTACAAAAGCTATTGTTTATGAAGAATATTTCCATCAAGATGAAGCAGTGCTCATGTCTATATGTATAGACCATTTGAGATTAATTAACCATTTCAATTTTGAAAAATAAAGGCACAAAATAATTGAGATTATAATTTAGTAAAATAGAAAATGCCAGTTTACCCAAATGTTAAAAATTCACTCCACCTTAACAATTGTAATTTACAAAGAAGGATTAATAGATTGTTTTCTAAAGATTTGTTTCAATCCAAGGAACACCTTTTTTTCATGCAACGCTACTGTGTTTAAAAGGTGCATGGGGAAAAAGTCAAGATTGCTTTAATAAGATAATAGTTTACAAATTGCACAAATCGCAATTTGTGGGCAGTTGCTATAGACCTGCACCGGAAGGTAGACGCTCCCGCCCCCATGATTCTCGGGCAGATGGGGCTCGTCAGCCTGGGAAGGCGGTCCATCTAGGAGAGGGAAATCTCTGATTTAAAACCTCCACTGCCTTGTGGCCATATCCAGTCATGGAAAAGGCTCCTGGAGTAAATCTCAAGAAAATCCGGAGTCGTATCTCCTAAGGTAGTTCGTCGTTATCAACAACCTTGCTCTGGCAGCTCCTGCAACGGCGCTAGTGCCAAACTGTAAAGGCCCTGCTGTTCCTTTGGATCGATCAGCGACGTGGAGAGGGGGGACTTGCTGCATGGACAACAGCCTGTCCTCCATATGACATTGCCCAGGCTTGCATCCAACCACAGATCGCCTGCAAACTAGGATGCATCACCCATGGTCAGTCATGACCGGGGTGGGGCCTACAAATTGCACTGTACTTTCTGATTAAATGGAATCTATTCTTGTGTATTAAGCTCCCGGGCAGTCAGAAAAAATTTATATAGTTGGGCGATTTTTAAGCAAGATTAAAAGACCTGCCCGGGAGCTTAATACACAAGAACAGATTCCATTTTATCAGAAAGTACAGTGTAATTTTGAAAGAAAGTAACATCAAAAGTCTGCCTGATATAATGCTATCATGCCTCAACCATGTCACAACTCAAAGAAGCTATTGTGCTCTGGCAGCAGTTTCAATCTCATTAGCTCTTAAAACTAAACCAAGATAAAACTTGTTGTTCCTTGTTATCTGATGTTTTGAGTATTGATATATGTTCCATCAGAGATTTTACAGCACATTGTTTTTATTTGTTTATATTTTCAGCTTGCCTGCTGAAAATACCTGGCATTCAAATTCATTTTAGATCTTAAATATATTTATTTATTTTAAGAAAGTTCATGTACACAGAACTTGGGGATAAATAACTAAAAACATTGCAGTTTGTATCATGAATATCAATTATCCAATTTGAGGGAATCAATGCATTTCTATTGTACTGATGGAATACTTTCTCTTAAATTTCCAGTAATTTGAAATATTTTCTTCCAAAAATATGGAGCAACTATAAATAAATCCAACAAATAAGCACTCTATTGAATATTGCATTAAGATATTTGATGCGGTGAAGACAGTAAAATACATTGGTATATTGATGTGGCAACGTTGCAATTTCTTGTTTTGTTGCATTGCATCAGAAAGTTTGTTAAACTTGTTAGACCAAGGGAAGAAAAAAATAATTCAATGTATTCTCAGGAGAGAATTTCCAAAGAACCTCAGAATATTAATTAAAATTTGGGAATATACTGAATCTGTAACAGTTATCATAGTCAATCATATTTACAAGGAAGGTGATTTCATGGAGCATATTCTGTGTTATTCAGCTGTACCAATACATTATTCTGAATATAATAGAAAACTTAGGCAGTTTACAACCCAATGGTATGAACATCGAATTCTCTAATTTTAGGTAACTTCCACAAACACCTCCGTTCCCCACCTCCACTAAAGGTCTGTTGACTACTTCCACACTTCGCAACAAGGTATTCCTCCCAGGCTCACAGCTGTCTCTATCCAACAATTAGTCTATCAGGGAACCTCCTTGCCCCAAGTCATCTGTTGCTGACCCTGATTATTCCAATTTTTTCTCGCTTCCGGTTTTTCCCCCCGCCTCTTCCCTACTACAATCTGTCTGAAGAAGGGCCCCGAGCAGAAACGTCACTTGTCCATTTTCTCCAAAGATGCTGTCAGAGTGCCGAGTTAGTCCAGAATTTTGTATCTATCTTTGTTATATTTATAATTTATATCTTTGTTATTAAATAACTTTCCCCTTTTGTTTTTTTAATTATGTAAAACAGTATTTTTAGTTCTAACACGGCAATGAGGAAGCCACAGAATTTGCTTAGCAAAGAAAATTTCAAAAGGCTGAAATACTTTATATTAGACTCCAGGAACAGTTTTTCAACACTGATATACAGTGCATTCAAAAAGTATTCAGACCCCTTCACTTTTTCCACATTTTGTTACGTTATAGCTCAATTCTAAAATGGATGAAATCCTTTTTTCCCCCCATTAATCTGCACACAATACCCCATAATAAAAAATGAAAACAGATGTTTAGAAATGTTTGCAAAGCAATTAAAAAGAAATAACTGAAATATCACATTTACATAAGTATTCAGACTCTTTACCCAGTACTTTGTTGAGGCACCTTTGTCAGCGATTAAAGCCTCAAGTCTTCTTGGGTATGATGCTACAAACTTGGCACACCTGTATTTGGGTAAATTCTCACATTCTTCTCTGCAGATCCTCTCAAACTCTGCCAGGTTGGTTGGAGAGCGTCGATGCACAGTTTTTTTACAGGTCCCTCCAGAGATGTTCGATCGGGTTCAAGTCCGGGCTCTGGCTGGGCCGCTATAGGACATTCACAGACTTGTCACGAGCCACTCCTGCTTTGTCTTGGCAGTGTGCTTAGGGTCGTTGTCCTGCTGGAAGGTGAACCTCCGCCCCCTGTCTGAGGTCCAGAGGTCAGATTTTTTTTAAAGGCCATTTTTATACATTTTGGTTTCACCATGTTGAATGTGCAGCTGTGTTTATACACAGCTCCCCCATTTCAGGGCACCATAATGTTTGGGACACATGGCTTCACATGTGTTTGTCAGGTAAATGCTCAGGTACATTTAATTGCCTCCTTCATATAGGTATAAGAGAGCTCTCAGCACCTAATCTTTCCTCCAGTCTTTCCATCACCTTTGGAAAATTTTATTGCTGTTTATCAACATGAGGACCAAAGTTGTGCCAATGAAAGTCAAAGAAGCCATTATGAGACTGAGAAACAAGAATAAAGCTCTTAGAAACATTCGGCTTGGCAAAATCAACTGTTTGGAACATCATTAAGAAAGAGAGCGCTGGTGAGCTCACTAATCACAAAGGGACTGGCAGGCCAGGGAAGACCTCCACAGTTAATGACAGAAGAATTATCTCTATAATAAAGATAATCCCCCAAACATCTGTCCGACAGATCAGAAACACAGTTCAGGAGTCAGGTGTGGATTTGACAATGACCACTGTCTGCAGAAGACTTCATGAACAGAAATACAGAGGCTGCACTGCAAGATGCAAACTGTTTCTGGTTAGCCACAAAAATAGGATGGAGCAAAGTATGGAGAGAAGGAACTGCCTAAGATCCAAAGCATACCACCTCATCTGTGAAACATGGTGGTGGGGGCGTTATGGCCTGGGCATGTATGGCTGCTGAAGGTACTGGCTCACTTATCTTAATTGTTGCTACAACTGCTGATGGTAGTAGCATAATGAATTCTGAAGTGTATAGACACATCCTATCTGCTCAAGTTCAAACAAATGCCTCAAAACTCATTGGCCAGCGGTTGATTCTACAGCAAGACAATGATCCCAAACATACTGCTAAAGCAACAAATGTGTTTGTCAAAACTTAAAAATGTTAAATTCTTGCGAGGCCAAGTCCATCACCCAACCTGAACCCAATTGAGCAGCCCCACCTGCCCCCACAGTGATATCACACTGGCCAATGAATTAAATGCCTTCTTCGCAGGCTTCAAAACTGGCAGCACCACCAGGGGAGGAATAGCCCCGGCCATGGCGGAGGGACAGGCCTTAACACTGAGCACCCAGGAGGTACAGTGCACTCTGCGTAGGATAAATCCACGCAAGGCTGCAGGCCCAGATGGAGTCCAGGGTAGGGTACTAAAGGACTGTGCTGTACAGCTGGCGGAGGTATTTACAAAGATCTTTAACCTGTCTCTATCTCTGGCAACGGTCCCCAAGTGCCTGAAGACAGCTACCATCGTGCCAGTGCCAAAAAAATCTAAGTCACCAACCTGAATGACTACAGCCCGGTTGCCCTAACTCCAATACCAATGAAGTGCTTTGAAAGGCTGGTCCTCTCCCACATCAAATCCAGCATCATTGGACTCTCATCAATTTGTATACAGGGCAAATAGATCCACAGAGGATGCCATCTCTGCGGCTCTTCACACTGTCCTGACCCACCTGGAAAGACAGGGTACCTACATGAGGATGCTCTTCATTGACTATAGCTCTGCCTTCAATAGGGTCATCCCCACCAAGCTCACCACCAAACTCCACCAGCTAGGCCTCAGCTCCCTGATATGCAATTGGATCCTGAATTTTCTGACGGAGCGACCGCAGGCAGTGAGACTGGGGCCGCACCTGTCCTCCACTATCACCCTGAGCACCGGCACACCACAGGGCTGTGTACTGAGCCCCATTCTCTACTCCCTCTACACTCACGACTGTGTTCCTGCATTCGACAACAAAACCATTGTCAAGTTTGCAGACGACACAACGGTGATCGGGCTGATCACCAACAGCGATGAAACAAACTACGGAGCGGAGGTGCAGAACCTGGCGGACTGGTGCTCACGGAACAACTTGTCCACCTCCAAGACCAAGGAGCTGATTATCGACTTCAGGAGGTCACAGAATGGGGAATACGCCCCAATCTCCATCTACGGGGACAGTGTGGAGAGAGTGTCCAGCTTTACGTTTCTGGGCACTCACATCTCAGAGGACCTCACATGGTCCACCAACACTGCTGCGCTGGTCAAAAAAGCACAGCAACGACTGTTCTTCCAAAGAACATTGAAACGGACTGGTGTGCCCCAACAGCTGCTGACAACCTTCTACCGCTGCACAACAGAGAGCATACTAATGTATGGCATCTCTGTATGGTATCTCAGCTGCACGGAGGCGGAGAGGAGAGCTCTTCAGCGCGTCGTCCACAGAGCGCAAAAGATTATTGGGACACCGCTACCAGCCTAGGAGGGCATCTACCACACAAGGTGCCACAGGAAGGCCGTCAGCATCCATAAAGACTCCTCTCGCCCTTGTAATGGACTGTTCGAACTACTTCCTTCCGGCAGACGCTACAAGGCCTTCTATGCCCGCACCTCCAGACTCAGGAACAGCTTCATTCCCAGAGCTATAGCGGCTCTGAACTGGCCCTGCTGAGTGCCCCCCACCCCCATGGACTGTCTCCCTCGGATGGTCACGTCGCACAGACACATCTGCATTTTAGTCTGTTTTGGTTTTGACTGTTTTACTGTTCTAATGTTCTTTTCACAAACCTTGTTCTCGGGGTATCTAAATTATATTAGTCTTTTAAGTTATGACATCGGATGGAAGTTGCAAACCAAATCTCGTTGCACTTATGTGTAATGACAATAAAATATATTATTATTATTATTTTATATGCTGAAGAGAAAACCAAAAGTGACTAGCCCCCAAAACAAGTATAAGCTAAAGATGGCTGCAATACAGGCCTGGCAGATTATCACCTGAGAAGACACCCAGCAACTGGTGATGTCCATGAGTCACAGACTTCAAGCAGTCATTGCATGCAAAGGATATGTAACAAAATACTGAATATTACTGCTTTCGTTTATATGACATTGCTGTGTCCAAACATTATGGAGGGCGCTGTATGTCAGTGATTTGGATGAAGGATCTAAATGTAATATATTGACGTTTGTCAATGTTACAAAATTGGATGGGATTAAGTGAATGGACAAATAAGGTAGATAGAGTAGCATATGGGTAAAGGTAAGGTTATCCATTTTGGTACAAAAAAACAAAAAAATGAGACGCTGAAAAATGTTGATATACAAACGGGATCTGTGTAAACTTGTACAACAATCACAACACGCAGTTATGGCAGTGAATGATACACTAGCCTTCACTGCACAAGGTTTTAAATACTGATGCAAGGATGCTTTGTTATACTTATACATTTTCACAAAGGGGACCTGGGCCCAACACATTTACTTTTTCTTTCCATTGATGTTGCATTACCAGCAGAGCAGTTCTAGCATTTCTTTTGTTTTTATTTCAGATTTCTAGCACCTGTATATATTTTTGATTTACACTGAAACAGGGGCCTCTGTTAAACAAGCCCAGAAGTAACGTATAAAATTAAAAAGGGTGCATTTGAAAATGTAAAATAAAAGAAGAAAATGCTGAAAACACTCCACAGGTCAGTCCGCTTCTGTGTAGAGAGAGACCGTGATAATGCTTCAGGTCCAGACCCTTTGTCAAAACTGAGAAAGAGGAAAATAAAAAGCGTTACATTGTAGGGAAGGTGGGGGAGGAGGCGGTGATCGGACAAAGGCAATATCTATAATGGGCTCAGGGTAGGGTAGAGTATGATGTGGCATAAATAGCTGTGGAGGCTGTGCTGAGTGGGATAAAATTGAGCCAATGTCACAGCTGGATAACTTGCAGCAAAAATGACTAGTTATGATACGGCCAAAGACAGTGCACTATCAGATGTTGAAGAGTTTAATTTTGTGAGATGATAGATGAAGAAGTTCTGTACTTCAAGTTTGCACTGTGCCAGTGCAGGAGGCCACAGACAGACATGTCGGAGTGGGAGTGGGATGAAGAGCGTTTGACAGCACTGGACCTCTACTCGCTGGAGTTTAGAAGGTTGAGGGGGCGACCTCATTGAAACTTACAGAATAATGAAAGGCATAGATAGAGTGGATGTGGAAAGAATGTTTCCACTGACGGGAGAGTCTAGGACCGGAGGTCATAGCCTCAGAATTAAAGGGCGCTCTTTTAAAAAGGTGAAGAGGAACTTCTTTAATCAGTGGGTAGTTAATCTGTGGGAGTCATTGCCACAGAGGACTGTGGAGCCAAGTCAGTGGATATTTTTCAGGCAGAGATAGAGATGTGAATCTGTGGAATTCTCTGCCACAGAAGACAGTGGAGGCCAATTCACTGGATGTATTAAAGAGAGAGTTGGATATAACTCTTAGGGCCAACAGAATCAAGGGACATGGGGAGAAAGCAGGAAAAGGGTAGCGATTCTGGATGATCAGCCATGATCATATTGAATGGCGGTGCTGGCTTGAAGGGCCGAATGGCCGACTCCTGCACCCATTTTCTATGTTTCTAACAGAAGAACTGGATGAATGAAATGGAGGCCTTATAAAAGGCCAATGGGAGGCAACTGTGGAGCCTCTAGGCTTGTAATGGAGGTTTGTGGCTAGTCTATTCCTTTGGATGAAATGAACCGGAAAGGGAAGAATCAGTGATGGACCATGCAAGGGTGGGAGCAGAGTGCAAATTAACATTGACTGTAATAGGTCTTTTGTTCAATGCAGAAAGCAGCACCAAAGTAGTCATCAATATACCAAATAAATGAGTTGAGAAAAAGAGGCTAATCGGCCTTCCATAGGTAAAATTAGTATAGAAGTTGGGAGGTTACGTTCCCAGTTGTATAAGATGTTGGCGAGGACGTATTTCGAGTATTGTGTTCAGTTCCAGGCACCATGTTATAGGAAAGATTTTGTCATGCTGCAAAGGGTACAGAGAAGATTTACGAGGATGTTGCCAGGGCTAGGGGGTCTGAGCTATAGGGATAAGTTGAGTAGGATGGGATTCTATTCCTTGGAGCGCAGGGGGATGAGGGATGATCTTATGGAGGTGCTTAAAATCATGAGAGGAATAGATCTGATAGAAACAGAGTCTCCTGCCCAGAGTAGGTGAATTGAGGGCCAGATGACATAGGTTTAAGGTGAAGGGGCAAAGATTTAATAGGAATCTGAGGGGTAACCTTCACTTTCACGAAAAGGGTGGTGGATGTATGGAACAAGCTGCCAGAGGAGGTAGTTGAGGCAGGGACTATCCCAATGTTTCAACAGGTACATGGATAGGAGCGGTTTGGAGGGATACGGATCAAACGCTTGCAGGTGGGACAAGTGTAACTGGGACATGTTGGCCGGTGTGGGCAAATACGGCTGAAGGGCCTGTATCCATGCTGTTGCACTCTAAAACAAAGACAGTCTGACATATCTCACATAACTTGGGCTAATACAAGTTATAACAGCCACATCTTTGATCTGAAGAAAATGAGTAGAAATTAAATGGATAATGTTCAATGTGATGAAGAGTTCAGCCAAATGACTGAGAATGTTGGTGGAAGGTAATTGACTGGATCTCCATACAAGGAAGACATTCAGGACGAAGGTGACTATTACTGCTCATATTTTCTACAATTGTAGATACTCCGGTCAGACAGAATCTTTGCAGAATGAAAAAGTTAATGTTTCAGGTCAATGACATCTTATCAGAACTGGGAAAGATTGAGGGAAAACAAGTGTTAAAACATAGTGAACAGAGGCAGGAACTAACAGAACACAAAAGGAAGGTCTGAGACAAAAGAATGATGGGGCTGTGTGAGAAAGTGGTAGCATAAAAATTGAAGTTTAATAAAAAAAAAGATAGGTCTGGAACAGCTCTAAATAGGATTTGTTTACACCAATCCAGAACCGGTTTAAGGAGCGTTTTTTTTTTACATCAATCCGAAAAGGATTTAAGGGATCGAGGTGAAAATCTTCTCTAATAAATCCCTTATATAACTCAAAAATGTATTGAATAGGTTTGACCATCTATATGACCGTGCTATATGAATGATCTTAATAAAGGTCACAATTCTTAATCATAAATCACAATTCTGACAGAGATATTTGTATCCTATTTAGCCAAAGGCGAGGTCCCACAAGATGGGAGTATAGCCAAAATTGTTCCTTTTGTTTAAAAGGTCAACAGGGATAATCCAGGAAATCATAAGCCAGTGAGCCTTACATCAGTGGTAGGGAAATTCTTGCAGATGATTCTTAGGGACAGGATTTAGTTACATTTGAAAAACCATCGACTTATTAGGGATAGCGTGGTTTCGGATGGGCGGCCTGTCTCACTTCAAGGAAGGGATGAAGATGACTACTGGTGATAGGACAGTGGACATTATCTATATGAGCTTTAGTAAAGTATTTGATAAGGCCTCTCATGGTAGGCTAGCCCAGAATATCAAGTCACATGGGATTCACAACAAGGTGCTAAATTGGATACAAAATTGGCTTTGTCATAGGAGGCAGAGTGTAATGGTGGAGGAGTGGTTTTCTGACTGGATGCCAGTTGCCAGTGATGTTTCACAAGGATCAGTGTTGGGACCTCCATTATTTTATATATTTCAGTGGTCTGATTAGCACATTTGCAGAGAACACAGAACTGTGAGGAAGGCAGTCAAAAGACTATAGATCAGTTGGAAATTTGGGTGGGTAAGTAACAGTTGTAATTTTATCCTGACAATTGAGGTGTTGCACTTTTGAAGGTTTGGATAGAGTGGATGTGGAGAGGATGTTTCCACTAGGGAGAGTCAAGGACTGGAGGTCATAGCCTCAGAATTAAAGAACGTTCTTTTAGGAAGGAGATGAAGATATATTTATTTAGTCAGAGGGTGGTGAATCTGTGGAATTCATTGCCACAGAGGGCTGTAGAGGTCAAGTCAGTGGATATTTTTTAAGGCAGAGATAGATAGATTATTGATTAGTACGGTTGGCAGACGTTATGGGGTGAAGGCCGGAGAATGGGGATAGGAGGGAGAGACAGATCAGCCATGACTGAATGGTGGTGTAGACTTGATGGGCCAAATGGCCTAATTCTACATCTATTCCTTATGACCGTATGACATTTGGACGATTGTGTACAGTTCTGGTCATCACTTTACAGGAAGGATGTCGTGGCATTGGAGAGGGTGTAAAAGAGGTTCACCAGGAAGCAGCCTGGATTGGTGTGCATTAGCTATAAAGGAGAGGTTGAACAACCTTGGATTGTTCACGTAGGTGTGTTGGAGACTAATAGAATAGTTAGCCACAGGCTTTTTTCCAGAGTGGAAATGGGAAATACTGGAGGACATCAATTTATGATGAGGAAGGGAAGTGTAAAAGGTAAGGTGCGGGGCAAGTTTTTGTTTACATGGAGTGATCGGTGCCCGGTAACAGGTTGCCAGGGGAGGTGGTAACAGACATGATAGCACCTTTTAAGAGGCATTTGGTCAGACACATGAACATGGGAATGGAGGAATACAGACCATGTGCAGCCAGCTGGGATTACTGTTGATGCAGACATGATGGAACAAAGAGTCTGCTTCTGTACCATTCTGTTGTATGTTCTGTGATATCATTAGCAAAATTACTTTTGGCTTACTGAATTTAAGTAAATATTGTGTTGGAAGGACCTGTAGCTGCTGGTTTATACCAAAGATAGACACAAAATACTGGAGATAATCTGCGGCTCAGGCAACACCTCTGAAGAAAAGAAATAGGTGACGTTTTGGATCGAATCTGAAGAACGGTCTATACACAAAAGTCACCATTTCCATTTCTCCAGAGATGCTGCCTCATCTGCTGAGTTACTCCAACATTGTGTTTATCCAAAGTAAATATTATTGAGTTGACTTCAAGGTATCAGCTATATAATTAAAGGTAGATGAAAATGCTGGAGAACCTCAGCGGGTGAGGCAGCATCTATGGAGCGAAGGAAAAGGTGACGTTTCGGGTCGAAATAATTAAAGTTGTTTTTACAAGTTTAATATGTTTACATACAATAGAAAGATTTCTGTTTGAGCCATTAAGTTCAGAAGAGATAAGAGAAGAATAAGGCCATTTGGCCCATCGAGTCAACCTCCATTCAATCATGGCTGATCTATCTTTCCCTCTCAACTCCATTAAATAGTACAAAATGGAAGTGTTCTAACTCAGTTCAGACTTGTGCACTCTCAAATGCATATCCTTTAACTCGAGCACTGTACGGTATTTGATGAACAGAATAAGTCTAAGTATAAATCTACAGGTCTTGATTTCTGTGGAGGACAAACTAGTATTACTACACAAATTTAAATGAGAATTGTAAATTCAAATTAGGCAAAATAACTCTATTTGAAAGATCCGAATTTCTGACCATTAGCAATGCCTCCTCAGGCTTCTCAAGAAGAAAAAAAAACTCCTGTTTAACATGAGAAATGTAGCATACAGACCTTTCAACGCAACTGCTAAATCAGCTAGTCTTTAGAAAAACCACGGAGCTTGAAGCTTACATTGGCAATTTGCTCCAAAAACACACATTCCGTTTTGCAGTTTCTGCTTCAATGTTAATTTCAGTTTACTCGGCTCATGGTGGTGGGGGGCATAAAACTTAGAGTAAAATATAGCCATTATGCTAACTTCCAAAGTGATATCAAAATATTTTTTTTAATAAAACTTAGGTTCTACAGCCTGAAGCTCACCAATAATAAAAACGCAGAAAGGGCTTATTTTTCACTTCATTAAAAAAAAACCTTTTAATCCATGTGAGAAGAATTCATTCGGGCAGTTTTATTTTTAGTTTTGTCCTCCTCATTAAAAATTGCTGTTTGGTATTGAAACATAAAAACATAGCAAATTGGTGCAGCAGTAGGCCATTCCGCCATTCAATATGATCATGGCTGATCATCCAAAATCAGCACCCCGTTCCGGCTTTTTCCCTCATATCCCTTGATTCCTTTAGCCCTAAGAGCTAAATCTAACTATCTCTTGAATACATCCAGTGAATTGGCCTCCATTGCATTCTGTGGCAGAGAATTCCACAGAGGTCACAACTCTCTGGGTGAAAACGGTTTTCCTCACCTCAGTCCAAGATGGCCTACAATTTATTCTTAAACTGTGACCCCTGGTTCAGGACTCCCCCAGAACACTTTCCTGCATCTACCCTGTCCAATCCTCTAAGAATTTTATATTTGTATAAGATCCCCTCTCATCCTTCTAAATTCCAGCGAATACAAGCCCAGTCAACCCATTCTTTCATCATACATCAGTCCCGCCATCCCGGGAATTAACCAAGTGAACGAACCTACGATTAACCTGGTGAACCTATTGAATGCTGATATTTCACAGGCCAAATGAAGTATGTGACATTTACGCCATGTGGCAATAAAATGTAGTTTAAAAAGCATTCTTACTTTACACTTCCACTGCATTATCTTTAAGCTCCCTCACAAACGTCAAATGAAATTAATGTGGAACTCACAAGACTAAACCACTTGGTACCAATTAAAGTAATATTCCAAAAGGTTTACGATTTTTCAATGTACACTTCATAAGTAACCTATATTAAAAGGATTTATATTTTTCCCAAACACATGCAGCTGCATTTTAAAATACATGCAAATACTTATTTTTGGAAATTATAGATATTAATCTATATTCAAGAGGATATAACAGACATACTCCTGTGAAAGGAATTTGTTAAAACTATACTTCCTCAATCAAATCTCTTTTGCAAATCAGTCATGTTCAAAAATACCATTTGCATGCTATTGATTTTATTGATCTAATTTATATATTCTGAAAAAGTATTGTACCCACAGGAAACTTATTTCCTATGATGATGGTTCAATACTTGGAGCAGGGCTTTTGTGCTGAACATGACAAAACATTGTCCAGCAAGCATTTTGCAGAATTATTGTACATGTACTGAAAATACAAAAGATTCTGTTTACAGCTGCCTTCGGAAGGCAATGTCACAATTATATATTATTTCTCTTCTTTTCAAAACCAGGTCAAGTGTTATTCAGAATTTTACGTAAACCTATGCACAACCAATTTTCATAAATAACTAAATGCCATTGAAAAAACATTTTCAGATTTTGCATATTTCATATGCTGTTTTGCAGTTTGGTTAAGAAACAGCAGCTGAAGTGCAACATATTTCAAGTTTGTCTGCTGTACACAGTCCTACAGTCATGTTTCAGTTCTGCTAAAATCACTTGTGGTTTAATCTAGCGTATTCTGTACAAAGCTTCATTTGTTGCAGATGTTTTGAATGTTAGACTAGTTACAAATCTTAATTCACTTAAATATTACAAATGTTGCATGATTTATCACCAGTTACGTGTTCAAATTGATTTCGCTTACCTTAAATGCTTGTCGGTTTGAAAGCTTCAAATTTGTACCGTGCCCTGAACTTTCTGCTCTGCTTCCTGTTAGCTGCATGAACGTCAGACTTCCTCACCACACCTCATTTGAGATCAGTGCTCTCGCTGAAGTGGTTAAACTCAGAGTGGAACAATGCTTTTAGCTTGTTTCCACATTCAAAATCATACCAGTAATAGAAAATATAACGCTGAGCTAAAATTAAAAGTCTTCTGTGCTTCAGTTGAAAATATTTTGACAATTTCTGTAATGGAACTCAACGTACAATTAGAAAGATTTACATTTGCATATCACTTTTCTTAACATTTCACAAACTATTACAGATAATGTACCATTTCTAAAGTAAACGTCGATACAGGTCATTTAATCAATTAAAAAAGTTACTTAATTTTATTATGTACTTCTAATAATGACGCCTTAATAAATTTCACATACTCAGAAACCTCCTGAAAGTCAAGAGGTTGACACACATTCACTGCTGCGCCACTAATCCATCTACTGGGCATTCCAATTCATAACTCAAAAGCCGAAAAAGCAGCATTTACAACACAAGCGAGGGCAGATTTTTATTTCTATCAACACACAAAAAACCTTCAGAGTAACTTCACAATTTGCACAATTTTTTTGCTGAGTGAGATCCAATTTTCAGATCTTTATTTTTCGATGACACTTGAGGATTAAAAAAAAAAGATCAAGAATATTTCTTGCTTTTTGAGTTCCTTTATCCAAATAGGAAGCAGCCAACATCCTTTTGACAGCTTGCTGCACAGTAAAGTGCTGCTCAATTTCCTCTTGTGTTTTTTTAAGCATTCTTTCATCTGCAAAGTTCACAAGAGTCATACCATGCGGAAACAGGCCCTTTTGCCCCAAAGTGTCAGTGGCAATCTAGATGCTCCATCTTCGCCAGTACTATTTGCCCACATTTGGCCCATATCCCCCTGAACCTTTCCTATTCGTGTACCTGTGCAAAAGTCCTTTAAATGTTGTTATTGTTTCTGCCTCAACTACTTCTTCTGGCAGATTGTTCCATATCCCCACCACCCTGTGTAAAAAAAGTTGTCCCTCAGGTTCCCATTAACTCTTTCCATTCTCAACTTATATTTATGTCCTCTAGTTTTGTACTCCCCTGCTCTGGGAAAAAGACTGTGACCATCCACTTTATCTACATCCCCTCGTCACCCCTCCGTCTCATATGCTCTAAAGAATGAAGTCCTAGCTTGTCCCACCTCTCCCTACTCCCAAGTCCTGGCAACAGCCTCATAACCTCTTTGGACTATTTATACCTTAATGGCATTTTTCCAAAGCCGAGTGACCAAACTTTTTCTAGGAACGATGCACTGTTACTCCTGAGTCCAGCTATTTTACTGCACTCTCCTAGGCCCTACCGTTCACTGTGATAGTCCCACCCAGCTTTGATTTCCCGCAACAATGCAACGCCTTGTACTTATCCAAATTAAATTCCATTTGCCATTCCACAGCCTCCTTACCCAGCTTATCAAGATCCTGCTGCAATTTTTTCAAAGTCTATGATACCACTTATTTTGTGTTCTGCAAACTTACCAGCCATGTCTTGTACATTCTCATCCAAATTGGTGATATAAATAACAAACAACAAAAGGTCCAGCACTGACCAAGGCATTCCATTCGCCACAGGCCTTTACTCCAAGAAACAACCTTCCACCGTTATCCTCTGCTTCCTACCATCATGCCAATTATGTATTGAATTAGACAGCCCTCCCTGGATCCCATGCGATCTAACCTTCCAGAGCAGCTAATCTACCATGCGGAATCTTATCAAAGTGCATACAGTCTACATCGACCCCACTTCACTCACTGACCTTCTTGGTTGCTCCTTCAAAAACCTCTATATACCTAGGTAGATTTATGTACATTTGTGCTACCTGGCAATCAAAAATAGCATCGATATGTTCAAGCAAGCAATTAAACATTCTAACGGCTGAATACATCATTCTGCACAACAAATATGAACCCTCAGCTAATTATTGGAATATTCCAGCTATCTTACATGATAATGTCGAGACAGAATGATATCACAGACTCTCCAAATTTACTTCTTAGCCATTTACATTTTCCAATCTCTCAATTGTTCCAGGAATCCTATGAACTTGAGAAAATTGGAGCAAGAGTAGAGCAAGCTTGTCTTGCCATTCAATATGAGTGTGTTGCCACTGGCTTCATCCCCTCTTCTATGCCAGTTATCCATTGCCCTCAAATCCCTGATCCTTCAAAATTTATTTTGCTTCCTCTTTAAATACTCCAATAATCTACCCAACAATGGGTTATGAATCTGTGGAATTCTCTGCCACAGGAGGTAGTGGCGACCAATTCACTGGATGTTTACAAGAGAGAATTAGAATTAGCTCTTAGGGTTAACGGAATCAAGGGATATGGGGAGGAGGCAGGAACGGGGTACTGATTTTAGATGATCAGCCATGATCATATTGAATGGTGGTGCTGGCTCGAACGGCCGAATGGCCTACTCCTGCCACTATTGTCTATGTTTCTATGATTACCCATTCATCAACCTCTGAGCAAAGTTCTTGTGCACCTTTGAACCCATGTAGTTTGTAATTGACAGTCCCCGTTATGCTCCAAATAGCAGCAATGGTAATTTGTCCTCTGGAACCACCTCTGGCAACTCAGTAAACTCTTTCCCAAAAACAGCATGAAACCACCATGAATATAGTGCATTAAATAGAGCCTTCTAATAGCAAAACAAGAAGTTAATTGTTCTACTTTTTCCAAATTTGAATAATGGGATCCCAACTGCATCCTGAAGGACTGTAAGAGGAACAAACAGATAGATAAATATTTACGCCATGCTTTTATTCTATAATTAAAATAATTTGTGCAATTAGGAAGTGAGGAATGAAATTTGTTTATTTCCAGAAAGAATCCGACAGCCCTCAATTCTTTATAGTCAGTATATATTAACAGAGTAAAAGAGAAAAAAGAAATCCTGTTGATCAGGGGGATGATGTCTTCATCATCTTTGCGTTAATACTCTCTCAGACAAAACTTGAATCTATTCCACAATGGATTGTTTGGGCATTATACTGGTACCTGTGAAGTGACTAATGCTCACTAATAGTCTGAGCTGTCTTTTGAAATGGCTGCCATTCTGTTGGTGAAGGTCTTACAACAACTTTTATTGGGTGGAAAGGGAGTTGCAGGATTTAAACCCAGCAACAATGAAGAACCAGCAACATACATTTCCATGTCAGGATGGTGCTCACCTTAGAGGAACTAGGTGTACATGCACAAATGTCCTTGTCCCTCTTGCTATTAGAGGTCTTGCTGATAGTACTTTCAAAACCTAAGACTCTGTATAGTAGTCTGCAGGAGTAACTAAAGTGCATTTTGTGGATGGTACCACAGGCTCTATGTACAAGTATTGATGGTCAATGGCCATCAATGGTGGAGCCCTGAAGAAAGCGTTGCCGGCGTGGGCCTACAGTGTGAGCCACAGCAGATGTGTCAACTGGACCATGTGGCAGCTGGTGAATCACCACTAGTGCATCTTGTGAGCCTGGGGTAGCATCAGCAGGTCCATCACTATAACAAAATACGCTATAAATGGGTCCGTTTAAAAAAAAAGATTTGCGGTATCTAGCTTTCTTTTAAACACATCTTGTCATCTTGTCCAGTCTCAACTAAATCTTGTGGTGTGGAATTCTACAAACTGAAAGTCATGTTCTGAATTCTAAACACTAAGAGGTATGTTCTGAATTCCATTACAGATTATGCCCCTCATATATTTAAGTCTCTTAGTTATGTTTTCTTTTGTGTATGGCCATGCTCTTTGCATTCACTATTACAAACCCTTTCTATTCTTAACCTGTATTTTAATAGATCATCACAGTTATTTCTGTGGAATAAAGATGTCCAAATGATCTAAGCCTGATAGGTCTAATATTTGTTGCAAGTGGGTTTTTTTTTTGCATCTTCTCTATTACCTCTAATCTTCTTTTGAATATGAACTATTCTTTAGTGATAGAAACTGAATTAGACCATTCAACCCATCACGTCTACTCCACCATTCATTTGTGGTTGATCTATCTTTCCTTCCTAATCTCATTCTCCTGCCTTCTCCCCATAACCTCTGACAACCGTACAAATCCCAGTGTAATTGTATGTCACATGTAACATTTCCAGTCACCCATTGTACTTAACTTTTCTGTGTTTTTTCTAATTCTACTTCTGTAGAAATAATACTCAATTACTTGTTTGCATTATGGCCCTATCAGCTTGCTTCACATCTTGAGTCCTGACCATGCATATTCCAACTTTTGATTTGGGTCTACCTTACCAATTACAGTACCTTGACATCGTTTTTTTTTTCATCCAAATTTATCATATCCACTATTACTCTCAACGATCCTTTGTTAATTCTACAAAGCAATTTAAAAGGCGATTAAATATTGCATTCTTCTGAAGGTCATGCTATTTATTACATCTTTTTTTACAAATATTGCCATTATGTCTTTGATTTCAGATTTCTTTAACTGGCCTAGCACTGGCATGAAGCTATTGGTCTGCAATTTTCTGGACTTCCTTTTTCCCTCTTCCAAATGTATGCAACATTCTTGCATGTGCTCGTTAAACATTTATTTGCATTTGTGTGGCTTTAAAAACAAATATACAATGATTAATGCGCTACATAAAAAATGTATCACTTCATACTAAATGGCAAAGATCTGTGGTTTGGAACCTCCCAGTGAAGCAAAGCTGAATACTGTTGTTAGCTCACTGATAAATGGGCTAAAGTCTTCGAATCAAAATTATAACTCAGAAAGCTTTGCAAACTACCGTGTTTTCCAGAACTTCATGACTATTTTTCACCAATTCCACTTGCAGCTTAATGGCAGATTGTTCATGAACTGCTGAAGTGATTATTTTGAGGGCATGTTGCTAAAAATTACTATTGCTCTCTCACCCATTTAAACCAGTCACTGGTCATTATATTGTTACTAATGCAGTTACACTTTAGTGAATTATTTGCAAAATACATAAATTAAATACATTTAGATCAACTTTATTTACACTATACGATGTAAAAAAAAATATTTTAATTAATTGGGTTAAAAAATTTAATGGATGCATCTAAGTTAGGATTTTGAAGCAGGCATAGGCCATAAAACCCTTTAAGCCTGCTCAGACCTTCAAAAAAAGACAATGATCTAGCACCCCATACAATTTATTGTAGATTTATTTGCATGATTTTCAAAACTCTCTGAATTCTGCCTTGAGAATGCTCAACAGAGTATTCCTAATCTTCTAGCATGAAAAATCGGCAAGATTACAAACCATTGTGGGAGGGAATTTCCATTCATATCAGATTTAAATGGCCAGTGCCTTTCCCCCCAAAACTTGCAATGACTCAGAATGTTCAAAATAAGGAAACAGTTTCTCATCACTGTACTTTCAATCCATCTCAGAATTCACTATGAATTCAAGGAGAAGCCAATATTCCTCAATTCATTGCAGAGGCATGCCTCAAACTCAAGAATCAATCAACTGAAATTATGTTGTACTTTTTGATAAATTCGGAGTTCAAAACGGCAGATAAAAACTTCAGATAACACTCCAGAAGGTTACCAAACGAAAGCAGGACTTGCAACCTTTATCGTCTCACCCGGTAGAAAGAGCATTGTACCATCTGTTTCTGATATACTTTCTGTATCTTTTGCATTTCACACACCAGCATATTGCGATCCCCCAGTACACCATCATCAAAATAGTTTCTTTCATAACACATTGTCCAACATCCATTTAGAACGTCCACTCTCATCCATGAGAGTGGGCAGAGAAGTGGCAGATGGAATATAGTGTAGCAAAGTGTGGAGTCATGCATTTTGGTAGTTTGAATAAAGGCGCAGATTATCTTCTAAATGGGGAGAGAATCCAGAAATCGGAGGTGCAAAGGGACTTGGGAGTGCTGGCGCAGGATTTGCAAAAAGTTAATCTGCAAGTTGAATCGATAGTAAAGAAGGTAAACACAATGCTAGCATTCATTTAAAGAGGGCTAGAATACAAAAACGGGGATATAATGCTGAGGCTCTATCAGATGCTGGTCAGGCCACATTTGGAGTATTGTGAGCAATTTTGGGCACCATTTCGGAGGAAGGATGTGCTGGCCCTGGAGAGGGTCCAGAGGACGTTCACAAGAATAATCCCAGGCATGGGTGAGTTAACAAAATGGGCGTTTGACAGCACTGGGCCTGTACTTGCTCGAGTTTAGAAGAATGAGGGATGACCTCAATGAAACATAGCAAATAGTGAAAGGCTTGGATAGAGTGGATGTGGAGAGGATGTTTCCACTAGTGGGAGAGTCTAGGACTAGAGATCATAGCCTCAGAATTAAAGGACGTTTCTTTAGGAAGGAGATGAGAAGGGATTTATTTAGTTGAGAAGACATTTCTTTAATTTCCACCCTCTGTGGTGAATCTGTGGAATTCTTTGCCAAGTCAATGGATATTTTTTAAGCAGAAATAGATGGATTCTTGATTAGTACAGTGTTAGGGGTTATGAGCAAAAAGGCAAGAGAATGGGGTTAGGAGGGACAGATAAATCAGCCATGGTTGAATGGCGGAGTAGACTTGATGGGCCGAATGATCTAATTCTGCTCCTATTACTTACAACCTTATGCCCATTTGAAAAGGTCCACGAGTTCCAGATGATTTTACACATGAAGTGCACCAGACTTTTTCTCCTTATTACTTTAGAGAGATGGTACGATTTATGTAGCATTACAAAAGGTTTTGTGCACAGTCTTTGTGCAAATGTACAATCAAATAATAATTTGTACAATCCTGGGCATTACAATTTAGAAGATTTATTGGCAAAGATATCAGGTTGAAGGGGTACAAAATAGGCTTGACAAGTAAAAATTAAAAATGTCAGAATTTCAACAGTGAAAGGAAAGGAAAAGTTGCCTAAAGGCTATGAAGGTGCATTATGCAGCACGGGACACATAGAAACATAGACATAGAAACATAGAAAATAGGTGCAGGAGTAAGCCATTCGGCCCTTCGAGCCTGCACCGCCATTCAATATGATCATGGCTGATCATCCAACTCAGTATCCCGTACCTGCCTTCTCTCCATACCCCCCGATCCCTCTAGCCACAAGGGCCACATCTAACTCCCTCTTAAATATAGCCAATGAACTGGCCTCAACTACCTTCTGTGGCAGAGAATTCCAAAGACTCGCCACTCTGTGTGAAAAAATGTTTTTCTCATCTCGGTCCTAAAAGATTTCCCCCTTATCCTTAAACTGTTACCCCTTGTTCTGGACTTCCCCAAAATCGGGAACAATCTTTCTGCATCTAGCCTGTCCAATCCCTTAAGAATTTTGTAAGTTTCTATAAGATCCCCCCTCAATCTTCTAAATTCTAGCGAGTACAAGCCGAGTCTATCTTCATATGAAAGTCCTGACATCCCAGGAGTCAGTCTGGAGAACGTTCCCTGTGCTCCCTCTATGGCAAGAATGTATTTCCTCAGATTTGGAGACCAAAATTGTACGCAATATTCCAGGTGTGGTCTCACCAAGACCCTGAACGACTGCAGTAGAACCTCCCTGCTCCTATACTCAAATCCTTTTGCTATAAATGCTAACATACCATTCGCTTTCTTCACTGCCTGCTGCACCTGCATGCCTACTTTCAATGACTGGTGTACCATGACACGCAGGTCTCGTTGCATCTCTCCTTTTCCTAATCGGCCACCATTCTAATAGTCTACTTTCCTGTTTTTGCCAGCAAAGTGGATAACCTCACATTTATCCACATCACACTGCATCAGCAATGCATTTGCCCACTCACCCAACCTATCCAAGTCACTTTGCAGCCTCCTAGCATCCTCCTCACAGCTAACACTGCCCCCCAGCTTCGTGTCATCCGCAAACTTGGAGATGTTGCATTCAATTCCCTCGTCCAAATCATTAATATATATTGTAAATAGCTGGGGTCCCAGCACCTAGCCTTGCGATACCCCACTAGTCACTGCCTGCCATTCTGAAAAGGATCTGTTTACTCCTACTCTTTGCTTCCCGTCTGCCAGCCAGTTCTCTATCCACATCAATACTGAACCCCCAATACCGTGTGCTTTAAGTTGGTATACTAATCTCTTATGTGGGACCTTGTCGAAAGCCTTCTGAAAGTCCAGATATAACACATCCACTGGTTCCCCTTATCCACTCTACTAGTTACATCCACAAAAAATTCTATATGATTCGTCAGACATGATTTACTAGCAATGTTACAAATTTTTGAGATTTAAAAAATCAAGTCTGCAATTTATCCCACCAGATAAAGCATAAAAATAAGTTTAATTTGACACCTAATTTACTTTCATATCTTCAGTATTAAGAAAGTTATGGCCATTTTCATACTCAGAAATTAGCATCTTGCTCCCCATTGCCTTTCAATTGACTTAACTCAAAAGCTGTGATCTGGAAAAGTTAAAAGCCCATAACTTTCTTAAAAATTAAGAGAACTCAATGAAATTTTCAGTTATTATAGATTGAAGCATTCTGAAACAAATATGAAACAATCTTACTTGGATGACCTGAAATTAAAGCATATAATTAGTTAGTTATCTAATTGTAGCTAATTACAAAATTCAATGAGTAGATCTAAACATCTATCCATTTCTTAAGAAAAGATAAACTTTTTTTAAATTGCCTAAGTGTCCAAATAACATTCACACAATAATCCACAATATAACATAATTTTAAAATCTCATTTTCATGAATTTCTGGGCCAAATGGAAGGAATTTAGTGTTTGATTCCTGTAAATTAATGGCCATTTAAATCAACTAGCGAGTGGGTTTTAGTGGAATGCAGTGGATTGGAACGTTGCGGTTAGCGGTGAAGTCGGGGGGAAAAATACTGTTTGTTCATAGATTTTTTGGGACCCCATTTCGCAACATGAAAATATTATTAAAGCATCCCGAAAAACCAACTTTTAATATAAAAATAAACTATTTACCTTTTCTTCTCCCCTACGCAAAATCCTTCCGGTTGTCAGTTCTCACGGCTTTTGAAGGTGATTTTTAAATTACTCTAGTTAATAAATAATTTAGAGTAATTTAAAAATACCTTCATTCATGAAATGTCGGAGCGATTTTTCTTCCGCAACCAAATCGCCCGACATTCATCGATTTGTCCTGCCTGTTGAAAAACGGCACTTTAAGCCCGCCCCCCTCTGAAAGGCGCCAAAGTCGTGCACACAGGGAGCGGCAGAAGTGCAGCGCTGCTCAAGGTAAGTTTTGCAACATACCTAGATTTACCTTTCGTAAATCCATGCACCAATAGTTCTCCACCAAAAAGAGGTTCAAGGCAATGAATTATGCAATCAAGTGTCCAGTATAATGTAATTGTAGGTCCAGGTAAAATGACAATTCCAAAGAATGTAATAGGAATTCAGGCAATTCCGCAAAACATTAAAAAATAAAACGTAAACCTATTTCGCTGAAGGAATTTCCTAGTGAATCATTAATACAGGCACTTGGCGAGAGATGGATTATATTGAATGTAACTTAATTGATCTATTATAATTTTTTCTAAACATTGTATGGAACATTTGGGGGGGGGGGGGGGGGAGCACGGTGACGCAGCAGTAGAGCTACAGCCTTACGACGCCAGTGACCTGCGTTCGATCCCGACTACTGGTGATGTCTGTACGGAGTTTGTACGTTCTCCCCGTGACCCGTTTGGGTTTTCTCCGAGATCTTCAGTTTCTTCCCACATTCCAAAGACGTACAGGTTTGTAGATTAATTGCCTTGGTATAAATGTAAAAATTGTTCATAGTGTGTGTGGAGTAATGTTAGTGTGCAGGGATCTCTGGTCGGTGCGGACTCGGTGGGCCGAAGGGCCTGTTTCTGCTCTGTATCTCTAAACTAAACTAAATTTTGTTCCTTTGAGGATACGATCATGGATCAAATACTTAAGCATGATTGAAATGATGTAAACCTTAAAACAAAAACCAATATATAACTGTAGCTCTTGAAGTTTCTGGAATCCTTATTTTGGTAACAATAAAATAAGACACATCCATCCCACCTGAGTATTTTAGGTTTCTCATTACCTATACCCAGTTTTTAAGTCATCACACTGGTTAAAAAAAGTCTGTTCACCTTAGTTCACTCTCCAAATAATTCAGTAAATACACATCTCCTGAATTATGGAGATTTTCTTCCATTATCTTACTGACAAGTCGACTGTAAATCTTAAAACATTTCTTATGTGAAGTAATTCTTCCTGATTACTTTTCCACATTGTCCATTCTACCAGTCTAATCAATGTATATTTCACTGATCAGCTCTCACTGCCATACCCACAGGTAAATTACACCAATACCAACTATCGTGCCTTTGGGATGTGAACAACGCGGTGCAAGGGATGGTGGTGGGGACAGACATGACAGTGGCACTTAAGAGGCTTTTAGATAGGCACATGGATATGCTGGGATTGGACGGATGTGGATTATGAGCAGGCAGAGGAGATTAGTTTATTTTGTAATCACGTTGAGCACAGACATTGAGGCCCGAAGAGCCTGTTCCTGTGCAGTACTGTTCTATGCTTTTGATTTGAGATGATAAATTGCCATCAGAACTAAAACGAGCTGCTGGAGTGACTTAGCAGGTCAGGCAGCATCTTTGGAGTTCATAGTAAATGTCAGCGAATAGTTTGTCTCCTGAAATGGAAACGGTGACATCAAGAAAGGGGATGGAGGTATCGAAATAATCCATGTGAATTTGAAGGCAGGGTAGAGGTTCGTGGCAAAGTTGATTAAATTGATGAGTTATGCACGGGTGGTGGAAGCTGCTTTGATGTAGTCATCGATGTACCTGTGAAATAGGGGGGAGGGGGGTGTCATTGAAAACATTAGCGGCGTAGTGGAGCAGGTTTCCGACGGGAACAGTGACGGACGTACCACACATCTCTGTCCTCCAGTTCCTGCGGACTTCAACCGCTGGAAGTATGGGATTTTGTTGTGTGTGCTTTATCATCATTCCTTACAATGCTATGTACGACAGTGATCGCAAATTCTACTGAATTGTGGGTGGCCATTGGCTCGCTAGAAGCTCATCCGCCCTATGACAGGTCTCGTTTTTGGTCCTGCTGGGGGTCCACAGCCCCCTCCTCAGCTGGCAAATCAGGTGGGGGAGATGGTTTAGTCACCAACTATCCGACCATGGAGCAGGTAGCAAGGGATTACATGGTACCTGTGGCGGGGGAACTCCTCCTCGACCTGGCCTGTAAAGTGTAAGTAGGAGGAATTGAAAGAGAAGCTATTCATGGCAAGCACTTTACACCAGGTGGATGGGGCCGGGCGAGAATTGGCTGGACCCATTGTTCTAGAAAGAAATGGAGAGTCACAAGCCTTCCTGATGAGGAATGGACGCATATATGGACCAGGCATCCATGGTGAAGATAAGGCAGTGGGGGTCAGTAAATTGGAAGTGTTTTAAATAGTGAAGAAGTGTCACAGGTGTAGGCGGGAAGGAGCTGAACAAGGGAAGACAGTGGTGAACCTTTGTGAGCCTCTGCATGTTCCACAAGATTGATAAAGGAATGGGTAGGTGGCAGCTTTCGGATACCTCCTCAATCTAGGTACGACGAGTTAAGTTTGTTGGAGCACGAGCTTGCAGAAACAATGGGCCTACCAGGGAAGTGTTGCATTTGATTCTTAGGTAAGAGGTAGAAACAGGCAGTATGGGCTTGGGGAAGTATCTGGATGGAAGCTGTGGGGAGGGGATCACTTGAAGTGATGTGATCTGTGATGGCATGGGAAGCAGAGGCCCGATGGTGGGGAGCACATTCCATGATTTGATGTGAGGAGGTATCCGAGAGCTGCCACCTACCCATTCCTTTATCATCATTAGATCCCGATGCTGTGAATCCTTACTTAACAATCTTGTGGAACATGCAGAGGCTCACAAAGGTTCACCACTGTCTTCATGACTATTAGGGACTCCAAATCAATAATCTGGATTTGCCAGCAGTTTCCACATCCCATAAAAATAACATTTAAATTATGTTTAATTTAAATTATGTTTAATTTAAATGAGCTCTCTCAGTGCAGTTTACCATAATTTCATCACTTCTGTTCTGTGCACCTTCAGAAGCAACAGTGGGAGCAGTAATGCATGAACATTACTCTGTTGGGTTTCATGCATTATACATACAGTTCTCACTCTTCTCAGGATACAAACAATTACAATCACTGAGAGGTCAAACCTGCAAACATAAAGCAGTCCATTATACAGTTCAGCCAACAATGCTGCCTTAACCATTTACAATTAAGAGCATGAGAAGTAATGTAGTCTCCAGGCTTGTAACCACAAACATGGAATGAAAAGTAATCATGAGACTAAATTTGGAATGTTCCTTTATTTTTTCTTGCTGATTAATCAATCTTCTACTTGAAACCTCATCTGTAGCTTTGTCACTTCCAAGTTAGAGAGCTTCAATGAATTTGTGATCACCCGAACCAATTTCTGTAAACTTCTGACACAAGGAACTGCAGTTGCTGGTTTACCTAAAAAGGACAAAATGTTGGAGTAACTCAACGGGTCGGGCAGCATCCTTGGAGGACATGGATAGTGACGTTTTAGTTCGGGGTCCTTCTTCGGACTGATTGTAGTAGTGGGGAGGGCGAAAGCTGGTAGAGAGGTGGGGGCGTGTCAAAGCCTGGCAAGTAACAGGTGGATACTGGTGAGGGATATAATTTGTCCTCAGGCACTGCTGTGAGGGACCAACCAAAAGTCATAGCAGAAGAATCTACAGGACAGCATCTCCAACACTAGGTTATACGTTTCAGGTAGCACATCCTCAAGATATCAGAACTCATGGGATACGTAAATAAATCACAAGATTACCATTATATCCTCATGCAGGAGAACGGGGACATTAATGATGAGATAATCACCATCCAGGAAGACTCACACAAGTGGGACTGGAATGAACATACAAATTCCCCATGGATTCATATCATCTCCCAGACACTTGTAGAGTTGGCTTGGGATAATGAAAAATCTCCTTTGTATTACCTGCACCATGAGATAGAATGGGTAAATGCACCCCAGAGAACTAACATGGATAGAGATGCGCTGTTAGCAACTGGGGGGAATATTTCAGCAAGGATCATGCAATCATGTCTGAGTAGAGTGTTTGAGGTTAGGAGACATTGCCTTTAAACTGTTGCCTGGGGAACAGGTCTCTATGCAGGAACCCAACAGGAGGGTATGTTAGGGAGTAGCCAGAGAATACTGGAAGCATTAACAGGCCCTTATTGAAAGGATAAATACAGTTAATGTTTCAGGTCAAAGTCCCTTCATGCTGAAATGTTAACTTTTTTCCAAAAATGCTGCCTGACCCACTCTTTTCAATATTTTCTATTTTTATTTCAGATTTCCACCATCTGTACATTGACTTTCATTTATATTTAGTATCGCAGCTTTGACATCAGCAAGAACCAGACTTCATTCTAGAGCAAGAACTATCTCCATTACCTCCTGGGTTTTCCCTGGGTGCTCCGGTTTCCTCCCACACTCTAAAGACATACAGATTTGTAGGTTACTTGTATTTGATGAAATTGTAAATTGTCCCTAGTGTGTAGAAGTGCTGGTGTACAGGGTGATCGATGGTCGGCACGGACTCAGTGGACCCATTGATCCGTTTCTGTGCTGAATCTCAAGTCTAAACATTCTCTCACCCAGCACCGCCATTAATTGTGCAGCCCAGTCACTCAATCTTCACTTTGTCAGTGTCACTCCCTTTGTTCTCTCCATCCCTCCTTCTTCTTTGCAACTTACAACATGTCTGATTTCAATGTTTCTACTTCTAACTAAAGGTAATCAGCCAGAAATTTTAATTATTCTTCTCCACGGGGCACTACTATTCCTGCTGTGTATTTCCAGCATATTATTTTTATTTTATTCAGATATCCAGCATCTGCCATGTTTTTACCTTTCGATTCTGGATTGAAAATGGCCTGATGAATACAATGTAGTTGCAGAGAACTTTATACGCAGACTTCTAATCAAATCTGTTGCACACTCTTTATGTATTTCCCATACAAATTGTAAAGGCAGACTGTGGCATCAGATCAGGTCTCCAAGACACAAACAATATGATGATTGGACAGGACAGATTGTTATGACAATCTTTATTTGGTACGGAAATCTCCAACTGTCTCTACTTTCCAGATCAGTGTCTGTGAGCTGTGAAAAGGCTTCATTAACCTGCTAGATTTGCTGTTTTCAACAAAGATCGTTTAATTGATTTCAGTATGCTTGAAATAGGTTGTAACAGTCAGTGGCATATATATTAACGTTCCACATCTGCTCAGAGTTATAGAGCATGGAAACAATCCTTTCGGCCTAATTTGTCTATGCCGACCAAGATGTCCCATCTAAGGCAGCCCATTTGCCTGCGTTTAGCCCATATCCCTTTCCTAACTATTCCTATCCATGTTCCTGTCCAAATGACTTAAATGTTGTATTGTACCTCCTTCAACTACTTCCAAGTGACCTTCAGGCTCCTAATAAGTCTTAGCCCTCTCGTCATTCAGGGTTCCTTGCCCCTACCTGCCCTGCCTTTCACTCCAACAGGACTATGCTCACCTTGACCTTTCACTATCACACTTTTCAAAAGCATCCCACTTTCTGGATGTCTCCTTCGTCCACAACCTACTCCAATCAATGCCATTAAAGTTGGCCTTGCCCCAAAGAAGATTTAACTTGTGTATCTGCTCTGTCCTTATCCATCACTACTTTAAAGTCAATAGAACTGTGGCCGCTGGTCTCCAAAGCAGCTGGGATGCTAGGCTGCACAGTGGCGCTGCCTTACAGCGCCAGTCCCTGGTTCAATCCTGACTACGGGATTCTGTACGGAGTTCGTACGTTCTCCCTTTGATTGCGTGGGTTTTCTCTGGTTTCCTCCCACATCCCAAAGATGTGCAGGTTTGTAGGTTAATTGGCTTCTGTAAATTGTCCCTGGTGTGCAAGATAGAGCAAGTGTACAGGTGATCGCTGCAGACTCTGTGGGCGGATGGCCCCGTTTTCACACAGTACCTCTAAACTAAGCTAAACAATGGCTCCACCACTGACATTCCAGTCACTTGGCCAGTCCAATTCCCTCAGAGGAGGTCAGGTTTTGCCCTGTTCTTTGAGGACTCTCCAAGCCTTTGGAACTATGGCAGTCTCAGTCTACAGTCTCCTACTATGACAATCCTATTAGGGTTGCAAATGTCTGCAATCTCTCAACATATTTGTTCCTCTAAATCATCTTCCTCTAAATCATTTGGTCAACACATAGTCTTGCAAGCAGCAAGACCATGTGTTGGCCAAATCAGCTGATGCAGTTTCAATATTATAGCAGAAGCCTAATTTCAAAAGCATCTCATTTGCTTTCAAGCACTTTTGGATATCTTTCGAACTTAAAAGGCTACATGTATCTACACGGCTTTATTTTCCTATCTCACCTGTGGTTGTAGATGCACTTTCAAACTAACTTTAAGTTGAGCCCTGCTATTCTGTGATTCCAGTTTATAACTGCAAAATGATGGGCAACATTAGTCAAACAGAGCTTAGAATAATCAGAAACATTTGTATCAACAGGAGATCATAACACAGAAGTGATGATGCAAGTTGAGGTCTGGAACTAACTGAACGAGTAGGTTAGAAATCCTTATCCAACTTAAACAATACTTAAATAGGTACTTGACAAGCTAACCAAGACAGTAGGATTAAATAGGAGAGATCTTTTTCCAAGTAGCATGACCATAATGGACAATTGCCTCTTGTACAGCTTTTTCGTCAATGATTGGACTGGGGGAGTGGCTAAAAGACTTGACCACTGTTTGGGGCATAGATGATGGCTGGGGAAATCACCGCAAGTTGTTGTGTGGTGGGTGGGAGGAAGCAGGGTGTCCCCCCATCCCATTGGTACGGAGCTTTTACATTTTTCAGCTTGAAATTGTGCAATCTGGTGCATACTGTAGCAAGTCTTTTAACTTACACTTGGATGCAACATTTATGCTCTAAATTGGATTAGGTACGAATAAGGTTTAGCTAAATTACATTCCTAATTACATTCCACAATTGGGCCAAGCTCTATTCAACAGGTGCAGCACATGATTGACTATATTCATGTATGGAAATCAGATTATATTCATGCTGTTATGCATATATATAGAGAAAAACTCAGAGAAACAAAGCAAAAGTCAGACTTCCATCACTGTTCTGCACAAATAAATCAATCAACCTTGTTCAAGAAGGAACTGCAGATGTTGGAGAATCGAAGGTAGACAAAATTGCTGGAGAAACTCGGTGGGTGCAGCAGCATCTATGGAGCAAAGGAAATAGGCAACGTTTCGGGCCGAAACCGTTCTTCAGGCGGTTTCAACCTTACCCTTTGAATATAGAAACAAGACAAAAATAATGCCACATATTCAATCATATATGGTTCAATGAAATTAAGATATTTATGTAAATATATATATGGAAACAGGCCCTTCCGCCCACCAAGTCCACACCGACCAGCAATCTACCATACACCAATTCCATCCATCACGCCAGGGACAATTTACAGAAGCCAATTAACCTACAAACCTGCACTTCTTTCGGATATGGGAGAAACCGGAATATCCAGAGAAAACTCATGTGGTAGTAAGGCAGCAACACTACCGCTGCACCACCGTGCCACCCCATTAAATTATTTTTTCTGTAATATATTTATTATAGTGTCACATGAATAAATATGAACACATGGTTCTGATTTCTGCCCTTAGTTGGATAGCACACATGTCCAGTCATTGTGTTTTATGGCTGGTTTTCAACCTCTTCAGGCTGAAGGTCTCGACTCAAAACATCACCCATTCTTTCTCTCCAGAGATGCCGCCTGTCCTGCTGAGTTTTTCTAGTTTTTAGTGTCTATCTACAGTTTAAACCAGCATCTGCAATTCCTTCCTACACTATTTGTTAAACAAAACAGGTCCCATTCTCATTATATAATTTTGTGATCAGCATGAGTGCATGAGAATTTTGTGAAATGCGTGGGTCCCACGCTCTATGCGCGAGAGTTGGCAGCCCTGCTAATAATTCAAACATTTTATGCAAGTTCCAATTGTTTGGACAAAAATCACTTATTACTGCTTTATAAAAGTTAAGTTGTGTTAAGACTATTTCAGAAATTATGGCAGTCAACAAAAAATCAACTAACAAATTAAGGCAAACTAAAAAAAATAACGTTCCCTTTCCTGACTCTACCTCATAAGAACTTTAACGATGTTAACAGAGCAAAGGGATATTAATCTAAGAATCAAAATGGGGAAAGTGAGGACAATTTTGCTTAAATGGTAATTCTAAGCCCATTCAGATCTGCATAGAGTCAGTTATACAACATCTACGTGGCTGGCCCAATTTGTCCATACTGATCAAGTTGGCATTCAGCGCACCCAGGGACTGGCCGCAGTTCCCAGGTCGGCTCACGTCCCAGGGACTGGCCGCAGTTCCCAGGTCGGCTCGCCTGCAACAGAATGAGTGGTGGGCTGGGAAGGTATTGAGAGGGAGAAGAGGGGGAGGGGGGGGAGAGAAGGAAGAGAGAGAGGTTTAATTGAAGCAACTTGCAGTGAGAGCATTCCTGTTGCCCGCTAGTGTTGAGGGGAGGGGGTGGCCATGGCTTCTGTTCCAGGTCGGGACCCCGCGAAAACGAATTGAAACAAAAACGCGTTTTCTTGGGTTACGGGCCATCTGCCCGTAGTCCGATCCCTGTCCTTGATGCTTGGCCTCATTGTGGTCGCCGTTGAGCCCCCCCCCCCCCCCATGTTTGACAACTGCTTCACCTGGTTGTTGTTGTCGGCAGCTGCACATTCGACCAAAGAGAAGAGACGCAACGTTACTCACAGCCGTCAACCGGCACGCTTCCCCAGACCGCACAGATCGCTGGCAGCCGGCGCAAAGGGACAAACTGGCGCAGGGACTTAACTCAGCGTGAGAACTTTTGAAACTTTTATTGCTGTGTATCAACATGAGGACCAAAGTTGTGCCAATGAAAGTCAAAGGAGCCATTATGAGACTGAGAAACAAGAATAAAACTGTTAGAGGCATCAGCCAAGCCTTAGGCTTACCAAAATCAACTATTTGGAACATCATTAAGAAGGAAGAGTGCACTGGTGAGCTTATTAATCACAAAGGGACTGGCAGGCCAAGGAAGACCTCCACAGCTGATTACAGAAGAATTCTCTCTATAATAAAGAAAAATCCCCAAACACCTCTCCGATAGATCAATGACTATTGTCCGCAGAAGACTTCATGAACAGAAATACAGAGGCTACACTGCAAGATGCAAACCACTGGTTAGCCACAAAAATAGGATGGCATGGTTACAGTTTGCCAATAAATACTTAAATAGCATCCACAGTTCTGGAAAAAGGTCTTGTGGACAGATGAGATGAAGATTAACTTACATCACAGTGATGGAAAGAGCAAAATATGGAGGGGAGAAGGAACTGCCCAAGATCCAAAGCAAACCACCTCCTCTGTGAAACACGGTGGTGGGGGTGTTATGGCCTGGGTATGTATTGCTGCTGAAGGTACTGGCTCACTTATCTTCATTGATGATACAACTGCTGATGGTAGTAGCATAATTAATTCTGAAGTGTATAGACACATCCTATCTGCTCAAGTTCAAACAAATGGCTCAAAAGTCATTGGCCGGCAGTTCATTGTATAGCAAGACATTGATTCCAAACATACTCCTAAAGCAACAAAGGAGTATTTCAAAGCTTAAAAATGGTCAATTCTTGAGTGGCCAAGTCAATCATCCAATCTGAACCCAATTGAACATGCCTTTTATATGCTGAAGAGAAATCTGAAGAGGACTAGCCCCTAAAAGAAGCATAAGCTAAAGATGGCTACAATACAGGTCTAGCAAAGCATCACCAGAGAAGACACCCAGCAACTGGTGATGTCCATGAATTGCAGACATCAAGCAGTCATTGCATGCAAAGGATATGCAACCAAAATACTAAACATAACTACCGTCATTTACATGACATTGCTGTGCCCCAAACATTATGGTGCCCTGAAATGGGGAGGGGGTTATGTATAATCACCGCTGTAATTTCTACATGGTGAAATCAAAATGTATAAAAATGACCTTTATTAAAATCTGACAATGTGCACTTTAACCACATGTGATTTTTCTCTATTACAAATCTCAAATTGTACAGAGGCAAATAAATAAATGATGGGTCTTTGTCCCAAACATCATGGCGGGCACTGTACATACTAACTCACATATTTTTCCGGTAAATCATGTGGTTTGATGGCACTGGGATTTCCCTCTGCAATTTCATTGCATTGTAGGTGGGGTGGGGGTATTCTGTGATCTCTCTGTAGAAGGCAATTGAGAATGTGGCAGAGCTATTGTGGGGTGCTTGGCATTTATTGGTAGTGAAATGGTAGGATGATCAATGCATTGGGATGGGAACCAAGGCATGAGACATTAGTTTCTCAGGGATTCCTGCAAACATCAAAAGACACAAAGCGCTAGAGTAATTCAGGCAAGGAGGTACCATGATAGGCTGATTTGATCACCTCAATGTTTCTTTTATAACTGACTTTGAATCAATAAACATGGTTAACCGCATCATATTTGCCAATCTTTTTCTCAGAATTAATACTGCCTGAGCCGGAGAACAATCCTAGATAAAATTGAACTGTTCAAAAAAAAAAGTATTGGAGTAACGCAGCGGGTCAGCGGTTCTAACCCTGGAGAATAACCATAGGATGACACACAAGAGGAGTGAAATATAAAGCCAGAGTGAGGGATGTAAGTAGAAGGGAACAGTAGGGAGGAGAGAGGGGGTATAACAGGGAATTGGAGACTCAGAATTGGTGGAGGTAGGAGATGATCGCAAGGGAAGGAGAAATGTACATGCACTGGAGGGTGTGGTGGGGGGGGGGGGGTGAAATGGGTACACATCCACAGGAAATAGAGGGGGAGGAGGGGGTGGGATTTGTAGGTTGGATACCCAAGATTGGAGAAAGGCAAGTATGGGAATGGGGCGGAAAGATAAAATGGTTAGCAACTGAGAGATCCAGCAGGCCATGGCAGACAGAGGGTAAACATTTGGTAAGACCCCTTTCCATTCCCCTACTGATCTTTCAGTCATGGGCCGCCTCCATTGTTAAAGTGAGGCCACACGCAAAGTGAAGGAAAAGCACCTCATATTCCGCTTGGTAGACAAAAATGCTGGAGAAACTCAGCGGGTGAGGCAGCATCTATGGAGCGAAGGAATCGATGATGTTTCAGGTCAAGACCCTTCTTCAGGGTAGCTTACAGCCCAACGATATGAACATTGAATTCTCCAATTTTAGGTAACTAACTCACAACCCACTCACTCCTTTTCCTCCCCAACACCCTTCAAACTAAATTCCTTCCTCAGGCTTCACATTTCACATCTCTTCCATCCTTATCTGTTATTTTTTTTGCAAACCAGCATCTGCAGTTTCTTGTGCCGGCAAACATCAAAGTTGCTGCCCGCCGATTGATACCTGGCAATTAGGTTTTCTCTGAATATCTACATAAGTTGCAAAAATAAATGGATTTGACTACTGCCTTTTGTTACATTTATAAATATTCTTAAAGTAGCTATCTCCCTCTTTATTTTTAGCCAAATAAATTAGACCAAACTTGGATAGTGAATGGAAGGGGCAGAGCATGGCATAATCCATAGCAGTGCAGCCTATTGGAATGTAAACAAAGCCTGCGAAGAAATAAACCATGGAGGAACAGGTGATGACTTCAGTTCCAACTACTGGGCTGTGGGACAATCGGCAATAACCATAATTCTCACCACATTAATTATTTTCAGTACACACGAAAGCAGTTGCAACCAGGACGTGAACCTAGGACCACAGCAATCTAAATAGGATAAAGGGTAGGAAGGAACTGCAGGTGCTGGTGTATACCGAAGATAGACATAAAATGTTGGAGTAACTCAGCAGGTCAGGCAGCATCTCTGGAGGAAAGGAATATGATGGCTGTGATCAAAAACGTCACCTATTCCTTTGCTCCAGAGATGTTGCTCGACCCACTGAGTTACTCCTGCATTTTGTGTCTAAATAGGAGAATAATCAGCTACAAATTATTAATCTAATCTCCAGAGATTCCACAAAGAGCAATGAAGCATCACCACTGGCAAAGGGCAAAACAATTCCTGAGAAACTTCAATGAAAGGTACAGCTGTAGGAAATGATAAAATAATCAAATATTAAAATGGTGACAAACAGTTTAAGGGAGGATTATAAGTTTCAAAATAAGGCCGATATACAAGGCTTTATATATTTTTCTATCTGCCCTCTCGTTTTAGTTGCTATTTTTGTGTCTCTTCCTTTTTGTTTATTTTGCTTATTTGGGTTTTTTTGCCATCATTATTGAAATCTTCCATCTTCAAACATGTGCTATTGAGTTGCAGCTATCTGTGCCATGTGGAAAAGCTGATGTGCTTTATGGTTCTTCCTGTAGGGGACCCAACCACTTTTCACCATCTTTTTGTGCTTTTCAATTCCCACCTGTCACAACCAACTTGATGCACCCATCTTTAAGTGGCAAGTAGCCATCCCGTCTTCTTTCCCCAGTAGAGCTGCTACCTCACGGCACCAGACGCTCAGGTGCTGCGTGTGTGGAGTTTGCACATTCTCCCTGTGACCGCATGGGTTTCCCCCTGGTGCTCCGGTTTCCTCCCCAAAGACATGTGGGTTTGAGGTTAATCGACCTCTATAAATTGTCCCTGGTGTGTAGAGAGTGGAAGTGAATGTGGGATAACATAGGGTGATCAATGGTCGGCATAGACTTGGTCTGCTTCCGTATCTCTAAACCCAAAAACACTATTTGGTTACTTTATCTTTCCACCAGCTCCTTCAAAAGTGTTTTACTTTCAAAATACAAGTCATGTTGCATAGAATAATTGTAATAAGGAAGATAACACCAACACACCTGACCAATCTAATTATGAATAAGAATGTGTACAAGGAACAAATCATTAATTATCTTTTGTCTACTAAACAGTTTCCTTCTTAGTTGTATATGTAACAGATTAGTGTTACATTGTGTTTAATCTAATCATATTTTGCTATCATGTTCTAATTTTTAGACTAGCACTCAATATAAATGCTACTAAAATCAGAACAGCACTTCATATTTCAATTGGGCCGCTTCCAACCAAGCGGTTTGAATATTGATTTCTCTAATTTCAATTAGCCATTGTATTCCCTTTCTTGCCGTCCCTCCCCACCCTATTCACCTTGCTTTATCACTGTTTGTATCCCTTCATTATCACCACTTCCGCAATCAACAATGGACCATTGTGAGCTCCATCTTTCTCATGTCATTGGTACCAGCTGTGATTTGTTCTGTATCTTTTCATAACTCTTGTTTCCCTCTCCCCTGACTCTCAGTCTGAAGAAGGATCTCGACCTGAAACTCACCTATTCCTTGTCTCCAGAAATGCTGCCTGACCCGCTGAGTTACTCCAGCATTTTATGTCCATCTTCTAAAATCTGAAGTTACTCTGAAGTAGTTATCACTGATAATTTAAAAAATGGAGTGCATGAGGTTGGTAGATCTTCATGGCTTCATTAACATTGGGCCATAGGATAATGACGGGTATATGGATAGGGACAATTTGGAGGACTTTGGGCTAAATGCAAGCAAAAGGGACTAACTCAGGTAAGCACATTCCTACGAGATGGGCTGAAGGACCTGTTTCTGAACTCAATTATTAACAAAAATGGAAACAGTGCACTTTGTTTCAGAGGCTAATTACTGTGTAACTTTTAGCTTCACTAAATTGAGGTTTATTTTTTCAGAAAATGCTAGTTTGTCTGCAATTGTGGCTATATGGTCAAATTCATGAGGGAATACTGGTGGAGTCCTTTGTGTTTGATAATGAAAGGGTAATACAGAATTTACAACCACCATAACTTACAATGCACTCTCATTAGTACTGAACTATGATACAGCAGATATTATGTGAAATCAAGTGCGTCTTGAACCTATGATCTTCTTGTTCAGAAGAATGGAACTAACTTTAAAAAACTGCTGCAAATCCACAATGACGTTAATTGATTTTATTTCAGCATTTTTCAAACACAAATGAAGAAAACTGCACGTTTCATTCTAGAGCACCTCCTAGTGTCCAAACCAAGAAAAAAACAGGATCACTCTGAAACCAGGCTATTCCGTAGATGAAAGACTAATTTAGGGAAAAATGAATACATAACTTTGTAAAAACAACTTTAAAATGATTGTATATATTAATTCAACAGTTTAAAATGCAATATTTATTTCCACCTATCCCTACCTCCAATCCTTCCCCAGGCTTTATAATTCCTAACTCTTCAATCCTTCAGTCTCACACCTGCTGTCTTTTCACCTGCTGTCTTTTCACAACAATCTACCAATCACCCCCCCCCCCCCTCGACTTTGTCCTGTCCCTTCTCTCTTCCAGCTCCCCCCACAATCAGTCTGAAGAAGGGTGTCACCCTGAATCATCAGGGATGAGTAATTTAGCCTGACCCGCTAAATTACTCTGAGATTGTGTCTCTTCTAATCTAAATTTAACTTTCACTTGCATTACTCACACCCCATTGGCACACTGCTAGGAGGAATCTGGATTTACTTTGGCTTTGCTAATTAGCTGATCTTATATGTTTTTTCTTTTACTTTCTAGAGCCAGTTACCAGGTTACCAGAAATACACACAGGTTCAGTCCAACCAGCGCTTTGTAAAGTTGCAACACAACGTTATCACAACGTTGTCACAACGTTATATTCTATGCCCTGGCCAATGAAGGAAAGCATGCCATATGCTTTCTTCACCAATGTGCCTACTCATTGCCATTTTCAGGGATTTAAAGATTTGAACCCCAAGATGCTTTTTGATTCGCATATTTTAGTGCCCTACCATTTACTGTATACATCATATCCCTATTTGTCTTTCCAAATTGCATCATCCCTGCACTTTTTAGGATTAAATGTCATCTGCCAATGCCATTACCAACTATCAATCTATAAACTGCTGTTGCATACACACTATTCCTCTTTGGCCATAACATCACCGATTTCATCAGCCTTACCATTCATTCCTCCCGCATTCACATCCATCACAAAAAAATATCTCACCGCTAATCCTTGCAGTGCAACACTGGTCAGACTTCTAATCAAAAATCCCACCATCTTCTGTCTTTTTTCTACAAGCTAATTTCCATTCCAATTAACAGCTTGTGTTGAATCCTATGTGTCTTAACCTCCCAGACCAGCCTACCATGTGAAATGTCTTACTTAAGTCCACTTAGACAACATCCACTGCCTTCATCGATCTTATTATTTAGACACTATTTCTCCTGCACAAAGCCATATTGACTAATCATGACCAGCCCTTGTCTTTTCATATCCTACTCCTTATAATTTTCTCCAATAATTTCCCCATCACTGACCCAAGGCTCAACATTGTGTAGTTGCCTGGATTATCCCTGATGCTCTTCTAACATAAAGGGACATTACTTATTCTCCAGTACGAGGACAGGCCTGACTTCAAGTCGTGCAGCAAAGAAAGATGAAACACATTCTGTAGACAAGGAGCTGCAGATGCTAGTTTCCCCAAATAACAAATTCCTGCTGGTATCATTCCAGTAGGTCATGCAGAATCTCTAGAAGACATGGATTGGTGATATTTCAGTTTGACACCCTTCTTCAGACTAATTGCAGTAAGGAAGAGAAAGTTAAAAAAAGGGGGGGGGGGGGGGGGGAGATGGAACAAAGCCTAGCAAGTGCTGGTGGATGCAAGTGGAGGGGTTGATTGGCAGATGGTTGGACAACAGCCAGAGATGGAGAGAGGCATGGGATGGTGGCAGAAATGGGTGCACTTCCAGGTGGGGCACGTAAGAGAAGGGGCAAAAGGGGGCGGTGGGATTGAGTTGTCACCTAAAGTTTGAGAATTCAATGTTCATCCCGTTGGTTTGCAAATCACCCATATGAGGTACTGTTCTTCCAGTACGCGTGCAAAATCGGTGTCAGGGTTACAGCAATCTCCTTCCTTGTTTCCCCATAGCATCCTCGAATCGCATCTGACACAAGATCTTTATCCATTCTACTGCTTTCCAAGATATCGAACACCTCCGTTTTCCTAAAACTGCCCCTCTCCAGACATTTAATATACCCTTAATATACCTTTAATATACCCTTCCCTGAATCCAATATTCCATATTTGTGTATGAAAGAACTGCAGATGCTGGTTTAAATTGAAGTTAGACACAAATTGCTGGAGTAACTCAGCGGGACAGGCAGCATTTCTAGAGGGAAGGAATGGGTGACGTTTCGGGTCGAGTCTGAAGAAGGGTCTCGTGCCGAAACGTCACCCATTCCTTCTCTCCATATTCCATGTCTTTTTCTTTGATGAAAACAGATGATTCATTTATTAAGAGAGATACAAAAAATACTGAAGCTACAACAAATGAATAGTGGTGCAGTGAAATTCAAATAGCATCTTTTGAATACTAACATTTAACCATTGCCCTGAATCAATGGTGAATATCATTATTGTGCCATCAAAAATAGAGCCTAGTTTTTTTTATAGCTTACTTTACAGATACAGCGCAAAAACAGGCCCCACACGATTCCGACCAGCAATTTCCACACACTAACATTATCCTACACACACTAGTGTCAATTCACAATTTTACTAAGCCAATTTGCCTACAAACCTGTATGTCTTTGGAGTCTAGGAGGAAACCAGAACACCCTGAGAAAACTCATACAGGCTGCGGGGAAACCAAACAAACTCCATACAGACTTCACCAGGTCTCTGGCAGTGCAAGGCAACAACACTACTGCTATGCCACCGTGCCACCAATTAGTGTCATTTAACTTGTCAAAATCTAGAAAAGGTTAATAGAACAGCTAGATAGACATCTAATGTAATAACACCATGCTGTTAAAACAAGTTCACTTCACAATAAAAGATAATTAAATGGATACATTTTAGAAAAGGCATCTGCATCGGTGCAAATGACATGGGCATTCAACTAGCTCACATATCAGGAAGGTTTTAAACCGAGTCTTCCTCAAAAGAGATGCATATTTTTAAGGCGTAGATAGATACTTCATAAGTAAGGGGGGCGAAAGGTTATTGTGGATTGATGAGAATTTGGAGCCATATTTATAATCACAGCTGAAGTTCCCACAGCACATTGCCACGATCACCCTGAGGCCAGATATCCTCCTGGTCTCAGAGGCGGCCAAAAACATTGTATTGTTGGAACTGGCAGTGCCGTGGGAGGACCGTCTGGAGGAGGCCCACGAGAGGAACTTGACCAAGTATGAAGAGCTGGTCATAGACTGCCGTAAGCAGGGCTGGAAGGCAAGGTGTATGCCCATCGAGGTTGGCTGCAGGAGTTTTGCAGGGCAATCGCTCTACAAAGCCTTGAGTGCACTGGGCATCAACAGAGTGGCGAGGAGAAGAGCCATCAAGAACACCACAGATGCAGTGGAGAAGGCCTCGAGATGGCTCTGGATCAGGAGAGAAGGTCCACGGGGAGGAGCGAACGCCATCTGAGCACACGTCGTGGTCTCATCAACTACGTCTGGGCCGCCTGGGTGAGGGTGTCTGATATTGAAAGACCCGAAACACCCAATGACCCCAGGTTACATCACTGATGATGTGTTCAGGAGCATCAATAGATGTAGTTGTATTAAAAAAAGATTGGTCATGATCTTATTAAGTGAAGGAGCAGGCTTGAGGGGCCAATTGACCCACTCTTGCTCTTAATTCATGTGTATGAATGTAAAGCTTTGTAATAACTTGGCAGTAAGTGCAACAGATGGTGGTTCCCTGCCAATTATTTAAATTAAACTGTCGGATTTCTGAAAGAGGTAAAAATTGTTGCCATTAATAAACAGAAAGAAATGTGTCCAGTCCAATTCCCCGACTTTGTCATCAATCGCCTTGAGCCATCAGTTCTTGAATCATCACAGAATCTTATAACTCAAATCGATCAATCAGACCACAGGTCTTTGAAAAAGCAATGCAGTTAGTGCCACTTTCCTGTTCTTCCCTTACAACTTGATATTGCTTCAAGTATTCTCTTGTGAAAATTACCTTCAAATCTGCTTTCACTATCCCTTTTGATGGTCGCTGTCAGATTGCAGCTATTCACAGGGAAATGTAATTCTCCACTGTCAGATAAGAGAGCTTTGACCAATCAATCGAATCCCTTATCATTTTCAACACTTGTTAGATTTCCTTTAGAAATACTAAATGGAAACAAGGTCTTTGTCCCAAGTCCGCGCCAACCGACGATCGTCCCATACACTACCACTATCGTACACACCAGGGACAATTTACAAATTTATCAAAGCCATTTAACCTACAAATCTGTATGTCTTTGGAGTGTGGGAGGAAACCAGAGCATCTGGAGAAAACCCACACGGTCACAGAGAGAACATACAAACTCCGTACAGACAGCACCCATAGTCAGGATCAAACCCGGGTCTCTTGCACTGCAAAGTAGTAATTCTACCATTGCATCATTGTGCTGCCCCAATTCCTCTTAATTGATATGCATAAAGGATTATGACACAAAAATCTCCAGTCTCCCATGTTACAAACGTTCCACATCTACAGTAACATTATAAAACGTCTCATCTGTATACTAGTCAAAGCCTTGATATCCTTTCTGAGGAATGGTATCCAAACTAGATGACGTAGATTGTTATGAAGTATGAAGGGATTCAAAGATTCTATTAGAATATCACTGGTAGACAAAAAAGCTGGAGAAACTCAGCGGGTGAGGCAGCATCTTTGGAGCAAAGGTATAGGTCACGTTTCGGGTCGAGACCCTTCTTCAGACTGATGTGGGGTGGGGGGGGGCGGGAAGAAGAAAGGAAGAGATGGAGACAGTAGGCTGTGGGAGAGCTGGGAAGGGGAGGGGAAGGAGGGAGAAAGCAAGGACTACCTGGAATTGGAAAAGTCAATGTTCATACAGCTGGGGTGTAAACTGCCCAAGTGAAATATGAGGTGCTGCTCCTCCAATTTGCAGTGGGATTTACTCTGGCCATGGAGGAGGCCCAGGACAGAAAGGTTTGATTTGGAATGGGAGGGAGAGTTGAAGTGCTAGGCCACCGGATTGGGAGATCAGGTTAGTTAAAACGAACCTAGCGGAGGTGTTGGGCGAAGCGATCGTCAAGCCTGCGCTTGGTCTCACTGATGTAGAGCAGTTGGCACCTAGAGCAGCGGATGCAATAGATGAGGTTGGAGGAGGTGTTGATGAACCTCTGCCTCACCTAGAAAGACTGCTTGGGTCCTTGGATGGAATCGACGGAGGAGGTAAAGCGACAAGTGTAGCATTTTCTGCGGTTGCAAGGTAAAGGACCAGGGGATCAAACCCGAGTCTCTGACTCTAAAAAAACATCAGCACTGCCTGTTGCACAACCCCTATTTCTGCCTCATTTCTAGGAATGATCTCTGCTTTGTCAGGCCCTTGTTTTAATTTCACATGACTTTAGGATTAAGTATTTGGAAAAAGCTCTAGGATTATTTCACTAACACACTCAAGTATGCCATGAAGCACATGGTCATTATGGAATGATTTAAATATAAATATATTACCATAGAGCTGCAAGGTGTGGTTACCACCGTATGCAAGGTCAGCATTTACAAAATGCTGCCTTGGAATAATTTATATCCCTCACCAGCACAGCAGCAGTGCTGATGATAACACTAACAGGTACATTCCTATCCACAGTCCTAGCACAACCCCATTTATTTCACCATCCTATTATTTTGACATGCAATTAACCACTCTTTTCGCATTATCACCAATATTTACATTAAACCAACAGAGCAAAATCACTGTTTTAAGTTATCAATGTAATGATTCTCAAAGTACTTACTGCACTAGAGATAAAGAGGGAGGAGAAGAATAAAAAGGAAAGTCATAGTGCAAACATTAATCTATTTTCACCTTTCAGGGTTAGTCTTTTTTCTGCGGGTTGCCACTTGTTTATTAACCTCAGGAATTTGTACGTGTTGAAAGATTCTGGAACACAGAGCAAGACTCTGAAAATGAAGTCAAGTATGCTCTGCAATCAGAAAATAACTTTTCTGCTATAAGAGCTGCATATGGAGTGAAAATTCAAGTTCCAAATCAGCAATCAGGTTACAGTAAAAATTGAAACAACATTCCACGGAACAGAGATGACAAAACTGCACCAAGAATCTACAGACAGCTGGGGAGGCCAAGTCATTGGGTATTTTTAAGGCGGAGATTGTCAGATTCTTGATTAGAAAGAGTGTCAAGGGTTTTGGGGATAATACAGGAGAATGTGGTTGAGAGGGAAAGATAGATCAACCATGATTGAATGGTGGAGTAGACGCGATGGGCCAAATAGCCTAATTCCGCTCCTATGACATAAACATATATGCCAATTCCGTCTCAAATTAACTCTGGTTAACAAAATTAGCATGTTCTGAGCATGTAGATAAATGACTGCACAACATTAAACAATGTTCAGCACAGGTTTACTCATGGATGCCAACCATTTGCTACAACTCTTTTAGTTTAAAAAACAAGAATAACTTTAGTCAGTTCTTATTTTGAAAACGAATTAGTGATTGAAATGCCCAGGAACCCAACCTTCCGATTTCCTGGCATTTACATATTCACGTTTATTGATACTGCAACAGTAGACCACAAAACAATAATAGGTCTAGAAAACAACCCTTCTATAAACTGAAGAACTTCTTCATGGTTTTGAGACATTTGGAAATTATAACAGTTCACCTCTCGTTTACCCCCACTTAGAGTTCAAATCCACCCCACAACCTTGGCTGCAGGAAAGCTAAGTCCCTGTACTCTCAGACCATCCCAAAGCATTACAGTCCGATTGGATAAACCATTAAATTAATATTTTGAAACCAATTTGACTAGAGATAGTAAAGGTGACATTTGTCAAAAACAAATCCACATTGTTACCATGCAACCACTCCTAAGAAATACCTTTAACACAGGATAAAGAGATTTATTCCATATCCAATTCCCGACATGCCCCATGTAATAACAGCAAAACCCAAGCACGAACTATCTTGTCAAGATAATTAGTCAACTGGTTGATTAAACAAGGTAACATCCATTTTGAGCTGGAAAATCTGTCGAACGCTTGCACTTTTACTGTTTGGTTGTTGATAGAGACCCTTTATTGATATCCAACTAGATATTTAGCTTTTCCCGCGTATCTCCATCACCAAAGGGTTTCGTTGATACTATTAATGGTAACAATTTTGTGTAACAAGACGAATTAAATAAAAGTGAAGATAATAAAATATTTGAACACGCGTGTAGTAACAGGTTAACGTCATTTTAATAAGATACTGCACACCTAACTAGTGAAACTTTAATACCTGGACCTGCCACTGTCACAGCTGAAAAGAATAAACACAAAATGCCGAGAATGACACGTTATGACCTCACTAAATGTCTCAAAGTCAAGCTATCGCAAGCCTAATAAAAAAAATCTGGATTATCTTCAAGCCAGCGTGTTCCTTTAAGCATTGCTCACGTCAAGTGCAAAAACATTCCAAAGTCGACAACACGTCTTCGTTTTCTCAGCGAAGTATTTTTTTAGATATGCAAGGGCTCGATGTAGTTCAGTAAAAAAAAGTGGTGCTCCTCTATAGGATACTGCTGGCAGTGACTGTAGTCAGAAAGTCAGGAATTTTAAATGTTTTCTTTAAAAATATATAACATTGAAAGGTTTTAAAAAAAAACTGGGGTGTTAAAAAGAGGGGTATTTGGATTTATAATAAAGGTAATAGTAGTTTCGATGCAGGGATGGAGTGGGCGAGGAACGGAAAGAAACGATTTATTCAGTGGATGCATTCAAGTGGCGCCTTTGCTGAATTCTTTGGCAGGCCAGCATAAAGTCTGCCCACTCCTAACATTTGAAAGTCAAAATGTACTAATTGCGAGGTCCCAAATGCAGCACAAAACATTATCGTTGACAAATGGAACAAAGGGGGACCGTGTAGCGACATTAATGCCCTCTTCAAGTGAAGCAGTGTCCTCTCAAACCTACATTAAAGTAATGCACGTTTTGCAGAATTTGGCTACAACATCACTTTAACAATAGTCTATTATTAAATTAGACAAAATTAAAGACCCCGACAACAGCTATTCCTTCGCTGCCGGGTTATTTCGCGGTTCACACCCCCAACCCCTTCCTGAAGTCTCAACAACAGCTACAACACCACAGCAACTATGTATGTTGTGCGAGGTGCGTTTACATCTGTTGCCCGAGACTTCCGCAGACGCTATGGAAAAGCCACACCTAGAATAGGTCTGGCAAGAGGCTGAAAGTTCTTGCCTGGGAGCAGTCGCCGCCGCTGTCACGTTACCCCTCCCGTCCGTCCGCCCGCTCCTCACCCGTTGTACTGACCGTCCGCCGCTCTCTGCATCACTCGGCCCCCCTGGACCGCTCCTCCGGCCAAGCTGACGGCTCAGACATGTTTATTAAAACTTGAGCCGTGCAAATTATGCCTCAAAAGTTCTGCCTTGGTGTCAATCCGGGTCCCTGAGCCGTGTCAGTGATGTAATGTTCCCGCAGCTGGGCGAGTGGGTGGGTTCGAAACCAAACTTAAAACGTGCAACAGTGAGAGAGTGAGAGTGAGAGAGAGGTGGAAAAAAAAATTAGAGGGCAATTCAAACGCTGCAGAAGCGCCGGTGGTCGGCAGCGTTTGCAGAGGGTGCGCTTTGCACCGGCTCCCTATCCCTCCCCGGGCCGCGCGCGCAATGCTCCGCCACCAGCGGCAGGAACACGTGGACGGGTCAGTGCAACAATGATCCCGCCGCCAGGCCACGGCACCCAAGCAGCAGCAGCAGCAGCAGCAGCAGCAGCAGGCAGGAGGACACCCCTCCTTACTTGTCAGAGCAACCCCTTCCTTCAGTTAGTTCTCAATCCCTCCCCTGCACCTCAGCATAGATCCCTAACACTCACTCCAACTATTTCGGGATACACTGCCCCATCCGATTTCCTCTAAAAGTGCATTTCCGAAACATCTGTGTCGCTTGGTGGGTGTGACAATTAAAGTACCATTGAGATGGACACAAAATGCTGGAATGACTCCGTGGATGAGGCAGCATCCCTGGAGATGTTGTAGGAATGAATGACACTTTGTCACATTTATCTAGGTACAGATGCCTTGTTTTGCATACAACCTAGGCAGTACACAAGTGTCGCCACGTGTCTGAAGAAGCGTTGCCACCCGAAACGTCAGCCATCCCTTTTCTCCAGAGATGCTGCCTGATCCACTGAGTTACTCCAGCATTTTGTATCTCCGTAGATGTTGCCTGACACACTGAGTTACTTCAGCATTTTGCATCTATCTTTGGTATAAACCAGCATCTGGATTTCCTTGTTATTGCATTCCCAAACATAAGGTTTGCATCTTGTTTGCGGCTTTGTTTGTTTTTCAAGTCGAAAGAAGATGGCAAGATTGCAAACTCCGTCGATCAGTAATGTTGCTGAGATTCATCTCCAGCCAGAATCATAGAGCATGGAAATAGACCAAAAGGACACAAAGTGCTGGAGTAACTCAGTAGGTCAAGCAGAGAGGAGTCGGGCAGAGAATTTCTCAAGAACTTTGTGTCCTTTTGTATAAACCAGCATCTGCAGTTCCTTGGTAGACACAAAATTCTGGAGTCACTCAGTGGGACAGGCAGCATCTCTTGAGAGAAAGAATGGGTGACGTTTCGTGTCGAGACCCTTCAGACCCTTCTGCAGTTCCTTGTGTCCACATGGAAGTAGGTCATTCAGCCCACCACAACAACACTCACCCTTGGGCATCCATCTGTATTAATTCCATCTTCCAGTTCTTAGCCCGTAATGGACAGGAACAGATCCACAATGTCTGCACTGAACATTGTAATGTGTAGGAAGGAACTGCAGATGCTGGTTTAAACCGAAGGTAGACACAAAAAGCTAGAGTAACTCGACCCAAAATGTCACCTATTCCTTTTCTCCAATGATGTTGTCTGACCCACTAGGTTACTCCAGCTTTTTGCGATTATACTGTTCTCCTATTTCCTGCACATGACCCATATCCCTCTGTTCCCTACATATCCATGTGCCTACCTAAAAGCCTTTTAAACGCCACTTCTTCCACCACCTCCACCTCTGTTCCCTGCATATCCATGTGCCTATCGAAAAGCCTTTTATACGTCATTATCTTCCTATAACACCACCTCGCAGTGCTTTCCAGACACCCACCATTCTCTGTGTAAAAAAAACCTGCCCTGCACTCCTTTAAACATTGCCTCTCGCCTTAAAGCTATGCCCTCTAGTCTTTGACATTTTCTGTGTGGTGGAAATCTTCTGACTGTGGCGTCAATGCCTTGGTGACTCAAGTTGCTCAACTGGACACCTCTTCAATACTATCAGTGACTTTGCTGCACACTCTGCTCAGCTGTGCATTCCAAATACTTGCCCACACTGTGCAAAACAGACCTTTAGATCTCAGCCTTTACCCAAATTAATTTGTAACCCTTATCCCAAAATCATGTTTCAAAATGTTTAGCCTTGCATAATAATTAGTACAAACAGTTGCCTAAGGAACTATTGTGTGTGTGAGTGTACATAGCGTACAATGTAAAACCCTGACATTTGCATTTGCTCCTGCCTTTTTCCCCAGTACAAATTCCATAAACCACATTCTAATGTAAGTGAACTTGCATTCCTGTCATCGCTCCTCTTTCCACTCTCTCCATAGCTTCCTCAACAGCTTCAGAGGGGGGTGTTACCTCTGTCTGGATGGTGCAATGGCATATTTACATTTCAAATATGAAGCTGCAAACCCACGAGTGAAAATTAAAATAATCAATTAAGGCTGAATAAATCCAGCAGTATTTACCTAACACAGAGTGATCCAGTTGAATAATTTGTACAGAGTGTACAAGCGACTCATTGAATCAAAATTGCATTAATTTGCACCACTACCGTTGGGATTGGTGACAGTAAGATTCTTATGATAACAGATTTTGTTAGCTGCATTCAAAGTAAATATTGGTGTAAAATAAGTCAAACTCAACAATTGGCACCAATGAGAGATATGGCATATGATTCTTTAAGACCTGCTTCTTTAGTCAGAGGGTGGTGAAGCTATGGAATTCATAGCCACAGACAGCTGTGGAGGCCAAGTCAATGGATATTTTTAAGGCAGAGATTGACTGATTCGTGAGTAGTACAGGTATCAGGGGTTATGGGGAGAAGACAGGAGAATGGGGTTGAGAGGAAAGGATAGATCAGCCATAATTGAATGACGGAGTAGACTTGATGGGCTGAATGGCCTAATTCTCCTTCTAGAACATGACCTTAGGAACTTTCCCATTATGCCTTGAAATTGAAAGTTTACAACTCACAGTTGAATTTCTGCACATCATTTTTATGCAAATACTTTTGTTGAAATCTTCAGTTAATATAATTGATTATTATGTTATTAAAATCAATATATAATTATTTTTTACAGCCAGGTTAGTACAGGGCGTGTTTTACAAGTTCAAAATATCTGCCAGTGAGGCTTAGTTTAAAAATGATACATGAAAAGTATTAAATTTTAAGTTGAACTTAAAATAACTCCATTGCATTTGAAATAAATAAGAGCAACATTTTGATTTAAAACTGCACTGAATATTTATTAAAGATGTTAAACATTCTTAAAATCATACAATGGGACTTCAGTTCTAAATGTACAACAATATAAATATTGGATATAAATGAATGGATTTATTTAACTTAATACATGTTGTTTATTTTCCTAATACTTTACATATCTCCATCAAATTTCAAATAATTACCCATCTAATTCCTTAATTTAAAAAAAAAATATTCTGTAATGTACAGCGGTTACAAACCCACAAAATCTATAGTGGTTAGGTACAGAAGCTTGAAAACACACACAACCAAACTCAACCAGACTTCTTCCCCTTCTGTTATCAGGCTTCTGAATGACCCTTCCAAAAGCTAAGGTACTCTTCGATTTACCTCTACTCCATTAATGACATTGGACTTTGTCGAAGGAATTGATGGACTACAATGATGAGAACATCATTTTGCACTCTGTTTCTTCCCCTTTGCTCAATCTATTGCACTTCAGTTTGAAACTAATTGTATCTATGTATGGCTTATCTGACCTGTTTCAATAGCAATTAAAAAAAGCTCTTCACTGTACCTTAGTACATATTACAATAATAAACCTAAAACTATAAAAAGTTGTTCAACCTATTACATGTTCCAGATATTTTTCATAATAATATTCTTCACTAATCATTGTTTATTAATTACATGTTTACATATTCATTTAACCCAAGTATATTTCATTGTAAAACAAAACGATCTATATATTTCGTAAAACAGACTACAATTGCAACAAAAAAACTGTGCATCTTTTCTATGGAGGGATATCCATCTCCAATTCCAATATTGCATTGTTTGTTCACGATGAAGATTTAGCCCTGCTGATTGAGTTCAATGAGACGGCCAGCAAACACACTAACCGTACCTATAATACAAACCAGCATGAAGACACCCAGCAGAATATGATCAATCACCATTGCAACAAATTTCCATTCTTCTGCAGCCTAAAGTAGAAAGCAAATAGTCATTATTTTTTTTTCATTCCACAGTCATATAAGAAACTTTATGATTATTTTATCATCTTTACTTTTCAAATTACTACTTACATTTTAAATATGATTTAGCAAAAATACATTTACTTTAAGAATACTAGAATTCTGAATAAATGAAATATAGTGGTACTGTGTTGTTCATATCAAATGAAAATTATCATGACTTTAATTTATAGAGCACTGAACTTTGTTAAATATATTTTCACAAGACAATACACAGACAGAATTTGGCTCAAAGCTGGAAAATGATGATGCTAAGGCAAGTCACCAATGATTAAATGTTATGGAGTGCATTAAGGGTGGTGGAGAGGCACTGATACCTAGACAGGGAATTCCAAAGTTTAAGGCTCAAGGTGTTCTGGAGGATTGTTGACAATAATGAGATCAAGGAAAATAGAGAAGTATTAGGAGAGTTCAGGTTTCTTGGGCAGTTATAGGTTTGGACGAGGTGAAGTAGAGGAGAATCCATGGGGCAATTTTTTTCCCAACATCCCATTTGCTCGACTAGACTTGTTGGGAGGACTGAGAACACGAACCTGCTCGTCTGGCTTGAAGTACCTCTACTTTTTGTAGGAGTCAAAATGGCGTTTTTGACTTAACTTTTTTTGCTCAACTCTCAAGCCCAAATTGGGTTGAACTAGACTCAGGCATATTCTTAGCCTTCTCTTCATCAACAGTTCTGCAGGTGAGTAACCTGTTGTTGTGTGTTATGTGGTTCTGTACTTCAGCAAGAAACTAGCCAAATGATGTTTCATGCTGAGCTTTGAACTACCCTGCGAATCCCGCTTCTTGAGAGCATCTTTGACAACTCTAACAGACCTTTCTGCCACCCCGTTGGAAGCTGGATGGTATGGGGGAACAAGTGTGTGCTTTACACCATTCCGCTGCATGAACTCTTTATACCGTTCTGAACGAAACTGAGGCCCATTATCAGAAATAAGTTCTTCCGGTAAACTATGGCTTGCAGAAATGGATCTAAACTCATCTATGGTACGCTCAGTAGTAGTGCTTAACCCCATATGCTTAACCTCAATCCATTTGGAATGACTATCTACTAGTACCAGAAAGTGATCATTACCCTTTTCGCAAAAATCGACATTAACTCTCTGAAAAGGTCTAATTGGCCATGACCAGGGTTGCAGTGGTGTTTTTGGTGGTTTACTCCGGCAATTTTGGCAGACACTACATTTGCTCTCCAGTGACATGATGTCACTGTCAATACCAGGCCAATACACAAAACGTCTGGCAATTAACTTCATGCTTACTATGCCAGAATGTTCGGCATGAAGTTCATTCATAATTTTGTTTCGCAATGACTCTGGTACAACCACTCTGAAACCCAACTTAATGCATCCCTGCTCACATGATAATTCATGGCATCGATTATGGAAAGGCATCAGCTCTGAGGTTAGAACTGAGTTCAATCCACTATCGATTTCAGTCCAACCGTTCAATATCTGTTCATAGACCCACTTCAGCACTTTATCTGTTTCTGCAGCAATTTCTGTTGCAGTCACTGGAAAATCTTCATCTACAACTTGCAGTGTGTAGATTGAGTTCTCACTTCCCACATCAGAGTTCTCATGAGGCAACTGGGACAACGCATCTGCAACTGCGTTGAACTTGGAGCTTCTGTACTCCACCTTGTAGTCACACTGGGACAGCAAAATTGCCCAGCGCTACGTCCTTGAGCTGCCATGGAAGGTATAGCTGACTTGGGACCAAGTATCACTATACTGGCTTGTGATCAGTCACTAGGGTGAATGGTCTTCCGAGAAGAAACTGATAGAATTTCTTGATTCCGAACATGATGCTGAGTGCTTCCTTTTCTATTTGTGCATAATTGCGCTCACTTGGTGATAGGGTGCGGGATGCAAAAGCAATAGGCTTTTCCTGTCCGTCGTTCATTACGTGTGAGATCACTCCACCTACACCATAGCTTGAAGCATCACAAGCAAGTTTCACCTCGCGTATCATAGTGAACAAGGAGTTTGTCACTTGTCAAGTTTTCCTTGCAGATGTCATATGCATGTTGCTGTTCTTTTCCCCACATCCATTTCACATCTTTTTGTAGCAGATGATGTAGTGGCTTTAGCACAGTTGCTAAATCTGGAAGGAATCGTGCATAGAACTGCACCATACCAAGGAATGATTGTAGCTCTGACACATTGTTGGGTTTTGGAGCATTCACTATTGCTTCAACTTTCGCCTTCACAGGGCGAAGTCCATTGGCATCTACTTTGAGACCAAGGTAGACCACCTCTGACTGCGCAAATGCACATTTATTTTGTCGCAGTTTGACATTGTGGCAGTTCAGTCATGTGAGAACTTGCTCAAGGATTTGCAGATGTTCTACCATTCCCTCTGTGAATATCAGTAGGTCATCCTGGTTGCACACACAGTGCGGAATGCCTTGTAACATTTTGTCCATGACAGACTGGAACATTTTTGGGGTGGATTTCACACCATACAGCAGCTTTGTATATGAATATAAGCCCTTATGTATGTTGATAGTCAAGTATCGCTGACTTTCCTTGAACGACAATGAGTTGGGGATAAGCGTGAGACACATCCAGTTTAGTGAAGACTCTTGGTTCTTGGTTACTTGGTCCTCCAAAATATTCCAACTGGAATTTAAACTGGAGGTGGTGAAGGGAGGGGTTTAGCCAGAGAGGGTTATTGGGAAGAAAGTGCCACTTTAAATTTAGTTGCATCTGGCTGGGCATCCGTGATTTGGTGGAGATTATTCTATGCTTTAATAGTGCGTGGAAAGAACGAATTGCTGTACACATCTGTCTTTGTGGCTGGGACCACAAATTGGATCGAATGCCCTCGTCTGCTCCTAATTGGTTTGGGGTTGGTGTAGGTCTTGTGATCTATGTCTAGCTGACCATTTAACATTTTGTAAAATCAGGTCAAATGGTGAGCTTCACGTCTGTCTTGGAGAGGGTTCCACCCCAGAGAATGCAGAGGTTTGGTGACACTCGCTTCTCTCTCGTAGGTGTTAGTAACAAATCGAGCGGCCTGTCTTTGGACATGTTCGATGGATGAAATGTTTTTATCTGTGTATGAGTCCCGCGTAGTCCAGATGAGGTCTAGCGAGGGTGAAATACAGCTTCTCCTTGACAGAAGCTGAACAATGATGGAACTTGCGCCTCAGGTAGTTTAGGACACCTGTTGCTTTCACTGTTACATGATGAGTCTGACCAATCCAACGTAGATCATTCTGCAATTTCTTGCTCCGCTAAGTTATGCGTACAGATCTTGCGAGGTTGGTAACGGATATTGTTCATCATCAATGGCTTGGTTGATTGTAACTTTGTAGTCACCACATAGTTGAACAGTTTTGTCGGCCTTGGGTACGGCCACAATTGGCGTTGCCCAGTTACTCTGGTCTTTCTTCACGCATACTCCATTCCGCTCTAACCTGTCGAATTCTTCCTCCATTTATTGCTTTAGTGCATATGGTACAGGTCTTGGACGACAATACATAGGTTTCACATCTTGCTTAAGTCGAATGTGTGCAGAGTACCCTGTTTTTCCCGTGTAACTGTGGGCAAAAATGTTTGCATGTTTTCTTATGACGTTTTCAAGACGTGATTTGAACAAATCGGCGCTGAAAATGTTCTTCCAGTCTAACTCTATTCTGCTCAGCCAATCCTTTCAAAGGAGGGTTGGTTTATTTCTGTAGCTGGCCACTATGATGGGCAGTGTTACTGACTGACCATTATGCTGAACTTTACAATGAATTTGTCCACATGTCTCCAAAACTTCATCCTTACTCTCAAACAATGGTATTTGTGGGAACTTTGTTTCGTACAGGTCTTTGCTCATGACCGAACAATCTGCTGCCGTGTCAATACACATATCGATTAACTGTTCATTAATCAATAGTTTAGTTCGAAAGTCCTTGCCTTGGCTGGTTGTAGGCTTATCGATGTAGGTTGCATAAATGGTGTACAACCCAAGTTCATTTCCATCTGGGTTCATCTCCAAGTTGTGAACTCCTCTCTGGTGTTGTCGCTTGATTCCCGCTGATTGTTGGTTTCCTGTTTCAAGCTTGGCTCGATGTGCTGAGGCGATTATGGCCTTTCTTCTGGCAGTTATAGCACTTAGCCATTTTGAACTGACAAAATTGGGATGAGTGATTACCGTTGCAACGATAACAACCGGCTGAACTCGGCTCCCCGCCATACTTTGGTTTTGGTTTAGTGCCTCTTGGTTTGGCCATAGGCGCTGCCTTGTGAATGTAAACGGCCACTGCAGTCTGTGGTGAACGAAACTCACGAGCATTCTTTGATGCCATCTCCATTGTGGTAGCAATCATGCATGCTATCTCGAATGTAAGATCTGGAATGTTCATGAGTTTGGACTGAATTCGTTCATCCACTGGATCACAAACAAATCTGTCGCATAGTGCACATCTGAGAAAGGTTCTTGGTTCTTGGTTACTTGGTCCTCCAAAATATTCCAGCTGGGACCACAAATTGGATCGAATGCCCTCGTCTGCTCCTAATTGGTTTGGGGTTGGTGTAGGTTTTGTGATCTATGTCTAGCTGACCATTTAACATTTTGTAAAAACAGGTCAAACGGTGAGCTTCACGTCTGTCTTGGAGAGGGTTCCACCCCAGAGAATTCAGAAGTTTGGTGACACTCGCTTCTCTCTCGTAGGTGTTAGTAACAAATCGAGTGGCCTGTCTTTGGACACGTTCGATGGATGAAAGGTTCCAAAGTTACAGTGTAAAGTTACGTTTTTCAAGGCAACAATGTACTCATTGATTGTCTCATTCTGTTTCTGGTTTCTAGTGCCACATTTATAGCTTTCTGCAATTTCCAGAGGCTTTGGGTTTAAATGTTCCTCCAACTTCTTCATAATGTCATTGAACGGCACGTCTTTTGCCCTTATGGGCGCAAGGAGATTCACGAGTGTGCCGTACACTTCAGGACCGATCTCGGTGAGCAGAATCGCTTTCATGCATTCGCAAACGGCCTTATTTGTTTCAGTCACTATCTTTCCTTCACCACTAATCTCCTTTATGTTGTTTGCCGTGAAAACCATGTTTGCTCTCTCCATATAGGAGCTGAACGGCTCTCTCACTCTTGTCAAAAGTGCCAAGGTTTCCGATGTAGCCCATGGACGCTGTCATCATATCTTTCTTTTTTTTTTAAAATCTGTTCCAAAACCCCGATTTCCTGTTTGTCCTGGTGTAACAATTCACCTAAAACTTAGCTGTACAAAGGCTATTCAGCGTAAGGAACTTGACAAACGAAACTCAGTCTAAAATGTTACCCAATCTCAAGGACGACATCTTGCCACGTAAACACAACATAGAGATAGCCTGATAAACTCTCGCCAATTTGTACAGCTGCTGTTTTAAACTACAGTCCCCTGCATAGAAGGATCTGCGGCCTATCGTGTCCAGCTCGCAAACAACTACGACACAACTCCATATTTACTGTTTAAGATGTTAACCAATACTGCATGTTGCAAAACAGTCCTGCACTGCTTTAAAGGACGAGTTCAGAAACTCTATCCCATCCTCCTCACCAATGTTGTTATATTCCAGATGGCAGAATTAATAAAAACTTACACGCTGGTTGCCTGGATCAAGAGAGAGAGAGGTTTATTACCCAACATTCCCAGCTTATATTGAACACCAACTCATTAACATATACATGAATATGTATGAATACATTACAAAGACGCTTGAGTCTATTGAAGGTAGAAGTTGGGAAGCCAGTCAGGATAACCAGAATAGCATTGGATTCATTGATTTTGGAAGTAATGACATGGATAACAGTTTCAGTATTTGAAGAGCTAAGGCTGAAGAATATTGATGAAGATGGAGGAAGGTAGTTTTACTGCTGATGGAGGGGATATGGAGGAGATGTTCGCCCCATGATCAAATAAATACTGATACTGCAAACAGTCTGGTTCACCTTTTGGCAGTGGTTAGGAAGAGGGATGCAATTGATCTGAAGAAATTGATTTATGGCATGGAATAGATATTCTTATCAATATTCCAATGTTTAATAATCAAGGATGTATGTTTATTTGGTGAGAGATATTGGAAGCCATCTTTATAGCGAGGTGATAGTGAAGGGCTCATGAGAAATGGTAGGTACATGTGAAGCTTAGTGCTGTATTTTAATGTGAAGCATTGCCTAAATGCAGAATAGCATGTGAGCTTGGATAGGTCTCTGGGGAACCTCAGATATAACAGTGTTGAGGACAGAAAGAGAAGCCTTGTAAAGGATTATGTAACTATGAATCAAAGTTCTGCAAGAGTAGTCTTGTTCAGCTGGACCACAGAAGATAGACATTGGAGGAGGATGCTGTCGGCAATTGTCTCATAGGCTTCATGTTGTGTTATTGATGGAGGGGATATGAGGGATAAGCTCACCCCAGGCTCAAATAAATACTGAGACTCCAAACAGTCTGGTCCATCTTGTGGCAGTGGTCAGCAAGAGGGATGAAAATTACAGTCAAGCAGGACATAATTTATGTCTTTGATTAGGACCATTTAGGTGCTGTGGCAGGCTTTACAACATTTTAGGACTGTACTAGGAGAGAGCAACCATTACAAATAAGATTTAAATATATATTAAGAACGCAAATAACTTACATTGTTTGATTCCTGATCAGACTTCATGTGCTCTGCAATATATTTGACTCCCTCAATAGCACTTTTGACATCTGGATTTTTAATTAGAGGTGTATGGAAAACTGCACCTCCTGATACTTGCTTTCCAGAAATGTCCGAGATATCAATGTCCTCAGTAAATATCTGTTTATCTTGCTTCTCCTTAGCTGCTCGCTTCATTGTTGAGAAGAACATGACATTGGGTATAGTATCAATAAATATCTGTAAAACAAAATTACATTAAAAAAAATTATAAATAAAATTGGTGAACAATATTATGTTGTAACAAACAATGTCCCAACAGCAACTTGCATTTATATAGTGGCTTTAACATTGAATGTATATTTAACATTACTCACAAGTGTCAGATGAAAGAATAGATACCAATTTATAAAAAGGGTAGATTAGGAGAAGGAACAAAAAGAATGTTTGAAAAGGTTTTCAGAAAAACCTCAAAGGAGGAGCAAAATGATTAGGTTGAGAGTTTCGAGAGAGTGTGGGGCATAGTTAACGGAAGGCATCCTGTTAGTGCCAAGGAAGGGGAATATCTGTGTCAAATCTGTGAAGAGTTGTCAGCAAAAATTGTTAATGGAGAAATTGAGCACCTCCTTCATAAAGGGATTTAAAGATAATGGGAATTTTACACCGGAGCAATTGGGGAACCAGCAGAAAGTGTTTGTTTAAAGGGCAAGGGTGGAGCTGAGCAGGACCTGAGTATCAAAGGGAAACCTTTAGAAGTTTCTAACCTTGAGTTAGAATGAACCGTTCAATGATAAAAGGCAGCCAGAAAAGCATTGGAACTGTTGGCTTTGGATGTTAAACAGGTGCAAGCAGGGCTTACTCATAAGGTCATGTCATAAGGTCATAAGGAATAGTAGAAGTAGGCCATTCGACCCATCAAGTCTACTCCACCATACAATCATATCTCTCCCTCCTAACCCCATTCTCCTGTCTTCTCCCCATAATCTCTGACACCCGTACTGAACAAGAATCTATCTATCTCTGCCTTAAAAATATCCACTGACTTGGCCTCCACATCCTTCTGTGACAAATAATTCCATAGATTCTTTCTGACTAAAGAAATTTCTCCTCATCTCCTTCCTAAAAGAACGTCCTTTAATTCTGAAGCTATGACCTTTAGTCCTAGACTATCCCACTTGTGGAAACATCCTCTCCACATCCACTCTATCCAAGCCTTTCACAATTCTGTATGTTTCAATGTGGTCCCCCCTCATTCTTCTAAACTCCAGCGAGTACAGGCCCAGTGCTGACGAATGCTCATCATAGGTTAACCTACTCATGTTGAACTGGGTAGATTGGCAGCTGTCACTGAGGATATGAGATTTTAAACTCAACCCGAGTACATGCCCTCCTCTACGACTGCCTGAGTTATGGACACCCCATACATATATGAATCAGTTTCCATAAATATCAATCAATTCAACCAAGAACCAGTCATGAAAAAAACATTACAACCTCCCCACTGCAAGCACACACCAGTGTCTCTTAAGCACACAGACTGCCTGTTTAACCATGCAAGGCCACGTAATAGAAAGTTTCAAGCAATTGCTTCTTTTGATACATGGTATAACCATATAACAATTACAGCACGGAAACAGGCCTTCTCGGCCCTTCCAGTCCGTGCCGACCATTCATTTTCCCCTAGTCCCATCTACCTGCACTCAGACCATACCCCTCCATTCCCTTCCCGTCCATATACCTATCCACTTTACTTTACCATGGTACATGGATAGGATAGGTTTAAAGGGATATGGGCCAAACGCAAGTAGGTGGAACTAGTGTGGATGGGCATCTTGGTCGCCGTCGGCAAGCTGGGCCAAAGGGCCTGTTTCCACACTTTATGGCTTGATGATACTTTTGCAAGATACTCTATTAAATCATTTAACAGTAGACAATCTAAGGCCGTTGAAACCAGCTATTCAGAGTGGGACATCCTGACTCTGTACCTTTGTAACTTTGCTGGGGAAGCAATAAATAAATGTTTGTTAATTGGCCCTAATCAGCACCATTCCTTATAATCCTGTGGAGGCATGGTTACCATATTGAGTGTTTTCATGTATGTTCCAATTTATGGACATCTGTTAAAAACAGAACCTGTTCACAACCCAGGGATGGCCTCTATTGCAAATAGTCTGCTTCAACCAGAGACAGTGGCCAGGGAAGGAGACTGATTATTGGCAAGGGTGCAGCATTTCTGGTGAAGCTTCAGCATTTCCAATAATTAACTGAGAAATATTGGGACTCATCCCAGACTCAGCATTACTCATCCTAGTAAAAAGACTATGGAAGGGACAAGATGGTATTGTAAATAAGGAGCAGCACATAGAAAAACAGTACAGATGAAAGTAACTTCCATATCTATAAATACAATGGACCCTATCCCTCCCCCATCATATTATGTGACTTGGGTGCTGGAAAACAGGCAGTGTAGTGACTTTTCCATAACATAAACCCTGCATTATCTGTGTCTTCATCAAGAAATGGGAGTTAAATAAAAATTATGCTATTTGTTATTTTGTTCCGTATGTCAACTTTTGAGTACTTTTTGCTTTGTGAATTCTATAAGGTAGAATTCTGTGGTAATGCTTTGTGAATTCTGTAAGGTAGAATTTTTGTAACCCGAAAGGCCATAAAGCAGGGGTTGCCTGAAGGGACACCAAGCGTGTGAATGAAGCAGAGGACAAGTCTTCATGGCACTCCATGCATATGTCATTGCTGGGAAAGATCTGGCTTAAATCAAATTGATAATATCAAAACTGAAGCCAACCTTTCAGAGCGAGAGACATGAACTCATTCTCAATTGAAGTTAAATAGGTGTTCAACCTATCATATCTTCCAGACATACAGTTTTAGTTTTTTTTTTAAAGTTGGCAAAAATGTGGTAAGCCTGCCTCCTGTTGATGGCTCGGAGTATGACGACATATTGTTGTGTGATCAGGGCCTATTTCCCTACCTCTGAGCAGATCTTAGTTTAGTTTAGAGATAGTTTAGTTTAGTCTTTGACCCACCGATTCCACGCCACTCAACGATCACCCGTACACCAGTTCTATCCTACACACTAAGGACAATTTACAGAGGCCAATTAACCTACAAACCTGCATGTCTTTGGAATGTTGGAGGGAGCTGGAGCACCTGGAGGTCACAGGGAGAACATGCAAACTCCGTACAGACAGCACATGTAGTCCACCACTGTGCTGACCAGATCTTGATACAACATCATGTATTTTAGCTCAAGTGTTTAATGTATTAAGGCAGCAACCCTCATAAAACTGCACTTTAAAATTTACAACACAGAAACTGGAATCTCAACACCACACATTTCCTTTGCTATTCTTTTCAAATTCAATCTGAGCGTCTGCTTGAATTTGATGGCTGCTTTAAGCTGGTGGGCCGTGACCCAGTTCAAGGAGTTGCTCGCAACACAAAAATAAAGAATAGGATATCCGAATGTACATACACTAAGCTGGGAACTCTTCCTGTCCTACATACGATGGCAGCATGGTGGAGCAGTGATAGAGTTGCTGCCTTGCAGTGCCAGAGACCCGGGTTCGATGCTGACTACAGGTGCTGTCTGTACAGAGTTTGTATGTTCTCCCTGTGACCTGCATGGGTTTTCTCCAGGTGCACCGGTTTCCTCCAACATTCCAAAAGCGTACAGGTTTCTAGGTTACTTAGCTTCCATAAATTGTCCCTACTAAGCAGGATCGAACTAGAACTGGTGCACGGGTGATCAGGGCAGGTACGGTGGGCTAAGGGCCTGTTTCTATGCTGTATCTCTGAACTAAAACTAAACTAAGTGGATGCCGTTTCAGATTTTCTGAATTCCAATTCCACACAGAATGTATTCTCTCTCATGATGGTCTCCAATCACACCATGTGCACTCAGTGCTTCACACAATAATACTGTTCATGCACAAATAGCTGAGCACTGTACTGTCTCTGCTCTGGAGGCTCTAAACTAAATTATCAAGAATATAAAGAAACAAGGAACTGCAGATGCTGGAATCTTGAGCAAAACACAGAGTGCTGGAGTAATTCAGTGGGATAGGCAGCATTTGTGGAGGACAAGCCCTTCAGAGATGCTGCCTGACCCGCTGAGTTAATCTAGTACTTTGTGTCTTGCTTATCATCATGAATACCTTTGTTTGTGAACTCAATCATTAGTTTCTCCAATGTACTCTAGTTAATTAGCCAACGTAAAACTTCATTTTGCCTGGAGGAGCTGCAGTGAAGATGGCTCTGCTGCCTCAAGCCAAGAGCCCAACAACACTGCGCCATACTACCGGAGCTCCAGTGTTGAAATGTACAACAATGAAATCAAACTTTTAGTTGTATTGTTATATCACATTACAAATTCTTGCTCAAATCATTGTCTCTTTTGATGCCTTGTGACAAACTAAGTTCATAAATGGTTGTCTATGGTACCTATAGTTTCCTGGCTCTAAATGTTACTTCCGACATGCTGTTTATTAGACCACAAAAGATGACTCACCTTCCGTACCCAGTACGGCATTGTATGTGTACTTGGAGAGCGATGATGAGTATTAATTACAACAACAGTAATGATGATTGAACTGATGACAAAAATCATTGTAAAAAGCATGTATTTGCCAATCAAAGGCACAGCGCTGGAAGTTGAAGGAATCAGCTCAACAATAACCAGAAGGAACACAGTCAGAGACAGCAAAACGGAAATACTCAAAGTCATCTTTTCACCTGCAAGAAAAAGACCACAGCTGTATAAAATACATGTGAAGTCACAACAAAGAAAACCTCTCCCATTTGTGAATGTATTTACAATGAGACGGGGGGGTATTTTTAAATTGATGGGACGAATATGGGCTGAAGTGAGATCAGGAAAACAAATAGCTGCTGAATAAATGAAGGAGTCTGACTACAGGTAAAGAGCACAAGCAAACCTAGTGGAGATTATAACCATTGGCGGTTATGTTATCCTTTGATGGTGCAACAAAAAATAAATAATTTAACAAAAACGGGGAATTAAAGTGCAATGCATAGCGCAGTGCAAAGGTGAATATAGGTGAATATGATGTATGTGAGAGAGGGTTTAAGTACGAAACAAGAGAAAGAATGTGGGAGAACATGAGATCGATTGGAGAGTGGATATTACTTAGTATGTTTATGCCTAATGTGTAGTAGGATTGTCACTGAACTGTATGTAAAAGAAGGTAGCTAATGTCATCCCACTTTTTAAGAAAGGGGGGAAGAGACAAAACAGGGAATTATAGACCAGTTAGCCTGACATTGGTGGTGGAGAAGATGCTGGAGTCAATTATAAAAGAGGAAATAGCAGCACATTTCGATAGCAGCAACAGGATCGGTCCGAGTCAGCATGGATTTACGAAGGCAAAATCATGTTTGACTAATCTTCTGGAATTTTTTGAGGATGTAACTAGGAAAATGGGCAAGGGAGAGCCAGTGGATGTAGTTTTACCTGGACTTTCAGAAAGCATTTGATAATGTCCTACATAGGGGATTAGTGGGCAAAATTAGAACACATGGTATTGGGGGCAGGGTACTGACATGGATAGAAAATGGGTTGGCATACAGGAAACAAAGAGTAGGGATTAACGGGTCCTTTTCAGAATGGCAGGCAGTGACTAGTGGGGTACTGCAAAGCTCGGTGCTGGGACCGCAGCTATTTACAATATACATTAATAATTTAGATAAGGGGATTAAAAGTAACATTAGCAAATTTGCAGATGACACAAAGCTGGGTGGCAGTTTGAACTGGGAGGAGGATGCTACGAGGATGCAGGGTGACTTGGACAGATTGGGTGAGTGGGCAGATGCAATTTAATGTGGATAAATGTGAGGTTATTCGCATTGGTGGCAAAAACAGGAAAGCAGATTATTATCTGAATGGTGTCAAATTGGGTAAAGGGGAAGTACGAGATCTGGGTGTCCTTGTTCATCAGTCACTGAAAGTAAGCGTGCAGGTACAGAAGGCAATGAAGAAAGTGAATGGCATGTTGGCATTCATAACAAGAGGAGTTGAGTATAGGAGCAAAGAGATGGTTCTGAAGTTGTAAAGGGCCCTATTGAGACCACACCTGGAGTATTGTGCGCAGTTTTGGTCTCCACATTTGAGGAAGGACATTCTTGCTATTGATGGCGTGCAGCGTAGGTTCACGAGCTTAATTCCCGGGATGGCGGGACTGTCATATGTTGATAGAATGGAGCACAAGGGCTTGTATACTCTGGTATTTAGAAGCATGAGAGAGGATCTTATTGAGACATATAAGATTATTAAGGGTTTGGACCTGCGAGAGGCAGGAAACATGTTCCCAATGTTGGCGGAGTCCAGAACCAGGGGCCACTGTTTAAGAATAAGGGGCAAGCCATTTAGAATGGAAATGAGGAAAAACCTTTTCACACAGAGGGTTGTGAATCTGCGGAATTCTCTGCCTCATAAGACAATAGAGGCCAATTCTCTGGATGCTTTTAAGAGAGAGTTGGATAAAGCTCTTGAATATAGCGGAGTCAAGGGACATGGGGAGAAGGCAGGAACAGGGTACTGATTGTGGATGATCAGCCATGATCACAGTGAATGGCCTACCCCTGCACCTATTGTTTATTGTTTTAAATAATTCCACTATACACGTGACAATACCAGTGAACCATTGAGTCTAGGAATGAAGGTGAGATACACCACGGAGCCCAGGAGCAAAGATGACATACATGAAATAATGGGAATGCGAGTGGAAAGAGAATGGGAATGAGGACGAGTTCATGAAAGGATATGGAAAAAAGGGGGAGGGACAATGGTTAAAAACTGGAGAGAAGGCAAGTGAAAATCAACTTTGAACACAAAAAAACGCCTACAGTAGGCAAGGAGAAAAACATAACAAATCAGAAATTGGAACAATCTCAATTTGTATTTTACACTTTCTGATAGTATGGAGTGAACTTTTCCCGGTAATAGCTGCAAAATATAGTAAAATATTTTAAAATATTCTTTATCCTCAACAAAAACAAATGTACTGGAATGCATGGCAGATTGAGAAGATGAATGCGAAGTATGTGGGAATGGGTCTGGGCACAAAACAAGAAAAGTAATGTGGGAGGGAATGAGATAGAGCAGAGAGTGGATGCATGGCACATCAAAAAGTCTAGGAATAAAGGTGAGATGCATGAAGCAGCATAGGTGTAAAGATGACGTACATGAAATTATGGGAATGGGAATGAGGATGAGTTCATGGAAGGATATGGAAAGGAATGGATCTAATTCCCATACATAAAATTATGGGAATTCGAGTAAGGAACATGAGAGAGCATGAGGATACATTCACAGATGAATGTGGGAAAGAAGGGGAGGAACAATGGTTAACATCAGTAGAGAAAGTGAGTGAATGGGAAATTCAAAACAAATTGCATTGAACAGTTATGAGCGAATCTATTTTACTAAAATGCCACAGAATTATATATTGTTTGACAGAGATCACTAAAGGACTGCAGCGGAAAGAACCTAAAAGATAAATTTGTAAAAACCGGTGAAAAACAAACTAGAACACAGAAAATTAAGGAACACAGAAAACAAGAACATAACTAATCAGAGAGTAGAAACAAGGAATTGTAGATGCTAGTTTACACAAAGTGTTGGAGTAACTCAGCGGGTCAGGCTGCAGCGCTAGAGAACATGGATAGGTGACATTTCAGCCCTGGACCCATAACATCACCTATCCATGTTCTTGAGGGATGCTGCCTGACCCGCCGAGTTACTCTAGCACTGTGTGTCTGTAACTAATCGGAAATTGGAACTATCTCAAATTTGCATTTTAGAGTGGAATGAGATATTGCCTACAATAACTGCAAAATATATCAAATACCTTCAAATATTCTTTTCATACCTGAATCAGTTGGCAAGTAAAATACTAATCCGGTTAAAAATGAAAAGAGCAGACAAGGAATTATGACATTCACAACAAAATACAGAGGGATGCGTTGCATGATGAAATGGTAGGTGATATCCAGGTAAGGAGTGTCAGGGCAGCAGGTGTAGTACACCCAGTGCTTCCATCCACGGTAATCTTTCATTACCCATTCTCCACTCTCCATAAATGTACTCAAATCAGGACGGTCACTTTCCTGAATAGGAATCAGAACATTGTAATTATGTATCAAGTTAAATCAACAACTGAATATAAACATATATATATATATATGAAGATATTTGGACAGGTACATGGATAGGAAAGGTTTAGAAGGATATAGGCCAAACACAGTCAGGTGGGTGGGACTAGTGTAGATGGGGCATGTTGGTCAGCATGGGCAAGTTGGGCCAAAGGGCCTGTTTTCATGCTGTATGATTCCATGACTCTGTGTATACATATATATAATACAGCATAAAAATGGGCAAACAGTACCTTAAGCCCAATTTACCCACGCCAACCACAATGCCACGTCTACACTGGATGTCGACCATCTGTCATCTGTTGCCTGTCCTGTTTTTCTTACTTCCAATTTTTTTCCCCCACTCTCCCTACTACAATCTGTTTGAAGAAGGGTCCCGACTCGAAATTCATCAATCCATGTTCCCCAAAGATGCTGCCTGACCCGCTGAGTTACTCCTGCATTTTGTGTCTTATTTTAATCAAAGGATTTGTTCTCTTATGATCAACTGCATAAAGCAGGTGCTATCTGATGAGTAAATACAGAATTAAAAAAACAGGTGAAAGAGGAGTTTCCATTTTATCCACGTAAGTGACCTTGGGCTGTAGCTTTGTGTTTGCTGTGCTAGGTTAAGATAGGAACACAGTGGGGGAAGAAGGGAGAATGGGGGCTCCACACATGATGTGTCAAATGTCAGTCCTGGATGGTGCAGCTCAAACTAGATCGTCTATTCCTGCCGATCATTTTCCATTTGTTCCTATTCCATCAACCATGATGCTATATATCAGCAAGAGAACACAGAGCGGTGCAGCACAGAGACAGGCCCTTCAGCCCTAAATGTTCATGCTGGTCATGATGTCTGGTTAACCTAATCCCCTCTGCCCGCAGAGGATTCATTCCCTTCACATGCATGTGTCTAGCTAAAAACCTCCGAAATGCCCTTATCGTATAAACCTCCAACATCAACCATGGCAGCCGGCACCCACCACAAACAGAATGTGTAACAAACTTGCCCGACACATCTCCTTGAAACTTTGTCCATCTCACCTTAAAGCTAAGCCCTCTAGTCTTTGACATGTCTACCCTGGGAAAAAAGATTTGACTGTCTATCTCAGAATTTTATGTATTTTCATCAGGGCTTGCCTCAGCCTCAGATGCACCAGGGAAAATAATCCAGCGTATATATTTATTACTTTCCTTGTTTCAAGGCTGATGTTCATTTCTACAATAATGTTTCTATTTTCAATAATTCATACTAAAATATAGTAGATATACCAGAAGCAGGGTGAATCTGTTATCTGGAGTAAACCTACTTCTCTGACCTGCCTACCCATTAAGATCATGGCTACAGGTGACATCATTTTGTTAATGGACAGTTTCAACTTGGACTACAGGCCTTGCAGCAGACTTCAACCAGTGACAAATGTCACCTTTTATTAATATAACTGAAATTATGGAGACAAGTTGCATCCATGTAATGCACCTTGGATTCACAGTGTATTTACCTGGCCATTACAAACAGGATTTTATAAAATGCTATTGAATTGGATTAGGTTTAATTAGCCTGGGAATCTATGTATTTTGTTCTTTAATTAACTATAAAATAATGGTTGACAAATGTAGGTTAAGATAGCCTAAAATTAAGATTATTCATTTCATCTTATTAAAGTATTAATAAAATGTATATTTTAAACTACTTTGTATAAATAACTTTTTTCTGATACAGAGGAATCACTGAACTTGTCGCTATCAATCAATAGATTGATAGAAAAAAGGGATTTGGCTGAGATATTAAGGGTCACAATATTGCCAAATACTTTGTATTCAACCTTACACGGTACCCAGGAAAGTTATGTTACCGTGATATTTATTCTTAATGAAAATCATTACTTTGTAGCTGAGAATAATACTTAAACTCAAAAATGTCATTAATACAATACAAAATAGATGATAGCATCTTCAAAGCAGCATTTTATCCGTGTTTTCGGATATATCATTTTCAGATGCCAATTTTAAGATATAAAATGTAAAAGGTATAAGTATCTCTTCAAGTTAATTTGATTATTTTTTTTAAGTAGTGGCTTTGCAAAGAGGCTTGGTATAAAATCTAAAATATCAGCATCTTTCTAAGGCTTGTTTTTTTTAATGAATAAACATTGAACATCGTGGTTACTAAAATGGCATGCGCTTTTTAATCTTAATTACCGGGTACTTCCAAGGAGAATCCCAAGTAGAGGAAAATGAGGGGATGGGTGGGAGAAGTGTTGGAGGATAGTTAAGATATTCAATCAACTTGGCCCGGAACTTCAACAAACACCCTTCCCCCTTTTCTCTCCCATGCCCTCCCCTTTTCAACCCCTCCCCTGTGTCACAACTGGACTCCCTCCTATTTATCTCCTCCTCTTCCCCCCTCCTTTTACACTCCTTCTTCTGGCTTCAAAATTTGCAACTTTCAATCAGTCTGTTTCACAACGTTGCTTTTATCTCTGTGCTTTATTCCAACCTGCCTATCATATCATTATTCCCCCTCACCTGTATCACCTGTATCCACAAATCACTCGCCATGCTTTGCCCTGCTCCCTTTCTCTCTCAGCTATCTCCCCTCCCCCTTACAATCAGTCTGAAGAAGTGTGCCAGCCCAAAACACAGGTGCTGCCTGACCCACTGAGTTACTCCAGCAATTTGTGTCCTTTTCTGGACCTGACCTGCTGTGCGGGCATTGCCTGGATTTACTTTTCTCTGCACTAATGGACCTTCTACCCTTGAAAGGCAGCCTATGAGGCTGAGAATTTCAGAGCCACAAACAGGCCTCAACGCATGGTACTATAGGAGAACCAACCAGGGAATGGCCTGACAGCCTTCAACAGGTTGACCCTGTCATGTGCTTATAGCCCTGATAGTTAAACACGAACAAATAATTAAAAACCTTAATATAAAACAACAATAACTTATCTCTGGCCATTCACTTAATGGAGCGGAGTTGCACTTCCAAAACCACCTAACCCCGCCTTAAGCTGATGGCCAATGTAAAATGTGACCTCCCCCTCTCTTCACACATCTGGGCCCCGCTGCCAGACTCAATGACGAGTGCATTGGCAAAGCAGAAGGTCAGATGTGTAGCATCTTCCATTCTGGACATTTGGCACTTCCCATTTTAAAGGGTGCATGGGGTGTTAGAGGCGTACAGGACAGGGAAGAGCTGAACACCATTGATTGACCATGGAACCGTTGGATGCAAATATTAACAGTTCAGCTTATTTTCTGAAGCTGTGCTACACAGTTCTGCCACTGGAGGTCCCCCGTGAGCTTTGAGAGGTTAGTGTCAGGAAGCAGAAAGCTATCTCTTTAATTTCATCTACAATACATATGCCTGAACATTGGTATTGGTTTGTTATTGTCACGTGTAACAAGATACAGTGAAAAACTTGTTTGCGTGCTGTTCAGTTAAATCATACCATACAGGAGTACAATCAAGCCATGCACAAGTACAACGGACAGTGTGTGTCTTGATTGTACTAAAGAAAACAGAGTACAGAATATAGTGTTAAAGCTTTACAGTGTTTCTGCTACTGAGAAAGTGCAGATAATAAACTGCAAGTGTCACAATGAGGAAGGTTGGAGATCAAGAAATCACTGTTCTGATAACAGCAGGTAAGAAACTGCTCCTGAACCTGGTGAAGAGGACTTTCAAGCTTTCATATCTTCCTGCCAATGCGAGGAAGGAGAAGAGGGAATGACCAGGGTGTTAATGGTCCTGGTTTATGCTGGATGTTTTGCCCGAGGCAGCTTGAAGTAAAGATAGAATCAATGGGGTGGGGGGGGGGGGGGGGGGGGGGTGCTGTGTGAAGGACTGGCCTGTATCCATAACTCTGCACTTTTTTTTGTGGTCTCAGTTTCAAACCAAGATGTAATGAATCCTAAAAATTGTCCCTAGTGTGTGTAGGATTGTGTTAATATGCAGTGATCACTGGTCGATGCGGACCCAGTGGGCCGAAGGGCCTGTTTCCACATTATATCTCTAAACTAAAGTGCATCTTCAGGAATTGAGAAGATACCAAATTGATACCAAATTTCATTGGTTTCTGAGAAAGTGGTGTTGGTGTGCTTTCTTGGTTATAGCGTCAATGTGATTAGACCAGGACAAACTGTTGGTGAGATTTATGCCCAGGAACTTGAAGCTCTCAACCATCTCCACTTTAGCAACATCAATGCTGATTGGGACATTTACATCACCCCTTTTCCTGAAGTCAATGACTGATCCCTACACTTCAAGGTAAAGATTGCTGCCTTGGCACTACGTTATTAATCTTCCTATCTTCTTCTTGTGTTCCATCTTTTACTGAGCTATAAGGAGAAGCTGGATAGGCTGGGTTATATTCCATGGAGCTCTCTCTTCATTCTGCCAAAGGCCATTTACTTTTGTAACTACCACTGAAACAAGTTTTCTAAGTTTGTTACAACAGACGTATTCAGCTTTCATGGTGCGCTGACAATCTATTAGATGCTTCCACCACTCAGTGTGTAAAATACCTTACAGCTAAGTTATCATTTCATTCTGCCAAATTGGAGTTTTCTTTCACAACTACCACTGAATCAAGTTTTCTAAGTTTGGTGCAACAACTATGGAGCAAGGAGTGCAGCATCCCCAATAACGATACAATAGATCTTCCATTAAGGGGCAGAAAATTAGAAAGCCTGAGTAACTTATAATAGTCCCACTGGGTACAGTGATCATCCAATAACCCAACCTGGGAACATGTTGAATATGACCAGGACACATTACAACTTGGTTTGAAACTGTTCTATCCAATACTGAAAGAAATAGCAGTGAATTGTGGATGCAGCACAGTCCATCACACCGACCAGCTTACCTCTCAATCATTCCATTGTCACTTCACACTGACACAGGAAACCTGGGCACATTTATGGATATTGAGAGAGAATAGATTTGGATTCTGCGTAACTGAGAGAAACAGACTAAAGAATAGATATTTGACTGGTGTTTAAAGAACAGACATTTGGACAAGTACTGAAGGACTTCCATATCAATATCTGAAAATGATCTGGAGTAACTCAGCAAGTCAGGCAGCATCACTGGGGAAAATGGATAGGTGATGTTTCAAATTGGATTCATTCTTCAGACTGATTGTTGGGGGGGGGGGGGGGGTGAGTGGAAGAAGGGAGGTTCCATGATAGGCCGATTGTTGGTTCGGGACAGTGTGATCAAGAGGGATACATTGTTACAAACTGTGGATCTGGTTAACTAACTTTTAGTGGAGGAATGAGGAGAAGGGGGGGGGGGGGGGGGTGAGAAAAGCAAGGGGAAGGGGAGGGTTTGTCCGAAGAAGAGTTGTTAGGCTTCGCATGAAAAGACAGTGCTCAATTTAATTTAATATTATACAAATGGCAACATTTTTGATGAAGATTTAAACATACCGGGGATATGGAAACTTTTGTACCATCATATGTCCAGATTCCCAGCTTCATGCTACAATTTTGTTGATCAAATGGGAAATGTGTTACAATAATTTCACAGTAGCTTTTGAAAATTGCTGGAGGTGTCCACATTATTTTTCCTGTATGTTCCAAAAGGACTTTGGTCATTTGAACAATGGCAAAATCACCATCAGCACTGTAGGGAGATAAAACAATTATTACTGAAAACTATTATTTTTTTGGCAAACAACTACATTCAGATGAACTTGCTCAAACCATGAAACCAGCTTAATTAGACAGCTAAATATATCTATGGATACATTAATCTCTTGTCAAACTCCAATACTCAAAGTAAAATTAAAAATTGAATGAAAGAATATAATTTAAGGTGTAAATTTAGGTTTATTGTCACGTGTACCATGGTACAGTGAAAAGCTTTGTTTTGCATGCGGTCCAAAAGGATCAGATGTACCATATATAAATGCAATGATTGTCTTCTACATTTTAATAATTTTACTAGTAAATGCTTTTTTTTTAAATGGCATTTTTGTTTTGTTGATTTATATCTTTCTCAATTCCTCCCTTTTATATGGATTTTTCCTATGGTTTGCCAAAGAAAATTAACCTAAACATTCACATAACTGATAAAAATATATAAATAGTGGCATATGTTTACAATGACAGTGAAATTCTTAACCAACGGCAAGTGGGAGATCACTTGATAACAAGACCGATTGCAGCAAGAGGTTTGGGGAAATGCACTGGGTTGCACAGTCCAGCACAGTGACCGTTGAATTCCCCAAGTAACAGTGATGGAGCACTTTCATTGCAATGATGTTATGCTCACTATTGCAAAGGAAACACCATTGCAAAGCATAATGCCATTGCTAAATGCATTCTGAATTAAGTGATAACAGAACATTTAGAAACAGGGACATTATTAGCCAGAATCAACATAACTGTATGAAAGAGAAATTTTGCTGAACCCATTTGGGAACAGATTGGGTAAGTGTACAGAGTATTTTGCTCACAATAGGGGAATTGAGAACCAGAGGACATAGATTTAAGATGAGGAGGGAAACATTTAATGGAAACCTGATGGGTAACTGTTTTACTCAAAGGGCGGTGGGAATAAGCAACGAGATACTGGAGGAGGTAGTTGAGGCAGGTACTATCATAACATTGACAATTGGATAGGACTGGTTTAGAGGGTAATGGACCAAGTGCGGGCAGATGGGACTTGTGTAGCTGCGGCATGTTGGTCGGCATGGGTAGGTTGTGCTCAAAGGCCTGTTTCCATGCTGTATGACTATGACTCTAAATTTATAAGAGTTATTTGAGGATGTAACTAGCAAGATAGATTACAGGGACTCACTAGGTATGGCATATTTTAATTTCATATGGGCATTTAATAAGGTGCCACATAAAAGTTTTGCTTGGAGACAAAACTAAGAGCATACATTTTACAACTTAACAAGCTGTGATGAATGAGTGCCTCTGGGATCAGTCCGGGTCCAAAGTGACCTACAAATGATGTTTATTACAAATTAGTGGACCAAGTGAGTATAGCTACGTTTGCAGATAATACAAAGTTAGGTGGAAAGTAAATTATGATAAGGACATTAAATATCTGCAAAAGCTCATAGGTAGGTTGTTGAATGGGCGAGAAGTTGGCAGATGAAATACAGTGAGTAAAAATGTGAAGTTACCCACTTTGGAAGAACAGAAAGATGGTTTATTAAAATAGTGGATAATTATTAAAATCCATTGCTCAAAAAGTCACCAGGCAGGTATAATGAAAATAAAATGTTAGTTTTCACTGCAAGTACAGAAGTTAAGCGGTCCTGTTGGAAATGTACACACTTTTAATTACACCACACTATGGATGCAGAGAATAGTTTTGGTCACCTAATTTTAAGAAGCACATGCTCAATTTTAACGATATTTTATATTACAATAACATTTTACAATCAAAGTTCATAGGACTGATTCCTGGGATGAGAGGGGAAGGGATTTAAATAGTGGGAGATTATTAAAACTGGTGCTCAAAATGCCACCACGTATTCTTGTAATTAATTAAAATAGAATGTTAATTTTCACTGCAAGTACAGAGGTCAAGAAGACTTGTTGGAAATGTACATGCTCTAAATGAGCACACTGTGGGTACCGAGCAGAGTTTTGGTCTTATTTAAAGAAGCACGATCAATTGAAAAGTTGCTAATTTGCTCTGATCTGATAGACTTGGGGATATGGTCTCAGAATAAGGACTTAAGACTTTTCAGTCTTAATACTTAAGACTGAGATGTGAAGACATTTATTTTCTTACAGGGTACAGATCGGTGAACAGCTTCAAATATTGTCATTAAGTAAATTCAAAACAGGGATATTATTATTTATGCACTGTAGGTTAATGGATAAATTTGATTGAGCTGAAAGATGTGTTGCAGCCAAATTTCATATCAGATATCATTTAATTTGATGGCAGAACTGACTTGACGGCCCCTGACTTGAAAGCCGATGTAGTCATAGGGAGAATGTACAAACTCCATACAGAGAGCACCTGTAGACAGGATTGAACCCGAGGCTCTGGCACTATAAGGCAGCAACACTACCACTGCACTACTGTGTCAAAATATCATTCACCAAAATAATTCAAACTTTGATTTTAAATATTGCTGTTTACTTACTTGTTGTACAGAACTATATCTGGTAGCCAAATATCTGAAGAAGGCACCCTGATCTTTTTAATTCCACCATAGTCATCTGGATCCCAGCGAAGCTTCACGTCAACCCATTGCTAAAGAAGAAACAACTACCCAGTGTCAGTTCAATCATGCTAGCTACCTTTAAATGTGGCTAGGCAGCAATAAGTACTACTTTTTAGACCCAGTGCAAATCTAGTTAAGCATTTAGCAGAAATGTTTTACCAATATTGAAATGTAGAGCTCAGGGAATAAAATCTGTTTACCTGCCTGAGGCGCACATTGGTTTCCACAATTTGATTTACTTCATCCTAATGGAACAATTGGACAACTTCAGCCAAGAATCAAAATACACTATTATTCTAAACAAAATCCCAGACAGTTATGATTATAGCTGTAATAACATTCAGGTACACACACCATGCAGCAACCATGTACATTAAAATATAATAAAGCCCTATTTTCAAACTAAGTCAATACTTTCAACTGTTGCATTGCATGATCTTAAAATATCTACATAATTGAAATTGTACTATCTTTTGAAGATTTCAGAATAATAAAAGAAAATAATCTAAAGATATGATTATTTTAAATAATAATAAATGCTGGCATTCCATTTACTTAATTTCCAGATGGTATTGAAATATTTAAGTAAAATTTGAGATTTGTGCCATGAAATTTCAAAGAAATGCAATTGGTCCTGTTTAATTAACAGGGGGCATAATCTACTTAGCTTGTTTTGTGCTGCTAAAACAGAACAGTCACTTTCCCAAACAAAGATTTGGCCTTCATTGAGATCTGCCTGCAAATTTTCCCATTTAAATATGGCAATTCATTTATAATTTTCCTATTTTGATTTTGGGATAATGTGAAGGTGCATTAGAGGTATCAACACAAGACACAATAACCAGGCAAAAGAGCATAGAACAATACAGTGTAGGGATAGGCGCTTCGGTCACAAAGACCCTGCCAAACATGATGTCAGGTTAAACTAATCTCCTCTGCCTGGACATGATCTATATCCTTTTGCTTCCAGTATATCATATGTCTTTTGAAAACCCCTTAAATGCCCCAATCGTATCTGCATCCACCACCACACCCGCCAGTATGTACCACCCTCCATCTGAAAAAAACTTGCCCGGCACATGTCTGTAAAAAATTATGAGAGGCATATATAGGGTAGACTAGGGCGTCCCAACCTTTTTTGTCCCATATACCACATGCAACTTTAATAGCACATAACATTGTTATTTCACTTATTTATGAAGAACTAATGATGAACAGATACCTGTATACCAGAACCAAACACAGTCAGTCGATGAGAAAAAATATGTACCAACCCAGAATCAACAAATTTACCCCCTGGGTAGGCGAAATCTAACCCACTGGGGTAAATTTACCCCATGTTGGGAACACTTGGGGTAGACAGTCACAATCTTTACCCAGGATGGAAAAGTCAAATACTAAAGAGCATACCTTTAAGGTGAGGGGTGCAAAGTTTCATTGAGATGTGCGGGGCAACTTTTGTTACACAAAGGGTGGTGAGCACCTGGAACGTGCTACCAGGATTGGTGGTTGAGGCAGATAAATTAATGACATTCAAGAGGCTTTTGGATAAGTGGTTGAATATGCAGGGAATGGGGGGGATATTGATTATGTGCAGGTCGATTTGAAATGGTCTTGGCAATATGCTTGGCACAGACATTGTGGGCCAAAGGGCCTGTTCTTGTGCTATACTGGTCTATATTCTGAACTTTGCTGGACTTATCTTAAAGCTATGCCCTCTAGTATTTGATTCTTCCAACTTGGGGAAAAACGTTCGTACTGTCTATCCTATCTATGCCTCTTGTAATTTTACATACCTATCAGGCCTCCCCTTAACCTCCGACACTCCAGAGAAAATAATTCAAATTTGTCAAACCTATCCTTAAAGCTAATGCTCTCTAATCCAGACATCATGCTGATAACTTTCTTCTGCATCCTCTCCGAAGCCTTAACTTCCTTCCTATAATGGCGTGACCAGAACTGTACACAATACTCGGAATGCAGCCTAACCAAAGTTCTATAAAGCGGCAACACAACTTCACAGTGAAACCAAATGCTGACTGGGTGGCCATTTCGCCGAACTCTGGTCCTCAGTCCACCAAGGCCATCTCTTGGTTGCTAACCATTTTAACTCCCTTGCCTGTTCCCATAACGACCTGTCTGTCCATGGCCACCTCCATTGCCGGAGTGAGACCACATGTCTGCTCTCATCTCAGAGCTTTTTCTCCTATTTTCATCCCTAGACTTTGTCTACCCGTCTGCCAATCAAACCCCCTTTACCTGCATCTGCCTATCACTTGCCTAGGTTTTGGCCCGCCACCAGCTCTCTTCCAGCTTTCTCCCCCCCAACTACAAACAGTCTGAAGAAGGGTCCCGACCCGAAACGTCGCCTATCCATGTTCTCCAGAGATGCTGCCTGATCCATTGAGTTACTCCAGTGCTTTGTGTCTTTTTGTGGAGTGTAGGTCCAATCTACAATATATGAGGGTAACATTATCGGGTCGGTTAAATAACATTATGAGCTATGGGTATATTTCCTTAGCCTCAGTGGAGCCTCACCAAAACCACACTTCTAGCTTTAGGCTCTGCTAGTTGCCTGATGCCACATCCTCCTGCACATTATGTAGACCACTCAGAAGAGCTGACATTGAAAAAACAAAGCATGAGCTGAGTTGTGACCAAGTGTTCAGTCCTGATTAGTCTAGTAGCAGCTGCATGTTTTACTCTGCTTCTGAAATTTGGTTCAGGGGACCTGAACTTTGGAAGTAGAATTGAACTTGCAGCCACTTATATATGGTGAATTTAATGTTAGCAGCCAGAGATGAAATTCTAGACATTTTTGGTACCAGAGGAATCTGAAGTAGGATTAGAGATTAAAAAATAATCATTCTGCCTCGCATGCTCTCTGTCTTACTCTTCAATTTTCTCCTCCTCCCCAGCAGTTGCCATTCAGTGATAGATGAATAGGAAATTAGATTTCAAACTAAGAATGACTTACCATCTCCCCTTGGGATAGCTGTAAAAGTCTGCAGCTGTCTCCAGCTTCACAAGAATGCCACAACAACCATATAAATAGAGACATAGAGCATAGAAATGGGCTCTTCATCCCAACATATCTTTTTATCCATCCATACTAATTCCATTTGCCCGCAATAGGTCCATATCCTTCTATGTCTTGCCTATTCAATTGCCGGTCTAAATGCCTCTTAAATGTAGTGATTGTGCCTGATTCCCCACCTATGGCAGCACATGTCAGGTGCCATCCAAACTCTAGTAAGTACATAAGATCATGGGGCAAAGGAGCAGAATTAGGCCATTCGGCCCATTCAGACTGCTCCACCACACGATCATGGTTGATCTATTTTTCCTCTCAACCCCATTATTCTGCCTTCTCCCCGTAACCTTTGATGCCCAGGTGTACCACAGACCACCCACAAAATGGTGGTGGAATATTGGATGAATTCTCGTAGAGTTCGAAGGCCTTTGAACTGTCTCAAGTTCTAGACTCAGGTAACTGAAGAGAAACCCCACAACATGTTAAACTTAGCACTGAAATCCAAACTAATTATAGAATTGTATTAATCAATGTAATATAGTTGTTTTTTGCTGATGATTTGTTGCCCTCTTGTATAAAGTTGGTACTGCAATTAAACTCTGAAGTTTGTGCAACACAGTGGTGCAGCTGGTATAGCTCCTGTCTCACACCGCCAGAGACCCGGCATTGACCCTGACCTCGGGTGCTGTTTGTGCAGAGTTTGCACGTTCTTCCTGTGACCATACAGGTTTCCTCCGGGTGCTTTGGTTTCCTCCCACATCCCAAAGACGTGTGGGTTTGGAGAATAATTGGGCTCCGTAAATTGCCCCCTTGTGTGTCGGGAGTGGATGAAAAAGTCGGATAACATAAAACTAGTGTAAATGCGTGATCAATGGTCAGCAAGGACTCGGTGGGCTGAAGGGCCTGTTTCCATGCTGTGACTCCAAAGCTAAAACTAAACTAATGCAAGGCTATAATTGGCCAAATGAGTGGCAGTTGAACTATGCAGATCATCATTCTTCCACAAACACAGAAATGACTAGCTTCATACCACATTGATGAGTTGAATCAGCTGCAGACCCACTGTGACATTCACAAGATGCTTGTGATTCTCCACTGGACGAATCACCTTGTTATATCTTTGGAATAAATTAGCCACCAAACGCGTTTCATGTTCAGAAGCCAACACCAGACCTGTGAAAAGGCAAGACAGAAATACATTTTGTAAGATATCCTTGATCATAGCCTTATTTTAATTCTCATTGTATTTTTCCAAGTGATAATTGGTTTATTAACATTTCCAGCATTTTATAGACCCATACAGTCAAACAGTGTTTAAACAGGCCCTTCAGCCCAAATGGTGCATGCCAACCATGATGTCCCATCTAAGCTAGTCCTGTTTTCTGGCATTTGGCCCATATCGTTCTAAACCTTTCCTAGCCACCTAACCTTTTATTGTTTTCCCTCAATTATCTGCATCTTAGTTATTCTTTCTCTTTCTTCCATCCACTTAGACTCTTCACTATAACTCAGCCAAAAGTAATGGTTAACTGTGTTGTTATACTGGCTATCAGGTGATGAGAAAGAATCCTTTGCAACACCTTTCTTTTCATTTCCCAATCTGTGGAAATACCTCAGCACTCTGACTTTATTACGGGGAATCATGGATGTCCTTTTACATTCTTGTGTTCTAAAATGGATTTTTCTTCTAAAAAAACATTATATTTGATATTGTTTTCTTCACGTTAACACCGAAACACCAGCATTATGTTATCACCAACTCTTTGGCTATGTTATTTTCTATAAATTGTCATCGTACCATAGGTATAACTTCCCACCAACTAATAGCGGAAAGGGACAAAACTACTGGTTTAGATGACAAAAAGGATATCAGATGCTGGTATCTTGAGCAAAAAACAAACTGCTAAAGGAACTCAATGGTTCAGACAGCATCTGGGAGGGACAGACAACTTTCGGGTATAAAACTTTCAAAAGATCTCCCCCAGATCTACAACCTAATACATTTTCCCTTCTCTAATCCTGGTCTTTTGATTATCCCTGTATTTAATGGACTCCATCATGTATACCTTTAGTTGCCTTAGTGTTGATCCTTAGGTTCTAAGTTTAAATGTTTCTCTCTCTCTCTCTCCCTCTCTCTTTGTATCATTCTTCCTTTCAAACTATACCTTACAAGTCAGCTTTTTGACTATACCTTTATCATCTTCCCCAATATTTTACATGGTTTGACATCAACATTTTAATTGAAACCCTCTGCAAAGCACCTTGGCACACTCTGCAGCATTAAACCTTAGAGGATGCCCATGTGGTCATAGTAACATACACCAATTATTAGCTGAGGTTCAAACTGAACTTCGATAATTGATTTCTGAAATTAGGACAACATTCTCCAGGTGGGCAGGTTGGTGGAATTGTACGATTACTTCAACGTTGTGTTACTTCAATAAAATTGTGTTACTTCAACAAAGATCAGTAGATGGAAAATGGAAATCGGGTAAGGAAACACTTCCTTGGGATTTCTCCAAACTGGCCTTCAATAGGCCATTAAAAGGACTCTCAAATAAAATACTGATTTTGATGTCAAATGTTTGGCCTCTTTAATATTTACAAGGATTATGTTTTGCAAATACAAACCATTGTATCTGTCATCTATTTACCATTTATTTTATATCATAATTGATTTTATTTGGTTTTGTATTGACTCAAATTCTCACATGAATTATTCTGTAATAAATTTATTTTACTACCTAATATTTGTTTATGTACATGGTAAGCTGACAAAATACATCACACATCTCTTCATGGCAATAAGTAAAGATTCTATTATTTCAACTAATTAATAATATTTGATCTGACTTTAATTTAAATATAGTTTTTAATTATTTCAACATGTTTATTACCTTATACCATTTCCTTTCATGATTTCTGGATGTATCCAATTACTATTTCTACACTCAGGAAGAATTACAGCATGGATTATTCCACATGTCACGTTGCAAAACCTCAAACAGCTGTTGTGGACCCATGAAAGTTTTTTAATAAATAAATCTTTAAAATGCAGTCCAATGTATAGTCAGCAGTCATATCAAATTTCAAGGAACTAACCGCAAAGTTCCAAAATAAACCCACTGATTTTTAGTGTCTTATTTACTGTGTGGCAAACAGAGAGATACGAATGATATTGGCTTATTACCTTCAAGATAACTTCTACTAGCTCACACTGGCATGTCAAACCACAAACAGTGCATAAAATGCTCAAATGAATCAAAAGCTTGATTAATTCAGCTTGATCATAAAAATAAATGTCCTAAGCTGTAGTACATGCCATTATGCCGCATTCCAGAATCATTACTATTGCCATTGCAAAGCTACTATTTCCGTTGTGTAACATAAATCCTGCTACGCTGACCAATCCCTCTCCCCAGGCAGACTCCAACTGGTGACCTTGGATAAACATTGTCTATTCCAGACTCGGAGCGGAAATTCAGACCATCCTCAAACGTTAATCCAAAATCTCCCCCCCTAAAATAGGAACAATGACCATGCTGTAAGTTACTGTGCATTTCGTATAAACTTGATTATATAAAGTAATAAATTAAAATTCTGGATTACAAAACACCAACAATGTATTCATTCATAACTTAGACACCAGGCATTTTTATCATGGAAATCCAGGAATAGAACCAGGCACCACATGTCGCCGTCAGTCTAAAATACTAAACACTTCTCTGGACATCCAAAGCAAACTATATAAAATGAAAAAATATATATGAAACAAACATATTGCAGTTTTCAACTGAATCAAACCAGCACACCAGATGACCTTACCACCATATGAAAATAACAGTAGCATCAACCCCACGTGCCAGTAAACGGTTAGAATCATTCTCCAGCTTTCTATGTTGGGCTTTTCAAGCAAATCTGGCACTTCCAACAACTAAACTTGATCAACTTGTCAGGTCTTCTGGACATCTGAGTGGAGCTCTAACCTAGTGAAGAGATAAGTTCTCAACTCTCCGTTCCTCTCTTCTGCCACCTGTCTCCATGACATCTGATAGTTGGCAACTGAGGGGAATGTAGGGGTGGGGTTAACAAACATACCAGCAGCTCTTGGTTATGAGAGAGATGCATCAGTAAGAGCTGGAAACAATGAGCAGCATTAAAGCAGAATCTGCACAATGAAAACCATTTACTGTATGTTACGATACACTTCTGCTTTCCATTAGAGTGGACCATTGACAACACTCTAATATCCAGGTCCATTTAGAAACATAGAAACATAGAAAATAGGTGCAGGAGTAGGCCATTCGGCCCTTCGAGCCTGCACCGCCATTCAATGTGATCATGGCTGATCATCCAACTCAGTATCCCGTACCTGCCTTCTCTCCATACCCCCTGATCCCTTTAGCCACAAGTGCCACATCTAACGCCCTCTTAAATATAGCCAATGAACTGGCCTCAACTACCTTCTGTGGCAGAGAATTCCAGAGACTCACCACTCTCTGTGTAAAGAATGTTTTCCTCATTTCGGTCCTAAAGGAATTCCCCCTTATCCTTAGACTGTGACCCCTTGTTCTGGACTCCCCCAACATCGGGAACAATCTTCCAGCATCTAGCTTGTCCAACCCCTTAAGAATTTTGTAGGTTTCTATAAGATCCCCCCTCAATCTTCTAAATTCCATCGAGTACAAACCGAGTCTATCCAATCTTTCCTCATATGAAAGTCCTGACATCCCAGGAATCAGTCTGGTACATCCCATTTCTTTAGTATTGAATAGGATAATTAATACAGGCTGTGTGATACTGAAGTAAACTCTTGGTGGGGGAAGAGATGACAAATAGAGGAGTTTGGGGATAGGGGTGGTGATTGGTGTAAGGTTCAAGACTAAGCAACTGGGAAGTACGATGGTTCACAAATTCAGGTGTTGGGATTTCTACATTTGCAAATGGTATCAAATAGCAGCTCATGTTCCAGGGTACAAATGCTACATGCATGATATAATGCAGCATAACATGTCTGGCATGGATTTTGTGGGCCGAAAGGCCTGTTCCTGAGTTCTACTGCTCTATGTTCTGTAGAATTTTAAATACAATATTAGAACTGTAACAGCTAAATAAAAGACAATCATAAACTTGCCATTCGCCTATATAATTTTAAAAAATGTAAAAAGAAAGACCTCCCGTCTGCCTCCTTAAATTATCTTTAATCAGACTTTATTGGTCTTCATAAGAGCATAAGAGATAGGAGTAGAACCAGGCCATTCGACCCATCAAGTGTACTCTGTGATTCAGTCATGGCTGATCTACCTCTCCATCCTAACCCCATTCTCCTGCCTTCTCCCCATAACCTCCGACACCCATACAAATCAAGAACCTATCTACCTCTGCTTTAAATAGCCTTCGGTGGCAAAGATTTCCACAGATTCACCACCCTCTGTCTAAAGAAATTCCTCCTCATCTCCTTCCTAAAGGAGTGTCCTTTAATTCCGAGGCTATGGCCTCTAGTCCTAGACTCTCCCACTTGTGGAAACATCCTCTATTTTTGGTTACACAAAAGGCTGGAGAAACTCAGCGGGTGCAGCAGCATCTAAGGAGCGAAGGAGATAGGCGACGTTTCGGGTCGAAACCCTTCTTCAGACCCTTCTGAGTTTCTCCAGCCTTTTGTGCACCCTCGATTCTCCAGCATTTGCAGTTCCTTCTTTAACACTCTATTTTTGGTTTATCATTTTATCATTACTGTTTACTTTGTGAGCTTCGTGTGAACAAGGAATTTTATTGAATACCGCAGCAAACTGAATTTGAATGTCGAGTGCTGCACAGCAGTGTAGCAGAATAGCAGAACTCCTCAATCATTGCAACGTCAACGTTGGGCGTTTCTACTTTTAAGAGTTGTTCTGAGTGAATCCTCCGTACGGCCGACGAATAAAGAAACATTCATTCAGAGGCATGGGGTCTCGCCAGTAAACAAACAATAAAAACGTACAAATGTTAACTTATACTTGCCAGCTCATAGCAGCCCCTTAAGGTCCAGGGTTAACTCCATCAACACATGTAACTTCTGGGGAGATACAATAAAATGTAGAGCATGGGTAGTGTAGAGGCTGGAGTCTTGAGCAAAACACAAAGTGCTGGAGTAACTTAGCGGATCGGCGAGCATTTGTGCTGCAGAGATGTTGTTTAATTGATGAATGAATAAACGAATACGTTTATTGCAATGCAGGAGTTACAAATATAAATTCTGATATCGCATTTGAGAACAACTGTGGTGCGATAGAGTAGAATGAGCAATTCAAATAAGAAACATATAGGATGGGGTGGGGGGGAGGGAGCTTTAATAATAAGGGTATAATTGCAGCAGTATAGCATAACTGCAGTAAAAGGATGTGCCCCGTGTGAGGATCGAACTCACGACCTTCAGATTATGAGACTGACGCGCTACCTACTGCGCTAACGAGGCTCTGTCCCGAACTTGCGAGCAGACGCCATGTAGCTCTAGACGGCCGGCGTGTGCGTCCATTTTAGGACATTTCTTGAATATTTCTGTCGACGGAAATTGCTTATTCAGTTTATCTATTTGGTCAACCTTTTATTTATTTGCTTTGATCAATCTGAAGAAGAGTCCCGACTGGAAACGTCGCCTGTCCACGTTCTCCAGCTGTGCTGCCGGAGTTATTCCAGCACTTTGCCAATTCTCGTTTATTTCCGGGCAGTTATCAGTTTACAGACGTTTCCTGCAATGCATCGTTTCCCCTCATGGATATAATGATCAGGGTCTCTGTCGTGTTGTCAGTCGGTGCAGTCAACGCTGTGCTGGGCGGCTGCACCGAGATGTCCACTGTGCAAAACACACAGCCTGCACAGTGACTGCATGTATAAAACTGTGCTACGGGATTGTTTACACCCTTAACCTTACTGTGCACACACACCTTCCTTTGCTGACTGGCAAGAGACGTTTGGTAGTATTTCTATTGATAAAGATGTGGGCAGCAAGATTAGTTCAGTAAACAAGTGTCACCAGAACAGTGGAATATTTACAGCATACAAGCATAAAGTAAAATACTCGTTACATACATTATCAGAGCAAACTTTTCATAATTAAACAGACTGTACAACTTTAGCAACACCTTACACTGACAAAGGAAAACTTAGTTGTCTTAAATTGTTATTAATTTATTGCATTTTTGTTCATTGTATTATACCATATGTATAACGTTTACAACCCTGTTATGTTGCTACAAGTATAAATTTCATTGCTCTGTATTAAACACTCTTGATGATATTGACTCTTCAAATGGCCACTTTATTTCTCATATCACATAAATCACCTTTGTTTCAGCTAATGCCCACCCACCAAGGCGACATTTCACATCGGGCCCCTTCTTCCCCAAAATGTTGACTATCCTTTCCCGCCACAGATTCTACCTGTCCCACTGAATTCCTGTTAGCCTTTTTTTGCTCAAGATTCCAACATCTGCGGTCTCTCGTGTCTCCTCATTCCCCTCTTTCTCAGTTCTGATCAAAGATCACAGAGCAAGATAGACCATTCGAAGAAAAAGCCGTAGTAGGTCATGGTTAAATTTTAGTGCCATCTTGGTAAGCAGATTCGCGAGAATCGTCATGGCGTCTACATGTTATAACCTCTGGTGTTCTACCCCACCCAGGACATTAATTTAATCCATGTTATCTTGGACACCACAGGAGTCGCTGTGAGCTGGAGTTGTGTACCAGTTTTCTTCTTGGTGCTACTCCATTGTAATCTTCATAAAAATTTGAAACCAAAAGGGTTATTTGGTTTGTGCCAACACTACCTTTGTACTCAACTTCTAAATTTATTTTCCATGAATGCCAAAGCTGAGAAAACAAAGCCTAATGTTAAACAGGTTGCCAATCCGCTAACAGACCATTTCTGGCCTGTGACTTTGGGCCAGTGGAGCAGTGAATTAAATCATCAGAATGACAAGGTGACCACTTAAAATACATCACAAAAATAAGCTAACTATCTTCTTGCGTATGGCGTGCACAGTCTAAAGTTGTAGGACAACTTGTTCTATTTGATCTTATTTGTGCACACCGGGTTGATTGCATTCGTCGAAACAGGGCGGACCACGTGAAGATTGCACTCTTCCACCCCAGAGCTAACTATAATGAGCAAGAACAAACACAAACATTGAACACACAGAGCTTGCAGCTGGTAAAACTGATGGACTGGAACATAGGAAGTGACAAATCAGTGACTCCATCTGCCAGTTCAATATGTTGCAGCTGTTGTCAAAATACCGGAACTCTGTAATCAGATACGTAGATATCAGATTAGTTTCGGTAAAGATATCTCAGAAAGAAGGGATCAGGATAGTCTCCAGATCTACGCTATGTTTCCCAGTTATTGGTTTGATGAATGTTTCAGTCAAAGTTATTTTTCCTCTGAAGTTGCTCTGAAGAAAAGCAACTTAAATATCATGATGGGAGTCTTTGCCCTATGCAAACAGGACTAGTGATGCAGATAAATCACTTGAAACTACAAAGCTACCAAATATATATTTAAGATTACAGTAAAGAAGTTAAGCCCAGTGCTGTACTCGGGGCTAAAGATTTTATTGATTTCAAGACCAATTTAGTTGGGTTTAAATTTCCAAAGCCGATGGCTCCACTACAGATGATTTTTAGAACCTACGCTACACAGCACATGAAACGCAGTTGGAAAATATTTTAATCATTCTAAATATAAATTATTTATAGTCAGCAGGTGAGCATGTTGCAGTCCAGTGGAGAAATAATCTGGTAGAAAGTTTAGAGTTTAGAGATACAGCATTGAAACTGGCCCTTAGGCCCACCGAGTCCACACCGACCATCGATCACCCGTTCACTAGTTTTATGTTATCCCACTCTCTCATCTACTCCCAACACATTCGGGGCAATTTACAGAGGCCAATTGACCTACAAACCCACATCTTTGGGGTGTGGGAGGAAACCAAAGCACTTGGGGGAAACTCACACGGTCACAGGTAGAACGTACAAACTCTGCACAGACAGCACCCGAGGTCAGGATTGAACCCTGGTCTCTGTCGCTGTGAGGCAGCAGCGCTATCAGCTGAGCCACTGTGCTGCTGCTGCCTAAAAGTAATGGGCTGAACTGTGCTTCACTCAGTCCACGACTTGCATTTTCCTCCCATGCGATCCCTGCTACCTTATTGATTTTTAGCAACCATGTGCCACTCAATGTTAGCAGGTATGCTGTTGTCTGGGGATAGTGTTACTGTAGCCGCTGTTCCACAAAGTAGAGTGGTCTTCAAATGACTACACCTCCTGAGGGCCATTCCCCGAAGTGCACAGCCGGTTTAGAGTTTAGAGATACAGCACGGCCCAACCAGTGATCCCCTGTACACTAGCACTATCCTGCACACCAGGGGCAGTTCTGAACTATTAGTGAAGCCAATTAATCTACAAATTTGTAGGCCTTTGGAGTGTGGGAGGAGGCAGGAGCACCCAGAGAAAACACAAGCAGTCACAGGGAGATTGTACAAACTCCATCCAGACAGTACCCGTAGTCAGGATCGAACTCGAGTCTGGGCCGCTGTAAGGCAGCAACTCTACTCTTGCGCCAGTGTTAAATGTTATCACTTCCATGGCTTTTCATGATGTAGAATTCCACAAGTTCACTATCCTCTAACTGAAGATTTTTCTTGGTTGTAAATGGTACATGCAAGATCTCAAGGCTGCCATCCACAGTTCTGGACTCTCCAGCCCTCATGAACTTGTTCCTCTGTCTCTGATGCTATTGCTGATTTGCAGTAGACTTGCCATTGAATGTCATGGGCAGATGGTTAAGATCTCTCTGACTGGAAATGGTTATTATCTTGCAATTGATTGGTGTGAGCGTTACTTGTCACTTATCAGTCCAAGATTAGATATTGACTGGATCTTGTTCCACGTGCTCACAGACTGCTTCATTAGATTGAGCACTTCAAATGGAAATGTTTTGCAATTATCACCATGCAAACTTAATTCTGACATTATTTAGAGCCATACAGCACAGAACAAGCCCTTCAGTCCATCTTGCATATACTGCCCAAATTGCCCCATCTACACGAGTTTGGCCTCTATCCTTCTGAACCTTTCATATCCATGTACCTGTCCAATTGCCTTTTAAGGAACATTATTGATAAAGTAGATGTGGCTGGTTGAATGAAAGATGCTGTCTTTGGGAAATTGAACAGAGATAGAGAGGATGGTTCCACGAGTGGGAGAGTCTAGGACCAAAGGCTATAGCTTCAGAATAAATGGATGTACATTTAAAAAGGAGATGAGGAGGAATTTCTTTAGTCAGAGGGTGGTGAATCTGTGAAATTTATTGCTACAGATGACTGTGGAAGTCGACATTGGATATTTTAGTGGCGCAGATTGACAGATTCTTGATTAATAAGGGTGCCGAGGACTATGGGAAGAAGACAGGATAATTGGGTTGAGAGGGTTAGATAGATCAGCCATGATTGAACACCAAGATAGACTTGATGACCCGAATGGCTAAATTTTGATCCTTACCTTATGAACATGAGATGACCATGAGCTGAGTTGAGTGGCCGCCAATAACTACGTTATTTTCCTTTCACCAGGTAAGACTCCAACTCCACTCAGTGGAGATCTCCCTTGATTGTCACTCTCCGCTGTTTAACTTTGATCAATTTATGCCACACTCAGTTAGATGTTGCCTCGATGGTAAGATCAATCATTCACACTTCACTTCTGAAATTCTGATCTTGCATCCATGTTCCAGCCAAGATTGCAGTGGTCTTGGTGGAACTTAGGCAGAGCAGCAGGATGTCGGTGATGTCTCCAGGGTCTCAGTAATTTACTACAATTTACTACAATTTGTAAGCACCAGTGGCTTACATATGACTTCTGGATCACCAGAAGAATTTAGGTTCATTCACACATGTTCACCAAACATCATATTGCCAGAACTCGACGGCCTGAGCTATTGGGAGAGGATGGGCACACCTTGGAGCTCAGGATGATGATGAGTGATCTTATAGATATGTATAAGATCATGAGGGGAATAGACAGGGTAAGGGAGAATCTGTTACCCAGATTAGGGGAATCAAGAACCAAGGGACATAGGTTTAAAGTGAGAGCGGAAAGATTAATAAGAACCTGATGGGCAAGTTTTTCAATCAGATGGTGGTGGGTATATGAAATTGGCTGCCAGAGAAGATAGTTGAGGCAGGTCCTATAACAACATTAATAGGTACATGGATAGAAAAGGTTTAGAGGAATATGGGACAAGTATATATGGGGCATCTTGGTCGGCATGAACAAGTTGGGCCGAAGGGGCCGCTTCCATGATGTATGACTATCATGTATTGTCATCTGAGTCCTTGTGTGTCCTGCTCTGTAGATTACCTTTTCCCCCACATTGTTGATGATTGCGATAACATCATCTGTGGTTCATTTGAAACTACAATCATCCTAAATCATAAGGATCCAGAAAACACAAGATTTATTCCTCAATCAACTTTTCTAGAACAGATTATCTAGGTGCCATCACATGGCTGTTGCATGAAGCTTACTCTGTCCAAATTAACCGTCAGAGTTTAATAGTCCAGAGTATCAAAGCTTCAGGAACACCACGGCTGCTTCTATCGAAGAAAGTGGTTAGAATCCATCACAAGTAGCAGGAAGTTGAGCCATTTAGTCTTTTCCTGCTGTGATACCTATGGCAGTAACATTGCAGATACAATCTTTAGAGTGTTGGTTGGGTGCCAGTGCGGCGGTGACCATGCCCAGATCTAGAACCCAGCACCCAGATTGTTGGCAGGACCGGAGGGCCGTTTGTATGATCACTGTCCAACTCTCTATTACAGCATAAATAAATCAAAATTAGATTGCATTAAGATTACGAATAAACAACATATTACAAGCCAGGGGAACGAAGGGATTTATGCTTTAGTTCATATACGCACAACACTGTTTGAGGGTAGTGATTGAGAAATAATGTTTGTGTAATATTGTATGAAATGCAAGAGGAACAATGATAGAAATGGCAAGATACTTTCAACTTAAACAACTAGTTTTAGAGATGAGATTTATATTAATAATCACTGAACAATTAAATTACTTTATGAGAAAGGATTAGGGGGTATTAGTTACAAAGAGAGACTGGACAAACTTGGATTGTTTTCTCTACAATACCTGAGGTTGAGGGGAGACCTGATAGAAGTATATAAAATTATGAGAGGCACAGATAGTCTTGACAATCAGAACCTTTTTCCCAGGGTGGAAATGTCAAAAACGAGAGGACATAGCTTTAAGGTGAATGAGGCAAAGTTTAAAGGAGAAGTGTGGGGCAATTTTTGTTACACAGAGAGTGGTGGGTGCTGGTATATGCTGCCAAGGGTGGTATCAAGGCAGATACATAGTGGTGCTTAAGATGCTTTTAGATAGACACATGGATATGCAGGGAATTGAGAGATATGGATCATGCGCAGCCACATTAAATTAGTTTATCATAGCACCCAGACATGTGGACCAAAGGGCATGTTCCTGTGCTGTACTCTCCTATGTACTATGTTCCAATATCCCATTGTAATCTGACATAAGAAGCTTGAAACCATCAGACTCGGGAGCAGCTTCTTCCCCTTTGTTATCAAGTTTCTAAACATCCTTTCCACAAGCTAGGATACTGTTCAATTTACCTTGGTCCCATTGTAGACGTTGGACTTTGTTTATAGAACTGTGCTACATTAATGAGAACTATATTCTGCAGTCTGTATTTTCCCCTTTTTACTTATGTTGTACACCTGTTGTATTTATGTTTGACTTAATTGTTTATATGTATAGAATTATCTGATCTGATGGAATCACATACAAAACAAAGCTTTGCATTGTACCTTGGTACACTTGACAATAATAAACCTAAACTTAGATAACTTTTGTCACCATTCTGCATCTGCAAACTTATTAAAACCATGCCATCTGCATTCACATTCAAATTGTTAATATAAATAATGAACAACAGTGGACCCAGCACTGATCCCTCTGGTAGATCACTGGTAACGGGCTTCCAGTCTGAAAAACAACTCTCAACTACTATCCTCTCTCTCATACCTTTAAGCCAGTTTTGTATCCAATTGGCTAAGTTGCCCTGGATCCCATGTGACCCAACCTCTTTGACCAGCCTACCATGCTGCACTTTGTCAAAGGCCTAGTAAACAACATCCACCGCATTGTCCTCAGCAGTCTAGTTGATTGCCACTTCAAAAAACTCTATTGAAATTTGTGAGGCACATTTTCTAATGCCAAATGCCATGCTGTCCATTCCTAATCAGTCCTTGCATTTCCAAATGTTTGTGGATTTAGTCTCTCACACTCCTCCTCAATAACATAATTGAATAGAAAATAAAAAAATTGCAGATCCATGAAACAAGCAGATTAGGCAGCTTCAGTGGAAAGAGAAAACAAAGTTAACTTTTCAGGTTAGAGAACTTTCCACGGAACCTGGAAGGAAAAAAAAAGTAATAAAAGAAGAAAAATGAAAAAACAACTTTATAAATTTCTGATAGGCTAGTCCAGTTTCTTTTTCTGCAGTCGCTGCCTAACCTGCTGAGTGTTTCCAGCATTTTCTGTTTTTATTTAAACTGGCTTAGGAGCCATAAATAAATTGCACAAATTGTCTGCTTCATTTAGGGGAGACCTAAATCACAAATTAAAATGTCCTTAGGCCATTAATTAAGGACAAACATTGTATTGTGCCACCATTGACTTTGTTATTGCTTTTAGGGGGGATAAATATCTATTCTGTTAAACATGCAATATGAAAGATAATGACATTTTGGGATCTGCAAAAATCAAAAGTGTTTCCATTTTTTTAATGTCTGTTTTTGTGATCTTGTTCCCAGCATGGCTATAAACCAAAAGGCTATGCAATGCTTTGCCTTTTTATTAAAACCAGCTGCACAGTTAGTCGGAAGTCTGTTTTTGATGAAAGACATGCATTAAAAAAACAGGAAGTGCATCTTGAGGGCATTAACATCCTTCAGCAATTTAATTCAATAACCCACCCACACAGTTTGCAATGCTGTGTTGTGCTTTATGTTTGAACCAATGACATAACCCAGCCATTTTGCTTTAGCACTATGCGAGAATCAAAGCACAGGGTTCTTGTCCAAACATGAGATTCTTCTGTTTATGTATTAGGGATAAATGAAGACACAATCCACAGCATAAAATCAAGAAATGGTAGAATTTGTGTTTCAATTGTGCCGCAGTGCTTGTAAGTTTGGCAAAGAGCATGTTTACTTAAAATGAATGTTAGAAGCAAGTGAACACAAGCTGAATAGGAAAACAAACCAGATTCAATCTTTAAAATCTAGCTTTACGAGCATTGTAGTTAATCTTCACCATAGTCCTCGGAGTCAGAGTTGAACCATATTAATGGCTGGATCATCATGCCATTATTTACTCAGTAACTTGATGTGGTAATCATTGTGATCACATGTTTAACAATAGTGTACAGTATACTGTATATGGGGTGGATATAAATTCCACCTACTCAATTGAACAAAGAATAGGCTGGTGAGGCATCATTTAAATATTTTAAGATCAAACTACCAGAACTAATCAGAGTTCATTAGGGGAGTTCATTGATTTAAAAGGCTTGGAATCTAACAAATCAACTTCAATTTAAAGAGGCAACATGTAAGCATCTTAGAAAGGGACACAAAGTAATCCAGCAGTTCAGGGGCAGCACATCTGGAGAACATGGTTAGGCCACCGGGTGGCGCACGTAATGGCCGCCTCGCCAGCAGTCTGTCTCGTTCCTTCTCTGTTTTTATTATTTTAAGTATGTCTTGAATGTTTGTTTTAATGTCTCTTGGTATGTTTTATGGTGGGGGGTGTGGGGGGGGGGGGGGGGTTGGGGGAAACTTTTTTCAGTCACTACGGCTTTTTCTGGAGAACGAACCGGAACTTCAAGTTGAGGGCGCTGCGCGGGCTTACCATCGCAGGACCTGGGATCTTTTGCTGAGGATCGTCAGTGTAGGAGCTCCGACCGTGGGGCCTGTGGACTTTAACACCGTGAAGCAGCGGTTTCCGGTAAGAAGTGGCTGATTCGGGAGCTCCATGCCGCGTAGTGTTCCAATCCATCTCGATGCTGGGGTTTTGAACATCCTGGCGAGAGGGCTTGAACAGCGGACCATCAGCAACAGCAAATGTGCAGGGTTCAGCCCCGACCACGGGTGATCAAAGAAGGAAGATGACTGAACTTTATTGCCTTCCATCACAGTGAGGAATGTGGATGTTTATGTTAAATTTTATTTTATGTGGCTGAATTGTGTATTGTTGTTTTTCTCACTTAGTATGGCGGACTGTAACTCAAATTTCACTGTACCGTAATTGGTACAAGTGACAATTAAATTGAATGTTCTCGGCGACGTTTTGGGTTGGGAACCTTCTTCAGACTCATTCAACCAGCAGTCCGAAGAAGGGTCTCGTCCCAAAACATTACCTATCTATGTTCTTCACAGATGCTGCCTGACCCTCTGAGTTACTTCATCTCTTTGCGTCCTTTCGTCATAAGCCAGCAGCTGCAGTTCTTTGTGTCTACATCTTTAAAAGATTGCTGTCCTCTTCAAAGTTAGTGGAGGACATGCACATCATTCAGGGCCCCTTCATTCTTGCATGTGATCATAGAAATGCTTTAGTAGCATGTAAGGGATCTCTTCTTTTCCTCTGCAATAGGAGACTCATGACAGAAAATGAACCAACACAGAAGAGAAATGGCTGACAGGTTTTCACAAAAAAATAGCTCCTCGGACCTGGATTACATGGATGCAAAATAATGACATGGATGCAAAATAAAGATCATATTGATTGTCTTAGGATAAAGATCGATATTTATACAATCTAAGACCTTCTTTGAAATTTATCAGACAAGCTATATAGCATATATTGATTGACAGTGTGACAGACATGATGAATAATTTTCTAGTTTAATATTTAAAGTTGATTATCTGGCGTGCCAATAAATAAACTTGAACAAAAAATAGTTCCAATCATGCTGCTCATTAATTTGGATTCACCAACACTATGCAAGGCTGCAAGATTAACCGTTCAAAAATTACAACCATATGTAATTAAATAATGGCTAGTAATGCTGTTGGGAAAAATGTATTCACATCTCAGATAGCAATTATCACCTCTCATCTACCTTTTCAATGCAGGCGACTTCTGTTCCCTGTTCAATTTAGTTTTGCCATGAGCATTAACAAGGCACAAGGACAATTACTCAAAGGCTTCAATCTCTAAATTCAATGCTGCTCCATGATCAGCTATATGTTGGTTGTTCCAGACTTGGAGATGAAAATAATCTATACATTTTTATACCAAATTCAAAAGAAAGATATTTAGTATATTCTGAAGCACCTCAACATGAAAATAAATTCACACAGTGTGTGAATATCCAGGTACATAGGTACTCAGAGAGAACAATATTAATTATTTTTAAAGATAGGAAAGGGTTAGAGGGAAATGGGACAAACACGGGTAGTTGGGACGAGGGTAGATGGGACATCTTGGTCGCATGGACAAGTTTGACTGAAGGACTGCTTCCATACTCTATGATAATATTGTATACATATTTAGTTCCATTAGTACGTTTTTATTGCTAACATCAAACTACATCATTTAAACCCCTAAATTATATTATTCATAGAATAATTATATATTATGTTAGATTTTATTTCATTTACAAGGTGAGTTATAAAATCTGATTGCATGGAAATCAATGCAAATATCATGATTGTCAGCAATAAACTGAGCAATTGCAGGTATAGTCAATTTTAGATTAATATTATTCTTTCAGGGCAGTCAGAAAATACAGGGAGTCCAACCGGTAATGGACACATAATGAAATCAAATTTACTTTTCATCTTAACATGCAAACCAATTATTAGTCTCTGCCTATGATAAGATTTTAATTTAATCTATTTAGCTTCAAATTTATATTTGAAACATTAACAAATAAATAAAGCATTGCATGAAACATGAAAGTTTCAGACAAAATCACAACCAACAGTGATGGCTCACTGTATCTGATATGATAGAAGGGACAACGTTATCCACCTAGAACTTTATGTAACTGGTAACACAGTCCGTTAGTCCATTAATGTCCTCTCCATGGGGACTAGAGAGTGTATCCCAGTGTGACCTCAAAACAACCCTGTAGAGCTTCACAGGCCTCCTGTGCCGACCTCCTCACTGGCCTTGTGGTCACAGGCAGCCATTGGCTTATACCTGGGTAGAAGGTGAACCAGGCAGTGGGCAGATCTTCCCAGTGGTGGAATGGCTATGGAGCTGTATGCCTCTTTAACATTGGCATTCAGCAGGTCTAATGTTTTCATATCCCTGGTGGTACAGTCAACAAACTGAGTGAAAGTAGGTAGGTTAGCGTCCAAAGTCACGTGGTTGAAATCCCCCGAGATAGCGATGAAAGCACTCGGGTGCTGTGTCTGGAGTCTTGCGGTCACTGTGTGGACGACGTCGCTTGTCCGCAGCGGGTTGGCGGAGGGAGGAATGTAAACAGCCAGATTGAATGTAACAATCTTTGACCTGAAATGTTAAATGTGTCTCATTTCACAAATGCTGCTTGACCTGCTGTGTTTGTGTCCAACATTTTGTTTTTATTCCAGGTTTCCAGCATCGACAGTTTGATTTTAATTTACCACACAGCAATGTCACATTTTAAGTATTAATCATATTCTTAATAGGCCAATATTTTATGTGTACAAGATGACATCATTATGCACATATAAAAAAGGTGAAAAACATTGATTTTATATTTCATTTATTAAGGAAGCAAAGCATAAAATATTCTACCAGTGCTGATGATTTAGGAAAGGGGTATGTTTTAATATTTTTGAAAAGACTCCGAAATTGTTATGATTTGAATTTATAAAAAACCAGAGGGGAAAACATTTTGAAAGGTAAGAGTTTAAATGTTCTTTTTGTCTGCTGCATTACATGTAGTCACAATCACATCCATGTTTGCCCCCCAAAATCGTTCTTTTTTTTACCTCCTGAAGCCTCCAACACAGCAATGGGCACCAGGTTGGTCTCAGACTCTACCTAAGATAGACACAAAATGCTGGAGTAATTCAGCGGGTCAGGCAGCATCTGTGGAGAAAAGGAATAGATTACATTTTGCATCAAGACCCTCCCTCAGGCTCAACATTTCTCAGCAACAGAACCATGTCACAACCCGGGCACTTCCTGCACTGCACATGGATCAGCAACAGTGGTACAACATTCAGCAGATTTACAGATTGCAGGTGGTTTGAAAATTCCCGTTTAGTTAAAGAAAAAATTAAATACATTTTTCCCTAACGTTTCACCAATTTGTGATAAATGCCAGTGTCAAGGAGCTACTATAGCACACTCATTCATCTTTTGTACAAAAATTCAAAGGTTTTGGATTGAATGGAATGTCAAGCTAAAAATGTAGTTTTAGCTTGACATTCCATTAAACTATGATAAAGTTTAGAAATAATCCTTAATGGTTTTTGATGATATGCACTGACTATCACTTCTATCACTGGATTCTTTTCTTCTAGCACCTCCCTTTTTACCTTTTTATTGTAATAATCCCTCAGTTGGAGGTATCTAAACAAGTCTTGGTTCCGAAGTGCAAATCTATCCTTTAAATCTTGAAAACTTCTTAGGTCTCCATTTTCAATAACAGTACAAAATGCAGTAATTCCTTTCTTCATCCACTCTTTAAATGTTGAGTCATATATCCCTGGTTTAAATTCATTATCCAAAGCTATCCATCTTAAAAATTTTTGTCGTTTATTCAGTTTAAGTTGTCTGGTAAGAGTGAACCAGGTTTCTAAAGTAAATATCGTTATTGGATCGATTATACTCCTGATATGTCCAGGAAGTGCTTTTTCTCCCAAGAGTGTTTTGATGTGGAAATCAGGGATATATGTCTCAATCTCTTTCCACCTAACTATATAGCTGTCCTCACACCAATTAATTAGTGGTCGAAGTTGGGCTGCATAGAAATATATCCTAAAATTTGGAAGTGCCATTCCACCTTTGTCCTTTGGCAACTGGAGTGTAGTGTATCAAATTCTGGCCTTCTTTCCTCCCCAAATAAATCTAGATATTAATTTATCCCATTCCGTGAATTGTTTTAATGGTACCTCTATTGGCAGATATTGAAACAAGTACAATAGCCTTGACAAAATATTCATTTCCATCACATTTATCATACTACTAAGATCCATTGGGTAGGTGGACCATCTTTCTATATCTTTTCTTATGTTTTGGTTGATGTGATTATAATTGGCCCCATACAACATTGATATATTTTTTGTTATATGTATCCCTAGGTATTTGATTGATTTTGAATCCCATTTAATATTATAATTTTGTTTGATTTCTTCTGGAGGAGGACAATTAAATAGGATTTGAGTTTTTGAAATATTCACTTTATATCCTGCATAAAAATTAAATTCATCTATGATCCCCATCATCCTTGGAAATGAGGTGTTTACTTCCATGAGATACATCATTACATCATCTGCGAAAAGGCCAATTTTATGTTCTGTGTCTCTTATAGTTACTCCCCTCAGTTCCCTATCTTGACGAATCGCTTGAGCCAATGGTTCAATATATATAGCAAACAGGGTAGGGCTAAGACAACATCCCTGTCTCGTTCCTCTTCCTAACACAAATCTCTCAGTTAAGGACCCATTCACCTTTACTCTTGCCGTAGGTTGCTGGTAAATTGCTTTAATAACTTGAATTGACTCTTCGGTAAAGCCAAATCTTTCTAGTGTTTGATATAAGAATTCCCAATTAACTCTATCAAAAGCCTTTTCCGCATCTAGATTTATCACGACAGCACGCGTACTTTCCTTTTGAATCTTGTGTATTTTATGTAGGGTTCTTCTAATGCTGTGTTTGTCTGCCTATTATAAAACCAGTCTGGTCTTCATCAATTAAATCTGGCATGAACTTTTCAAATCGTTTGGAGATAATTGAAGAATATAATTTATAGTCCACATTTAGAATTGATATCGGTATGTAGTTGGTACAATTTTCCTTGTCTTTGTTCTCTTTGGGGATTAATGTTATAATTGCCTTTTTCCATGACGGGGGTGTCTTGCCTTCTTTGATAATCCAGTTAAAGGTTCTCAGAAGAAGTGGGTTCAGCTCATTCTGAAATATTTTATACCATTCTATAGGGAAACCGTCGCTGCCTGGGGCCTTGTTTGATTTCATCCTACCAACTGTCTTCTCTATCTCCTCCAGTGATATTTCTGCTGTGATTATTTTATTTTGTGTCTCTCCAATACAGGGCAGATCTATTGTACTTAAAAAAGTCCTCATTGATTCCCCATCTACTGTAGAGGTTTGTGTATATAATTCTTTATAATATTCCTGGAAGATATATTCTACTTCTTTTGGATCAGCACCTAGTCTTTTCCCCAGTCTTTCCATCACCATTGGAAACTTTTATTGGTTTATCAACATGAGGACCAAAGTTGTGCCAATGAAAGTCAAATAAGCCATTATGAGACTGAGAAACAAGAATAAAACTGTTAGAGACATCAGCCAAACCGTACGCTTACGAAGATCAACTGTTTTGACCATCATTAAGAAGAAAGAGAGCACTGGTGAGCTTACTATTTGCAAAGGTAGACAACAGGTGCAGGAGTAGGCCATTCGGCCCTTCGAGCCAGCACCGCCATTCAATGTGATCATGGCTGATCATCTCCAATCAGTACCCCATTCCTGCCTTCACCCCCGACACACCTATCTTTAAGAGCCCTATCTAGCTCTCTCTTGAAAGTATCCAGAGAACCGGCCTCCACCGCCCTCTGAGGCAGAGAATTCCACAGACTCACAACTCTCTGTGAGAAAAAGTGTTTCCTCGTCTCTGTTCTAAATGGCTTACCCCTTATTTTTAAACTGTGGCCCCTGGTTCTGGACTCCCCCAAGGTACTGGCAGGCCAAGGAAGACCTCCACAGCTGATGACAGAATTCTCTCTATAATAAAGTAAAACCCCCAAACAGATCAGAAACACTCTTCGGGAGTCAGGTGTGGATTTGTCAATGACCAGCTCTGCAGAAGACTTTATGAACAGAAATACAGAGGCGACACTGCAAAATGCAAACCACTGGTTAGCCGCAATAATAGGATGGCCAGGTTACAGTTTACCAAGAAACTTAAAAGAGCAACCACAGTTCTGGAAAAAAGTCTTGTGGACAGATGAGACAAAGATTAATTTATATCAGAGCGATGGCAAGAGCAAAGTATGGAGGAGAGAAGGAACTGCCCGAGATCCAAAGCATACCACCTCCTCTGTGAAACATGGTGGTGGGGGTGTTGTGGCCTGGGCATGTATGGCTGCTGAAGGTACTGGCTCACTTATCTTCATTGATAATCCAACTGCTGATGGTAGTAGCATAATGAATTCTGAAGTGTATAGACATATCCTATCTGCTCAAGTTCAAACAAATGCCTCAAAACTCATTGGCCGGCAGTTCATTCTACAGCAAGACAATGATCCCAAACATACTGCTTAAGCAACAAAGGAGTTTTTCAAAGTTAAAAAATGTCAATTCTTGAGTGGCCAAGTCAATCACCCGATCTGAACCCAATTGAGCATGCCTTTTATATGCTGAAGAGAAAACTGAAGGGGACTAGCTCCCAAAACAAGCACAAGCTAAAGATGGCTGTAATACAGGCCTGGCAGAGCATCACCAGAGAAGACACCTAGCAACTGGTGATGTCCATGAATCACAGAGTTCAAGCAGTCATTGCATGCAAAGGATAGGCAACAAAATACTAAACAGGACTACTTTCATTGACATGACATTGCTGTGTCCCAAATATTATGGTGCCCTGAAATTGGGGCCTATGTATAAACACTGCTGTAATATCTACATGGTGAAACCAAAATGCATAAAAATGCCCTTTATTAAAATCTGAAAATGTGCACTTTAACCACATGTGTTTTGTTTTCTATTTCAAATCTGAAATTGTGGAGCACAAAGACAAATGATGGGTCTGTCCTGAACATTATGAAGGGCACTGTACCAACATCGACATCATTGTGAATGAAATTAGCCAACAAATTGGTACTTCAAATGTAAAATACTATTTAACTTTCTTCCTGAAAATAGCTACAGATATTATGCCTATTTGCAATTCAGATGAGGTAATAAATGTGCAAAGGCTCTTTTCCACTTCAATGCTTTCTGTACTTAAATACCTGATGAAGGGCCAAGGGCAAGACGCAGACTGTTTAAACTGACAATGAATGATTAACAGAATAACATTAGGAACTCTAAATCAGTAGCAGTCATTTATTGCTGATACATCTGAAAAATTTAAATGTAACACATCATTTAAAAATAACAGCTAAGCAAATCAATTAAAGCCCAAGACGTTCTTTCTCAGTGATAATCCAAATTTATTTTGGCAGTCAAGCAGTTCACAATGATACTTCTTAAATAAAGCACATAACTCACAGATAATAGCAAACAACTCTCAATGTCATATATATCTATCCATTGATATATTAAAGATGGCACTTCAACACATGCAGATTTCACACTTCAGATCTCACTATTTTACAGATACAAATAAATTCTACAAGGCTGGTTGGTTTTCAGCGGCAACCAAAGCTAGTGGGTATTTTCAGATCTGCAAGGTTTTCTGATCTACCACCAAATGATATTTACTTAAAGCTCTAAAGTCTAATTGTTTTAATGGAAACAGGTAATTTAAATGAAGCTCCACATTAGCAGCAAATAATATTTTGGGCATTATAATCTGTAATATCTTCATTATAAAACTATGTAACCTAGTTCACCTCCACAGTACCAATTATATATCCAAAAGGAGTTTAATTGTTTTAAAGATTATTTCCACGTTTCAGGAGTACTTAGCTGCAGTACATTATGTAATTCCTCTTTTAGAATACATTATTGAAATCTTGCTGGGTTTACTAAACTTTAGCAGGTCATGTAATTGAAATCTCATGACAATCTACACAGAAAATCATCAAATTGTTCTTGGAATGTAAAAGGGAGCAATTATCCTAATATTGATTACCTGATTTTCCAAATTTTGAAATAATCACATCTTCTAGTCTTAAGGATGCACAGCACCATCTTAGCAGCAGCCGTGTACTATCCTTACAGGACAGGACATAATCTACCATCAGCAATCCTTTGGAACTCTATTGTTTGTATCGATATTCTGTTACACATGGATCTGTCTGGCTTGAATATCATTCCTAAAGCAAATAAATTGCAACTAGATCCATAAAATGTGTGAGAAAATAATAATTTCCGGGTGACTCCTGCTCAATTGCATCTCATAGTCTCAATCCAACAAAACAGCGGAGACTTACATGCATCTGCTTTAGACAAACTCCCTCCACGGAGCTAATTGATAAACTCAATATTTCCTATGAGAATACTGTACGTGATTATAGAGATATTCTAGGTTAAATTCAGCTTGAAGTTGGTAAATCACAACCGTTCGCACCTAGTCCAATCATATGCATTATGAAAATGTAATTGATTCCCTTTGTTTTTAGATAGCATACCGTGCATTATATGGTTTAACACATATAATTCAAAGTGATTTCACCCTTGCTTTGAACAAAATAATAGAAGATACACCAGGCAAAAGTATTTACACTCAGATAAAGCTTTTAAAATATTTCTAAGTTACAATTGGGCAGGTTTTAAAACATTTAAATAAATACCTTTCCCAAGAGGCATTAGTTAACGTAATATTCATTAGCAGTTCATTTGTCTTATTTGATACAGTTTAGGTTCTTCCAAGATCAGCGGTTGCAAAACATGGAACTTAGAAAACTTTAGTTACAATGTGTTCTGTGCATGGCCCACGACCAGCTCCTGAAAGTTAAAATATTTTCATATTTGACAACACACAAAAAAAATTTACTGTAAGCAAAATATAAAATCCAATAATTATTTAGGGTTGTGATTTGAATAACCATCAACGCTAGAACTAATTTTGGAGTTATATTGAAGCTGTTATTCTACCAGTAGATTTCCCTCAATACAATTTTGTAATTGACTCAACATTTTTTTGTCCTCACGGCATATCAAAAACAAGACAGTTTTCCCTTTCTGATCATTGTTATAAAACTGATACTTAAAACTAACCTTTGATTAATCTTGCAAGATATTTTGTATACAGAAGCTTGAAAGCATGCTTCATCAGACATGCTTTCTGAAGGCATGAACAGTTTCTTGCCTTCCATTGTCAGGTTTCTGAACTGTCCTTCCATAAGCTAGGGTATTATCCATTTCACCTCTACCACATTGTGGACATTGGACTATTTATGGAACTGATGCGCTACAATGCTGAGAACTTTATTCTGCAATCTGCATCTTCCCTATTGCCCTATGCATCGTACTTGAGTTTGACTTAATCGCATTTATATATAGTATATCTGATCTGTTTGGATAGCATGCAAAACAAAGCTTTTCACTGCATCTCGGTACACGTTGCAATAACAACAAATTTAAATCAAGAGTCTTTTAACTCTACAGTCTGAAATAATAGAGTATTTTTATGGATTGTTCCCTATGAGATATCAAAGTCCTTTAAAAATATTGTATCAACTCATAACCATTGATGGGATAGTGTTGGCATTTGTTTGTATTATCCTAACCGGGCATACATTTCTGAAACATTACACAAGTCCTTGAACCACACAGGTGAGCCCGAGACCAAGCTACCTTGGAAAAAATAAATTGGTCCAGAATTTCCTGAGAGGAGCAAGGAGCCCATGCTCACCATCCCTTAAGCGCTAGGTCCCAAGTTGCCTTGTATGGACCTTTAAGCAGCAACTTTGTTCAAAGACAACCCAGAACCTCCTGATTGTTAATAGTAGGACCTAAACATGCACCAACCACAAAAACATTTTGACATCTGTTTAAACTACAATCGTATCTGAAGAAAGCTCAAATCTATTTGCATATTTCTGCCATTTATAGGCAATTAAACAACTTAAAATTGACCACTACATAAAAAGTTTTTTAATTATCAAAAATATAATTAAATTAAAAGTTAGAAATATCAGAAAATAATTCATGCAAGTAAACCTAGTAAATTCTAGATAATTATCTGAAAGTTACCACTTTCCTTTGTAATCATTCATGTCCATTGAAATGAATAGAGCTTCTAGATATGTGCCAGGTCCAACCTGCTGTAAGTTAAGCTGGCATTTTTCATATTGCAACTTCTGGAAAACTGTAGTTAACCGCTGCGCTACTGTTGGACTACATGAAGAATCCAATGCAGAAGTGTAGCCAGGAAATCACCAGTGATCGTAGGAAGTTTGCACCTTCCATATGGCATTTCTCAGAAGAATTCAGACCATTTATACAATATCCCTTTGATGAATATGTGACTACTGTCGACTTTCTAAAAAATAATGTCCATTCTTAATTTTGCATTAATTCATTCTAAAACAATTTCAAATGTTTTATTAAAAGCTACATGAGAAGTTTCTGTGATATTAGTAAATAATTTTTGTAGCACTGCCAAATTGCACCTCCTTCATTATATTCAATATTAAACAAATGTTTTTATTCCTTTATCAGAGCACTCTGCCACATGTCTGAACTTGAGGAAATCTTTGTCTTGTTTGGATATTAGATTTCAATAATATTATTCAAACATAATGCATAAATTAGTGCAGAGCGAAATAATCAAAGGAGTAAGAAACACCACTTTGAATGCATCTAATCAAGAGAAAGAGCTTATATCCTCTTTAACTCACTATGCAAAATAAGTTTTGAAAAATGATTTAACTTCTGACATTAAAGGCAGAATTACGTTGTTAATGCAATTCAGAGTACATTATTCTGAATAAGTATTATTCTTCGGCTCAGACTAATACTGCACTCCAAAGTTGGTGCACCCTTGATTTTGCCTGCAAGTTATAAATATACTTTCAATCTTCTAGGGCCAGTTCTTCCAAATGTTTAATAATTTGTAACTGCCAACAATATTTGTTTTAGACCGTTACTTTACACTGACTTTGAACTCATTGCAATTAAGTAACCACTCAGGAATATGACGAAATGCAGAGTATCACTGAATATTTCTCAGTTGTTTTCTTAAAAATACATTGATGAAAACTTTAATAAATTAATGTAAAAAATAAATGTTAACTCATTTCAAATGAAATAAATACCTGATGATATTTGGTACTGATTCACATATGTTGTACAGAAATATTATACAAAACAAATTACTTCAGAAGATCTACGTGTGAAATGTATACAACAATGATAAATTATACCATGGTTCAAGACTGAAATGTTCAATCGCAAGTGTTACTGATTGCAATTATTTTAATATTATATCCTGTTTATATCCTCATCCCTAGTCTAAAATTATCAACTACAAGTGTAGTGGATTATTTAACACACAAACACAACTCACAAACATGCAAGCTCATTTGATACAATTTTTTTAAAAAAGCAGCAACATTTCTGATGCTCCACTTAAGATGACAAAAATGAGATCAAATCATGCAAATCATAAATTTAGCTGTAATTATGGAATCCAAGTACAATCCAGCAGTTTTAGTATTCAAAATTATGTCTGAGCTACCATACAAAAAGTACAAAGGATTGCTGTCATTTTGATCTGTCCACTGAAACAACTACCAGCATAAAACAGCATAAATTAATCTAACTCATTCTTCCTATGATTGTTTTAAAATGCCCCCTCAACAAGTTCAAAATAAAACATCTTCATTTTGGATGAGCATCTCTACTAATTGTCTTTGATAGCGTATGTCATTTAAGGCTGCCATGGGATCCTGCTCTGGGGCTCGCATTAGAGTTGGTCCGAAGACAATCCCAAGGTTCTCCGCATTCATCAGGTTGTCCTTCTCATGTCGGGTAACCCTATGAGAAATAATCATCCGTTTTAGTACACTACTTGTAATATTCACTCAGGCACAAGATACCAAAAACATAACTTAAATCAAGCCTTATTGTAAATTAATATAGTATGCTTTTGACTCAAAATCCTACATATTTACTTTATTTGCTCTCTAATCAAACATCAAGGATACCCCCTTGTAAGTAAATTATCACTGAGCTTTCACACAAAATAGAGTAGATACCCAATTCACAAGAACAAATCTTCAAAGAAGACCACTTAGCCCACTCGATCCCCTCCATCCAACCGACCAAATACAATCTGTTTTGTCACTTTGTTTTATGCAACTTAAAGCATGAACTTGCAAGGCGCTGGCGAGTTCTTTACTGGCTTGTGTTGTGGACAGATGTGAGTGGTGGAGAGCTTGGGAGGAACTCAAGATATTTAATCAATCCAGTACTTCTCGTTGGACATTGGTATAAACAAGTCAGCCTATGCTTTACATTCATGTGCTGGCCTCCACCATTAGTTAGAGTAGCAATGTTACAAAATTTTGAGATTTTAAAAATCAAGTCTGCAATTTATCCCATCAGATGAAGCATAAAAATAAGTTTAATTTGACACCTAATTCACTTTCATATCTTCACTATCAAAAAGGTTATGGCCATTTTCATACTCGGAAATTAGCATCTTGTTCCCCATTGCCTTTCCATTGACTTAACACAAAAGCTGTGATCAAGGACAGTCAAAAGGCCATAACGTTCTTAAACATTAAGAGAACGCAATGAAATTTTCAGTTATTATAGATTGAAGCATTCTGAAACAAATATCAAACAATCTTACTTGGATGACCTGAAATTAAAGCATATAATTAGTTAGTTATCTAATTTTAGCTAATCACAAAATTCAATTACTATATCTAAACATCTATCCATTTTTAAGAAATGATAAACATTTTTAAATTGACTAAGTGTCCAAATAACATTCACACAATAATCCACAATATAACATGATTTTTAAATCTCATTTTCATGAATTTATAGGCCAAATGGAAGGAATTTAGTGTTTAATGCCTGTAAATTAATGGCCATTTAAATCAACTTGCAAGTGGGTTTTAGTGGAATGCGGTGGATTGGAACGTTGCGGTTTGTGGTGAAGTCGGTATGATAAATACTGGCGATTCATACATTTTTCTTGTCCCCTTTTCGCAATTTTGAAAATTTGATGAAATGCTTCCTAAGAACCACGTTTTTATGTAACTGTGTACCTTATTTTATCGCCTACGTTAGGTCCGTTCTGTTGTCGGCGTTCAGAGCTTTAGAAGATGATTTTTAAATTACTCTAGTTAATAAATAATCTAGCGTAGGTTAAAAATAGCTTCATGAATGAAATGTCGGAGCGATTTCTCTTTAGTGACGAAATTGCCCGACATGGATCGATTTGGACTGTCTGGGGAAAAACGGCATTTTAAACCCGCCCCCCTCGGAAAGGCGCCAAAGTCACGCACACGGGGAGCAGCAGAACTGCAACGCTGCTAAAGGTAGGTACTGTAACATACCTAGTTAGAGTGGTGACTTTCATGGAGTCTCCTGTGTCTAGTTCTATACAACAGAAATGCAACAGAACTTTGGTCTAATCTATTTTTTTAATGAAATTGCTTATCTCTCCTTACAGCACACTCTTTCTATGGTTTAGCATGCTTTTCGTCCTGTGCTGTAGCTTCTGCAGGTCTGCATTGCACTTTTAGGTGCCCTGCTGCTGCTAGGCAATTAAATTACATAAGTGCAGTTTAATAGAAATTTGCTGCTGTGGATACGGTGCAAGATACTGGGCGTTTAATCTCAGTTACAAGATGTGTTTGAAATCCACCTCGTTTAACACCATTGCAGTGTCGTACAACATAGTGAAGGTTGTCACCAATGTGAAAGTTGGCCTTAGACTCCACATGGACACTGTGATACTGCAGTCTATATATAATATCATGGTTAGAGGCATCTATAATAGGGAACCCGATCTGGACAGAGGTAATTGCATTTCCACAATGGTTCCTTCGTTACCTACCACGGGCTGCCAGTCACCAACTTCAAGACTTGGCCAGCACAATCTGCAGTTTAACAATTGACCCTTTCCCAGCAGTCCCCCAAGGCACATTCTGTTCTTTTCCTATACCTAATGTTTCTTCCGAGCTGTAGTCAACATTAAATGTTGATATATCAATCTGAGTGATGGGAGTAGACGATAGTGAATCGGGAATTCCATTGTCCACATTTAGCCTGATTCCATGAGTCTTCACAAGTCCAGAATTAACATTATGAACTCCTGGGACCACCCCTTTCTTAACCCTTAATTCATTGGTTAGTGCTGCTGGTGGATGATGAGGAAGAAGCGTGGAATGTTGAGTAAAAAAGTGTTTATGGAACAGGACAGCCACTTTGGCACGTTCCCATACATGGTTGAACGTGTCCCTATTTTATGGGTTCTCCTTTATTATGTCTTAGTCCAGTGAGTAAGTTAATGCAAAGTGGCCAGCCTGATTTTATTAACATTTTATTATTTTTTGAAGCAGTTTCATACAAGGGGTGCTGGACCATTTCAAAGATAGTTAAATGGCACATATATTACTTTGGGACTTGTAGAAACCAAGCCTGACTGGATCAGTCTGGTACATCTTTGGTAGAAATCATTGAACTAAGTAGGTTGATGTGACAATCTGACATTCCTCATAGAAATAAAAATCTAGCTTGTTATTCAGGATTTATGAAAATAACCATATATAAGTTTCCATCTGCTGTGGAGGGAACTGAACTGGTGTTTCTGAACTATTAATTTACACCTTTGATGTGCTTGTTCACTGCTATACTGTTGTAACACAAATTTAATGAAATCAATAACTAATCTATATTTGGAAACTACAGAATTGGAATATCTTGGATGCTGTCATCACCATCAACTGTTTAAGAAAATGTAGCTTAAAATGAACGATGTAGCTACCTTTATACTTGTAACAGGGACTTTAGAATTTGAATCCCAAGTTCAACAAATACTTCTAATATGGCTTCTAGTCCAAGACTCTCCCACTGGTGGAGAAATCTTCTCCACATCTACTCTATCCTACTCTTTCACTATTCTGTACGTTTCAATGAGGTGCTCCCACACTCCTCTAAACTCCAGCGAGTACAGGCCCAGTGCTGCCAAACGCTCATCATATGTTAACCTACTCATTCCTGGGATCATTCTTGAAAACCTCCTCTGGACCCTCTCCAGAGCCATATAGGAAATATGGAAAGATGAAGGAAGAAAGATATGAAAAACAAACTACTGGAGGAAGTCTTGAATACTGGAGCCAGAGTACTGGGTCAATGTTTGGACTCAAGACCTGGTATCAATCCTTTTGTTCCTACAGCAGTATGACTTTTGCTCCAGATTCCAGCATCGGCAGAATCTTTTGTCAGAAATATAAACATATAAATAGATTTTATGAGTGTAGATTTAATTTTCGATAAACAAACATTTCTAAGCAAGAAAATGAATACATTTATCAAAGAATACAAAGTAAGATACAATTTTTGTAAGATTTCTATCAAATCTATACAAACTGTTATCAATAGCTGTAACATACCTTTTTAGATGAGCCATAAGGTATCTCAGAGTTTCACAGTGTGCAGGTGGTAACATTTTTAATGCTTCATGAACGGACTCTAGTCGCTCTTCTGGATCTGTAATCTCTAGAATAGAAACAAAATATAAATCATTTAAATATTTGCAAAGTTTCACAAATTATTCAACCTTGACATTAAATAGGAAGTTTGTTTAAAAGTTATGCAAGGAAAGGAGCATTTTAACAAAATAAATAAAACTACAATGTTTATTCCCTGAACGAGGATTCTTCTCGTTTAGCTTGTACAAAAGCAGGTTCATGGGGACCAATCTTCAAATGGGAAAACAATTATAAACAATACTTAATGTTGCAACTAATTTGATGGAAATCAGTTTTCCCTTAATCCCTCTGATCTCACACTGCTGACGTTTCTGGTGCTTCTAGAATTGTGCTGAACAGTGAGAAAACTTTCTGAATCGAATTAGGACTGTTCTTCAACAGAGCAATTTATGGGATTCTTGTGTGTTTTGCTGAAGGTCTTTAAAAATAATGAATGTTTGAAACAAAGTCATGTTATGTTTATTTCACCAGATAATATGTTTTGAAACCGTTATGCCCAAAAAATGTGATAAACATAAATTCAAAAAGACTAATCAAATGCTAATCATTAATCGGAGACATCGACCGTTTATAAACAGTGGTTATTGAAGGGTTTCTTCCTGAAACTATTTGCAAAGCAAAGTTCATCAGTATAGAGTTATAGAGAGGTGCAGCATGGAAACAGGACCTTTGGCCCATCCAGGCCAAGCTGAACATCAACCACCCATTTATATTATTTCTACATTAATTCAATTAAAAAAAATATTCCCCACATTTTGAACAACTCCACACAAATTATACCACTCAACTATCCACTTCGGCCTTGGGACATGTGGGGAAACTGGAGGACCTGGAAGAAACCCACATGGTCACAGTGATATTGTGCAAACTCCAGCACAAACAGGTCTCTGGTTAGTGGCTGTATTAGGTTGTGCTATCGTGCCACCCTTGATTGACACACGATTGAATATTAAGAATATCTTATTATACTAAAAGTAAAGTAAATCAATAATATGCTCAACGATATTTTGTAAACACTTAAAATTACTTTACTCACGAGCAGCTTCAATAAATTTTGGATATGCATCATATGTGATAAGTGGAATAGGCAAATCTCTGAAGTAAAGTTTAAGCGCTCCAGTGATGATATTTATATCTTCATAAATATTCACAGAAATGTCTGCTTTCTCACCATCTAGGAGCCAAATGATAAACAAAAACAAAATAAACAGATATTCAATTCAATATCAGTATTGTATTACATTCATGACAGATCCAATATGTCATTAGATTCGCAATGCAACACATTCCTGCAGAGAGCATAGCAGGTTATTACTTTAGTTCCAACTAACACCGCAATATCCAGAAAGGTGAGCAATTGTTGCAATTGCAAACTTCATATTTCACCATGAATAGTAACAAGTTAGACATTTTAGGTACAAACATATCAGTCTTATTATGACACAGGAAAGAGGCCATTGAGCCCATCATGTACATGCAGTTCTCAACAGAGCAATCTCATCAGTCCCATCCCCCCTTTATCTCTACTACTTTATGCTCTCACACATTCAATTCCCCCTCTGAGTATTTCAGTTACCCACACTAGTGGATAATTTACTGTAGCCAGCTAACTGATCAACGCTTCTTCGAGATGTGAGAGGAAGTCAGACCAACAGGCAAAAACCTACAGAGTCACAGGGAGAATGTGCAAACTCCAGACAGACACCACAAAAAGGTCAAAATTGAACATAGTCCCCTGGAAATATGAGGCAACAGCACTAACTGCTGCACCATTATGTCACTGGTACACTGAAGATGGTGAAAATCTACAACATTTGTAAACTGCATTTCCTTTCATAATACAGCACATACTGATTTGCAGTAGAAATGTTGATATCTGGTTTGGGATTATATTATAAAAGATGACTTTATAAAATTAAACACAGTTAAACACAATGGATAAACAGGGTCTGATCAAGAACAGTCAACATGGATTTGTGCCTGGAAGGTCATGTTTGACAAACCTTCTTGAATCTTTTGATAAGGTTACCAGGGAAATTGATGAGGGTAAAGCAGTGGATGTTGTCTATATGGATTTCAGTAAGGCCTTTGACAAGGTTCCTCATGGAAGGTTGGTTAAGAAGGTTCAATCTTTGGGTGTTAATGGCAGAGTAGCAGGATGGATTCAACAGTGGCTGAATGGGAGATGCCAGAGAGTAATGGTGGATGGCTGTTTGTGAGGGTGGAAGCCAGTGACCAGTGGGGTGCCTCAGGGATCTGTGTTGGGTCCACTGTTGTTTGTCATGTACATCAATGATCTAGATGATGGGGTGGAAAATTGGATAAGTAAGTATGCAGATGATACTAAGATAGGCGGTGCTGTGGATAATGAAATAGATTTTCAAAGTCTACAGAGAGATTTGGGCCATTTGGAAGAGTGGGCTGAAAGATGGCAGATGGAGTTTAATGCTGATAAGTGTGAGGTACTACATCTTGGCAGGACAAATCAAAATAGGACGGACATGGTAAATGGTAGGGAATTGAGGAATGCTGTGGAACAGAGGGATCTAGGAATAACTGTGCATAGTTCCCTGAAGGTGGAATCGCATGTAGATAGGGTGGTAAAGAAAGCTTTTGGTGTGCTGGCCTTTATAAATCAGAGCATTGAATATAGGAGTAGGGAAGTAATGTTAAAATTGTACAAGGCATTGGTGAGACAAATTCTGGAGTATGGTGTACAATTTTGGTCGCCTAATTATAGGAAGGATGTCAACAAAATGGAGAGAGTACAGAGGAGGTTTACTAGAATGTTGCCTGGGTTCCAGCAACTAAGTTACAGAGAAAGGTTGAACAAGTTGGGTCTTTATTCTTTGGAGCGCAGAAGGTTAAGGGGGGGACTTGATTGAGGTCTTTAAAAAGATGAAAGGGATAGACAGAGTTGACGTGGATAAGCTTTTCCCATTGAGGGTAGGAAAGATTCAAACAAGAGGGCATGACATGAGAATTAAGGGACAGAAGTTTAGGGGTAACATGAGGGGGAACTTCTTTACTCAGAGAGTGGTGGTTGTGCGGAATGATCTTCCAGCAGAAGTGGTGGAGGCAGGATCGATTGTAACAGTTAAAAGTAAAGTGGATAAGTATATGGACGGGAAGGGAATTGAGGGGTATGGTCTGAGTGCAGGTAGATGGGACTAGGGGAAAATAAATGGTCGGCACGGACTGGAAGGGCCTGTTTCCGTGCTGTAATTGTTATATGATTATATGGTTAATTGCCATTTTAATAGTAATTTTTTTCAGCTAAGGTTGTGTGGTTTTGATTAAAAAAATATTAGTATACTTAAGGTTTAGCCAAAATATGGTGACCTAACTTTTCCACTGTTTGAAAAGAAAATAACAATGAACAATTGCTTTTGGTTGGGTGACTATTTAAGGGGCAAATTAAAGCAGTTTTATAAATATTCACACTGCTTGAGGAAAATATTGCAAGAATATTGCAGAACTTGCTAATAGTTGCCAAGCCATGTTAAGCCAATTAACCTAAGTTTTTGTAGGTTAATTGGCTTCCATAAATTGTCCCAAGTATGTAGAATAGTGCGAGTGTATAGGGTGATCGCTGGCTCGTGTGGACTCAGCGGGTCCAAGTGCCTGTTTCCATGCTCCAAGTCTAAAGTAAAGTCACAGGTTACCCCAACTATGGACTTACATTTTCTACTACCCATGATGGCTTGTTGCCACCCAAACCACCTCAATGTGCAACAGCAGGGCACTGTGCAACAGCAGGGCAGAGAATGATGCAATGCTGCCACTCTGAGGATGGGGGTGAGAACTACTTGGTTTTTATATTGGACAAGTGTGAAGTGTTGCACTTTGGGAGGTGAAATGTAAGAAGAAAATATACAGTAAATGGCCGGACATTTGGAAGCATATATGTTAAGGGATCTTGAGATCTTGATACATGAATGTGCAACACACATAGATGGTGTGGTAAAGAAACCGTACGGCTTTCTTGCCTTCATCGGTTTGGGTATTGAGTATAAATATCAGAAGTCATTCTGTCGCTGTGTACAACTTAAGTTAGGCCACATTTGGAGTATAGTATTGGATGCTGCATTAAAGGAAGGATGTGGAGAATTTGAAGATGGTGCAGAAGAAGTTCACTGGGATGTTGCTTGGATACAGTCAGCCAAAAGGAGAGATTGGACAAACTTGGATAGTTTTCTTTGGAACATTGGAGGCTGAGGGTGGTCTGGTACAAGTATATAAAATTATGAGGTATAGATAGGATGGATAATCAGAGCCTTTTTCCAAGGTGGAAATGACAAATGACAGAGGCATTGGTTTTAGGTGAAAGGGGGAAAGTTTAAGGGTGATCTATTAGGCTTTTGTTTTAAATTTACCCACAAACAGCGAGTGGTAGTACCTGGAAAGTGCCACCAGGGGAAGTGGTAGAAGCAGAAATTTTAACAACATTTAAGAGGCAGTTAGACTCCGACTCAATACCTACCAAAAAAAACCTAAAGTTATGGACTTATTTGCATGATGTTACTGATAATCAAACCGAAACGCTTAAGCTCAAAGAATAAATTGTCTCCAATCAAGAATCAAATAGACTTATTACTCTTTTCAACCGGCTGCTGTTATATTTCACAAAACATAGATCAGTATACTGCCCTAATTTGACAAAAGGAAGCAACTGACAATTTTGTCAAAATTAAGTTGTTGCTTGTTTTAGGGTATTTGAGATATGCTCTCCACAATGGTGAACAAAATAAGTCTTCTCTGCGTACAATTTGAAAATATTTATACCAGAGAAGTAAGAAATTCCATCAGAGAGCTGAAAGAAAAACACATTTTCCTCATTTACAAGAAAACGCCTTTCTGTCAGTTGCTTCATTTTGTCAAAGTAGAGCAGTATAGCACAGTACAACAAAGTACAGTTAATCAATCCACAATGTCTGTGCCAAGCATGCTGCCAATTTAAACTAATCCCATCTACCTGCACATGATCCACATCTCTCCATTCCTTACATGTTCAAGTGCCCGCTCAAATGCTTCTTAAACACCACTATTGTATCTGCTTCCACCCCCTCTGCCCCCCACCTGAGAACACATTCTAGGCACCTGCCACTATCTGTGTAAAATGACTTGCACATCTTCTTTGAACTTTCTCCTTCAGTTTAAAGCTATGCTCTCTGGTATTTGACATTTGCAGTCTTGGAACAAGTCTTTGACTGTCTATCCCATCCAACTCTCTATCATTACTCAAGAACCTCTGACAAGTGACCCCTCAGCCTCTGAAGTTTCAGAGAAAACAGTTCAAGTTTGTTCAATCTCTCTATACAGCTACTAGCCTAAATTCACATGTGTTACCAAACTGATATTAGCTTTTGTGACTCTCCTACTAATCTAGCTTCAGATGTAGGAGCACTTAAATATTTATAGGATTTATTTTAACCTTCAACTGTTGAGAAACAAAACAAAATCTGATAATCTCCATTTTCTTTTATTAGACTGAAATAATTCAATAACTGAAAACATATTGGACAGAAGTCTAAAAAGTAAGTAAATATAATAGTCAATCCGCTTGCTGTGAATACCAAATACTGCACTTCTGTTTGTTGTGCAAAATTTAGTGACACGTACCTCTGTCAAATGCCAGCTTGACATCTTCAATTAGATCACTAAATCCTGACACTCTGTACAAGCCTTCTGACATCAAACCTACAAAATGTAGAAATAATAATAATAATATATGGAAATTGAAAGCTGTATTAGTAAAGAAAACTGAAGCCAGAGAGACATACAGCAGACATAAGACCTTTGGTCCATTAATTCTGCACTGGCCATTAACCACCCATTTACACTAATCCCACATTAATCCCAATTTTTCTTTATAGATTGCTTAGGCTTATCCAACCGAATATTTTGAATTAAATTGAATACTTTCTCACATGTGACAGTGAAATTATTTGCCTGCAGACCCAATAGTCCACACGTAAAGTGCGCTGACAAAGTAAACAATTATCCTACGCCACGTCGTTCTTTGTTCTCTCTCCCCCCCTCCCCCCCCCCCCCCCCGGCCAGTTCCTCCACGCCGGGTCCACCTATATTCCCCTCCCTCCCCCTCCCCCATGCCGTGTACTCCTTCGTTCTTCCACCCCCCCCCCCCCTCACAGCGGTTCCCCCTCGCTCCAGGTCCACCTTTGTTCTGCTTGGCCACCCCACCCCACGGCGGTCCCCCCTCGCCATGTCCTTCGTTGTTCCCGGTGGTGCATCCTCCGGCACCGTCCGTATTTTGTGTAAAATACTAAGCAGTTCGTTAATGTAAAATTGCCATTTTATGCTGCAATTTACAGGATGCTACAGCTTGAGTGTGGATGCATCAATATGATTCCTTCAATTTGTATGTAATTTTCGAAACTATAAATAATTTACATCTTTGTTCTTTGAAAATACTTGAAAAGGCTGCCAAATTAATTTTATAAGGGATTTTGTCCACTGAAGAAAACATTCAGACTATTTATGTTTACTATTTATTTATGTCTAAAGTCTGAAGAAGGGTCTCGACCCGAAACATCACATATTCCTTCGGTCAATAGATGCTGCCTCACCCACTGAGTTTCTCCAACTTTTTTGTCTACATTCGGACTATTTAAATGTTTTAAGCCTCGACACAAAACCTCAAATTAGTACAACATAAATTTCAGATGCCAGAAATATGAAGAGAAAACCTTTTCCTTCACCACAGCTATACAACAACACATCATAGGTTGAAGGGGAATCGATAAGGTATATAAACAATAACATTTGTGATCCCATGCCATAGTTCTCAACTCTGATGATTAAATCTTTGATGGAGCCTTCCCTTAAAGGGGGCAGAAGTGTACTTAAGATTCTACTGATCTATTTAATACTGTTGCATCATCTTAACATTGACAGAAAGGACTTCTTGCATTGTCAACACCAATGTCAGGAACTGTCTGATCAGAAAGTTTTTTCAAAACTTTGTTCCATCATGTTGGTTCCAGCAATATTACCAAGTTATGGACATTTTTTACATCAGATCACATGATCAATTCTGTGTCCTTCATCTATGTTGTGATCAAATTCTTCTATGCAACGCTGTGATCTTAATTTTACCGATGAGACGTTGTGGGTCATCAGCGGCAGCTGAATTGCATTCAATGATAACTGCAACTTCATGGGGTGGCAGGGCAGAGGCAAACCAAACATTTTAAAAAAAGAATATGGGCATCATCATTAATTCTAACATTTATTATTATTAAACTTGATTTATTACACTTTATTTCAGACTCAAGGTCCAGACAATGGACATTACATAAAATACATTCTTAGGATAGCTTCCAAAGTACTGACTCCTGCAGCCACAAATATGTTACTAGCAGGATGTCGGTATGTCAAGGAAGACTCTCTCTAACTTCTACAGGTGCACAGTAGAGAGCATGCTGACTGGTTGCATTGTGGCTTGGTTCGGAAACTTGAGCGCCCTGGAGCGGAAAAGACTGCAAAAAGTAGTAAACACTGCCCAGTCCATCATCGGCTCTGATTTCCCTTCCATCGAGGGGATCTATCACAGTCGCTGCCTCAAAAAGGCTGGCAGCATCATCAATGACACACACCATCCGGGCCATACACTCATGTCCCCACTCCCTCAGGTAGAAGGTACAGGAGCCTGAAGACTGCAACGACCAGGTTCAGGAATAGCTATTTCCCCACAGCCATCAGGCTATTGAACTTGGCTCGGACAAAACTCTGAACATTAATAGCCCATAATCTGTTTATTTGCACTTTATCAGTTTATTTATTCATGTGTGTATATATTTATACAATGGTCTATGGACACACTGATCTGTTCTGTAATCGTGCCTATGTTCTGGTGTGCTAAAGCAAAGCAAGAATTTCATTGTCCTATCAGGGACACATGACAATAAACTCTCTTGAACTCTTGAACCATCTAGGTTTCCTTAGCAGTGTTCTCATGTCATCATTATAGGCCACCTTTAGTCTCTGCAAACTTGTCTTTCCATAGTTTGACCACAGGTGCAGGACACATTGTTCTTCCCAAATTGTCTTTAAGAAGATGGCAGAGCAACCTTCTTGAATATTTTGGGTAAGGTGTTTCCACTGTAACAGATTCCAGGATTTACACCAAGATGCTATGAAAAAACAACAATATACTTCCAGGTAAGCTTGCAATATGATCTGAATGGGGCACCTGCTCTAGATGGCAGAGGTCACATGCGTGGGATATGGCATTGAAGTAGCCAAGGCAAGTAACAGCAGTGCATTTTGTAGATGGCACTCTGTAAGTGGTGGTAGGGTGAATATTTATGTTGATGGATTAGACACTTAACAAATGTGCTGCCGTCCAATGACTAGTGTTGAGCTCCCTGAATATTGTTGGAGTTTCGCACATCCAGATTGCGAAAGGTATTCCATCAAGCCCCAGATGAGTCCAGCTTATCCAATTTAGACACAGGTTGTCAATGATGACCCAACAGAACTGGATGATACAGACTCATAACGATGGAAATGCAACTATGCGTCAATGGGAGGTCATCTGATGCTCAACTTGCTGGAGATGGAATTTTTTGCATAGCAAAAGTGGGTGTATGGGCTGGTGCATCTTCTAAAGAGTTATAATTGGAACTGAACATTGTACAATCATTTGTGAAAATTCTAGCTATTGAATTTATGAGGGAAGTCACTGACTTAGCATCTGGGAATGATTAAATCGAGGACAATGTCCACCAGCAACATCCTAGGGTTGTGATGATTGTTATGAAGTGTTAATTGATCTCTCTCTATAAATGCTGCCTGATTTGTTAAGTAATTCCAGCATTTTTAGTTTTTATTTCAGATTTCTAGTATTCCCAATAATTCACTTTGGTATCCTTCCGTAAATCATTGTTTCCAATGTCAATATACAGACGTAAGTATGACATTGTCAACACACATCTTTACTGCAGTTTTAAATCCTTCCGTTCATAGCGAGAAGATTTGACTATAGGAGCAAGGAGGTCCTATAGGAGCAAGGAGACCACACCTGGAGTATTGTGTGCAATTGTGGTCTCCCAATTTGAGGGACATTCTCGCTATTGAGGGAGTGCAGCGTTGGTTCGCCAGGTTAATTCCCGGGACGGCGGGACTGGCATTTGATGAAAGATTGGATCGAGTAGGCTTATATTCACTGGAATTTAGGATGAGATGGGATCTTATAGAAACATATAAAATTCTTAAGGGATTGGACAGGCTACATGCAGGAAAAATGTTCCCTATGTTTGGAGAGTCACAGTTTAAGAATAAGGGGTAGGCCATTTAGGACTGAGATGAGGAAAAACTTTTTCACCCAGATTGTTGTGAATCTGTGGAATTCTCTGCCACAAAAGGCAGTGGAGGCCAATTCACTGGATGTTTTCAAGAGCGTTAGATATAGCTCTTAGGGCTAACAGAATCAAGTGATATGGGTAGAAAGCAGGAATGGGTACTGATTTTGGATGATCATCTTGAATGGCAGTGCTGGCTCGAAAGGCTGAATGGCCTACTCCTGCACCTATTTTCTATGTTTCTATGTTCATTAACATGATACCTATATATCAGTCAATATCCAAGATGATTTGCGGTTCCTACCTCTGCTTTCGATTTCTCGGATGCACATATCCACCACCATTGGTCTCTTGGTATTGTGTGCTTTAACCAGTGTTGTTAGGTCGCAGCTGTAAACCTTTTTCACATGTTTCAAGTCAGGCTTGCAATCATGTGGAACCATCTTGGAACACTGTTTGTGAACATTCAAGCCACAATCTAAAAATACAGAAAAGGAGAAACTATTTAAAATGATGATAACATTACATTTATTCTGACACAAATAATATAGATCAATAATATTGTATTTATTTTCTGCAATCGCCTGATAAAGTACCTAAAATTTGTGTTGACTGCAGTCATTCATTTTTCACTCGTTTCAGAAGTGGCAACAAGGCACTCAGAGAGAAGTGGTGGTGTTATACCTGCCCCATGTTGCTGTTATTTTTTAATTTTCCAAACATTTCCTAGCAATTTGTATTTCCATTATGTGGATGGAAATTGCAGAAAGATTGTGAAGACTCCATTTTGTAAAATGGGCACTGATTTTACAAAAGGAGGGAATGACAAGATGGATAATGGATGGATTAAAAATATATATTTTTGGGAGAATCTTGAGCATTTTAAGAGGCTTGTCAAACCTAGGTATGTAAACATTTATTTTCACAGAAGGTCTCTGATATTCTCTTACTCAGAGTGCTGAAGATTATTATAAGTATTTAAAGTGGAGGAAGATACAATTTTGACAGATCAGCAATATCTATAAATATTTTGAAGTAAAATTCCACAATTGTTTGAAGAGAAATGTTAAGTGACATGGGAAAATAAACATTTGGGGATTAGACTTGGTAACTTAGGGAGAAAACACAGATGCAAACATGATGGGATAAACACTTTGATTAGTTTAGCATAACTAAAAAAGTAGACTTCAAGAAATAATGGGCATGAATTTCCTAAGTGTCCTGATATGACATTGATACCATTTTGCCAAAATTAACAGTGGAATTGAATAATTGGATTTTTCTGCACTATACCAATCATATATTTAACATGCATTTGATACTTAGAAATCAAAATCATAAATAGACAATTTATAATAAATTGTTTGATATTCCAGCCCTCAATGGCAACTTTTATCACCGTACTTTAAAAAAAAAATCACAAATAGATCATAAATAAAGCAGAATTGGCAACCTTGTACAAGGTTCCCTCTCAATAGGGTTAAAGCTGGCTTTTATCATTTAATAGTAGCATTTTGACGAAAATCATGCAATTTTAAGAAATTGCTTGAAGATTTGATTGTTAATCATGTTCAACATACATCCAAACATATTTCAATTCAAAAAACAAATTATGAAAATAAAATTATTATTTGAAAGAATAAAGTACCTGCACATTTCACACCCTGAGCAATTAAGCCCCACATAAAATTGGCACAGTATTCACACCAGTGAGGCCCTCGGAATGTGTGAACCTGTAAAATGTAACATTAGGAAAATAACATTGTTTATGACGGCACCAAGATATACTGAAATGAATCGTTTGATTAAAATGCAGAACCATTCAACAAAAGTTGACGAGATATTTTAAAAATAACAATACTTTAGTCTTGAAACAAGTAATTAAACCGTTAAGTGAAAAACTCATAACCACTAAGTGTTTTCATACAACCCATTGGACATGTTACATTACCATGGCAACCATCAGCAAGCAGTATGAGTATTTTTAGATTCTCAGGAGAAATAATATTTTAACAATAGCCATTTTCAGAAATTGGAAGCACTACTAATTTATCCAATTCATATTTTTTTTAAATTAAAGGTGCATTAGTAAATTCCGGAATATAGTAAAACTAATTTAGCTAAACTTGTTGAGGCTTTCCCTTGCAAATTGTTTGAATACGGATGGAAAAAGAAATAATACAAACATTACCAAACAAGAGGTCTATAACTATTGCTATACGCAAATATATTATAATAATTTGTTTTGCTGATGCTGAAAATAAGTAAAGTGAAAATAAATTGTTTTTCAGACTGCAGTTGTACATAAACAATGTAACTGGCAGAGCTAACAATCATAAGTAATATTAAAATAACGAGGTAACAATGTTTTATCAAATTCTGTTCAAAGAAGCATTTATTCTCTTCTCTGAAAAGCCTGGCAATGATTAAACACACTCAAAGTATTTTTAACTCTTTATCAACTCAATTGATTGAGTTAAGCATTAGAGAAGCAAATAATTGCAGAGGCTCTAGTGTTTAAGCATTTCCGTTGATTAAATAACAAACCACGAGGTTACTGAATATCAATTAAAAAACTGAATATCAATTAAAAAAAGAAAAATACCTCGAGGAATTAAAGCCCCTTATAAATGCTTTCTAACTGAATGTTATGAAATGCTTTGGTGATATATTTGCTACTTTAAGAATTCTATCCAAAGGGAACTTCTGTCAAGTCATTGTCATAAATATTTAGAAACAGACTTAAACGGTCATTGCTTAAGGGAAAAAATGTTTTAGTGCTCTTTCATTATTGTGCAGAGTATAAGAGAATTATAGTACAAATACCTCATGAACCTATGCATTTCTATTCACACAGGTTGGGATTATTTTCTGATTATGACAGACTCCAGTAAAAATGATATTAGAAATAATAGATTTTATTATGAGTACTAGTTCTATCTTTTATCACAACCATCTAATTAGCATTAGAAACAATACAGCCCTCCGCTTCTAACAGTCAAGAAGCCCAATCTTACACCCGAGGCAGGTAATATCTGCAAAAAATATCAAAAACATCAGACTAAGTTTGGCAAAAATGACTCAGCTGGTGTATTAAGTGAAGATGCAACTAAATATAAATTTAATTTCCTAAAATTAATCATATTCTTAAAGAACTAAATGTATGAAGATGTTACAGTAAAATGTGCATTTTGTTTCAATTGATTGTGGGTTAGTCCAACCTTGAATATTTAATGGCATGTGTATTTTTTTAAAGGTAATAGTCAGAATAAATGACCACAGACAGCATTATATAACATCCAGTACTCCAGTGAGTATTTTGTAAATTTAACATGTTGATTACAATTTAAACAAGGTTTCAATAAGAGTTCAATTTGCTAATTTTTCAATGGGAATTGTGAAAAAACATTCCATTTAAATTTGTGATAATCAATTCTACAATACAAACATTACCTGAAGATGATAATTTATAAATTAAATTATCAAACTCATTATTTCATTTTGAAATTTACAAATGCACATTTTAAATGATATTAATTTCACATTCTTACCTTAAAATTATGTACTTTTTCATACTTAGGAATCCGTTCACTTTCCTTAAGTGTGGCTCTTCGAACAAGTGAAGTCAACTGTGAATAAGCAAACTGTTTTAGTGGTTGCCACAAAGATGAACATACCTTCTGGGGTGCCATTCTCACCCCTAGAACTGTTACTAAAAGTCCACGGTGGTCTGATTGCTTTGATTCACAAATTCTGAATTTATAAGATTTTCTACCATACCAAGGTTGTTTGTATGGCATTTTTGTCGTACACTGTGATTTTATAGACAAACTGGAGTGATAATTTCCTTTAATAAAAATGTCCTAACCTGTTTTTTTATCTAACTAGGTCAAAGAATAAAAAAAATCACAATTCTAACCTTAAAAAAAAGTAATCTGAAGAATGAAAAAACCTAAAGTTGCAAGTGATATGTCATATTTTCAAAAAAAGCAATACAAAGTAGCCAAACATTCATTCTCTCAGCGTACAACAGGTCATGTCTGACATTCACTTCGGAAAAATGAAATGATTAAACTAGCACACATTCTCCTTTCATCAGATGAAAACGCACAAATCAATTCATCTAGTTATATAAATTAATCTTCAAGCTGTGAGTTAGCTTTAGCACCCATTTAAAGATATCTCCCGTTGCACATGACTTCCTAAACTAGCAATGCTGCAAGTCTTGTCGCAACCAGTTTGTGGATACCAAGCTCTTGACAACTCAAATCCCATGGAGTGGGGTGGCAGGGGGTGGGGGGAAATAGCTGGGGAGGGATTGGGGGTTGGATTTCAGCAAGCACAATTAATCAGTCAGGTCACATTTAGTCAGAAATCAACTAGCCAATAAAAAAAATAACTGGCACGGATCCATTGCTCCCACGGACTGATATTTTCATCACATTAGATTAAAGAACAACCGTGGGTAAGAAAATAATGAGCAAGGAGTGAATCATACATCATTACAACATAACACCAAATAACTACATTTGAAATGAATCATAACCAGTTTCGGATATATATTTTCTTATTTATTATGAAATGTTAAGAATTATTCACCCAAATATTGAAAATGTTTTCACTTAAAAATGAGAGAAATCAACTTTTATATATACTAAAGCAAGGGTTTCAAGGGGTTGCAAGGGGTTGGGGGGGGGGGGGGGGGTGGCATGCGGTGGCGCACACACACTATCCACCCCTCAGACACACACTAACTACCCCCCATGCACACACTAACTACCCCCTTGATATTATATTAATATTATTCATTGCTCCTTTAACCCATAACCGCACTATCCACTGACGCATAGCCCCCAATTCGCAGGCGCGTCTAGAGGGGGGGGGGGGGGGTCTAGAGAGTGAGGATAGAGAGGGAGGGGGCAGAGACAGAGAGGGACAGAGACAGAGGGAGGGGGGAGTGGAGGGGGGGGAGTGGAGGGGGGGGAGAGAGAGAGAGGGGGGAGGAGAGGGGGGAGGGGAGGAGAGAGGGGGGAGGAGAGAGGGGGGAGGGGAGAGGGGGGAGGGTGAGAGGGGGGAGGGTGAGAGGGGGGAGGGTGAGAGGGGGAGGGTGAGAGGGGGAGGGTGAGAGGGGGTGAGAGTGAGAGGGGAGGGTGAGGGAGGGGAGGGTGAGAGAGGGGAGGGTGAGAGAGGGGAGGGTGAGAGAGGGGAGGGTGAGAGAGGGGAGGGTGAGAGAGGGGAGGGTGAGAGAGGGGAGGGTGAGAGAGGGGAGGGTGAGAGAGGGGAGGGTGAGAGAGGGGAGGGTGAGAGAGGGGAGGGTGAGAGAGGGGAGGGGGGAGAAGGGGGGAAGTGAGAGAAGGAGGGGGGAGAGACGAGGGGGAGGGGGAGAGAGAGAGAGGAGGGGGAGAGAGAGAGAGGAGGGGGAGAGAGAGAGAGGAGGGGAGAGAGAGAGAGGAGGGGGAGAGAGAGAGGAGGGGGAGAGAGGAGGGGGAGAGAGAGAGAGGAGGGGGAGAGAGAGAGAGGAGGGAGAGAGAGAGAGAGAGAGGGGGAGAGAGAGAGAGGAGGGGGAGAGAGAGAGAGGAGGGGGAGAGAGAGAGAGGAGGGGGAGAGAGAGAGAGGAGGGGGAGAGAGAGAGAGGAGGGGAGAGAGAGAGGAGGGGGAGAGAGAGAGAGGAGGGGGAGAGAGAGAGAGGAGGGGGAGAGAGAGAGAGGAGGGGGAGAGAGAGAGAGAGGAGGGGGAGAGAGAGAGAGGGGGAGAGAGAGAGGAGGGGAGGAGGGAGAGTGGGGGAGACAGAGACGGGGGGGGGGGAGAGACGGGGGGGAGAGACGGGGGGGGACGGGGGGGGGGAGAGACGGGGGGGGAGAGACGGGGGGGAGAGACGGGGGGGAGAGACGGGGGGGAGAGACGGGGGGGAGAGACGGGGGGGGAGAGAGACGGGGGGGAGAGACGGGGGGGGGGGAGAGACGGGGGGGGGGAGAGACGGGGGGGGGAGAGACGGGGGGGGGGGGAGAGACGGGGGGGGGGAGAGACGGGGGGGGAGAGACGGGGGGGAGAGACGGGGGGGAGAGACGGGGGGGAGAGACGGGGGGAGAGACGGGGGGGAGAGACGGGGGGGAGAGACGGGGGGGAGAGACGGGGGGGAGAGACGGGGGGGAGAGACGGGGGGGAGAGACGGGGGGGGGAGACGGGGGGGGGAGAGACGGGGGGGGAGAGACGGGGGGGGGAGAGACGGGGGGAGAGACGGGGGGGAGAGACGGGGAGGGAGAGACGGGGGGGGGGAGAGACGGGGGGGGGAGAGACGGGGGGGGAGAGACGGGGGGGGAGAGACGGGGGGGGAGAGACGGGGGGGGAGAGACGGGGGGGGAGAGACGGGGGGGGAGAGACGGGGGGGGAGAGACGGGGGGGGAGAGACGGGGGGGGAGAGACGGGGGGGGAGAGACGGGGGGGGAGAGACGGGGGGGGAGAGACGGGGGGGGAGAGACGGGGGGGGAGAGACGGGGGGGGAGAGACGGGGGGGGAGAGACGGGGGGAGAGACGGGGGGGAGAGACGGGGGGGAGAGACGGGGGGGAGAGACGGGGGGGAGAGACGGGGGGGAGAGACGGGGGGGAGAGACGGGGGGGAGAGACGGGGGGGGGGAGAGACGGGGGGGAGAGACGGGGGGGGAGAGACGGGGGGGAGAGACGGGGGGGGAGAGACGGGGGGGGAGAGACGGGGGGGAGAGACGGGGGGGAGAGACGGGGGGGGGAGAGACGGGGGGAGAGACGGGGGGGAGAGACGGGGGGGAGAGACGGGGGGGGGAGAGACGGGGGGGGGAGAGACGGGGGGGGAGAGACGGGGGGGGAGAGACGGGGGGGGGGAGAGACGGGGGGGGAGAGACGGGGGGGGAGAGACGGGGGGGGGAGAGACGGGGGGGGAGAGACGGGGGGGGAGAGACGGGGGGAGAGACGGGGGGAGAGACGGGGGGGAGAGACGGGGGGGAGAGACGGGGGGGAGAGACGGGGGGGAGAGACGGGGGGGAGAGACGGGGGGAGAGACGGGGGGGAGAGACGGGGGGGAGAGACGGGGGGGAGAGACGGGGGGGAGAGACGGGGGGGAGAGACGGGGGGGAGAGACGGGGGGGAGAGACGGGGGGGAGAGACGGGGGGGAGACGGGGGGAGAGACGGGGGGGAGAGACGGGGGGGAGAGACGGGGGGGAGAGACGGGGGGGAGAGACGGGGGGGAGAGACGGGGGGGAGAGACGGGGGGAGAGACGGGGGGGAGAGACGGGGGGAGAGACGGGGGGGAGAGACGGGGGGGAGAGACGGGGGGGAGAGACGGGGGGGAGAGACGGGGGGGAGAGACGGGGGGGGAGAGACGGGGGGGAGAGACGGGGGGGAGAGACGGGGGGGAGAGACGGGGGGGAGAGACGGGGGGAGAGAGACGGGGGGGAGAGAGACGGGGGGGAGAGAGACGGGGGGGAGAGACGGGGGGGGAGAGACGGGGGGGAGAGAGACGGGGGGGAGAGAGACGGGGGGGAGAGAGACGGGGGGGAGAGAGACGGGGGGGGAGAGACGGGGGGGAGAGACGGGGGGAGAGACGGGGGGGAGAGACGGGGGGGAGAGACGGGGGGGAGAGACGGGGGGGAGAGACGGGGGGGAGAGACGGGGGGAGAGACGGGGGGAGAGACGGGGGGGAGAGACGGGGGGGAGAGACGGGGGGGAGAGACGGGGGGGAGAGACGGGGGGAGAGACGGGGGGAGAGACGGGGGGGAGAGACGGGGGGGAGAGACGGGGGGGAGAGACGGGGGGAGAGACGGGGGGGAGAGACGGGGGGAGAGACGGGGGGGAGAGACGGGGGGGAGAGACGGGGGGAGAGACGGGGGGAGAGACGGGGGGGAGAGACGGGGGGAGAGACGGGGGGAGAGACGGGGGAGAGACGGGGGGAGAGACGGGGGGAGAGACGGGGGGGAGAGACGGGGGGGCAGAGACGGGGGGGAGAGACGGGGGGGAGAGACGGGGGGGAGAGACGGGGGGGAGAGACGGGGGGGAGAGACGGGGGGGAGAGACGGGGGTGTGGGCGGCATGCAACGTCACATGCACTAACTACCCACACACACGCTAACTATCCCCATTATATGAAATTAATATTATTAATTTGCTCTTTTTACACCATAACCACCCTATCCACTGATGAATAGCCCGCAACTCGCAGGCGCGTCTAGAGAGGGCGGGGGGGGGTGGGGGGTGGGGTTGGGGGGGGGGGGGCTAGAGAGTGAGGGCAGAGAGAGATTGGGGAGAGACAGAGAGGGGGGGCACGAGTCAGAGGGAGAGGGGGTGGAGGGGAGGAGGAGAGGGAGGGTGGGGAGAGGGAGATGGGAGGAGAGAGAGGGGAGGAGAGAGAGGGGACGAGAGAAAGGGGAGGAGAGAGAGGGGGCTGGGAAGGGGGTAGGGGAGGGATAGAGGGGAGAAGGGGGTTTAGGGGACGGGGAGAGGGTGAGAGAGAGAGAGAGAGAGGGGGGAGAGAGAGAGGTGGAGAGAGAGAGAGAGAGAGAGAGGGGGAGAGAGAGAGGGGGAGAGAGAGAGGGGGGAGTGATAGAGAGAGGGGGCAAGAGAGAGAGAGGGAGAGAGAGGGAGAGTGGGAGAGAGATGGAAGGGGAGCTGGGAGAGATAGAGGGAGAGTGGGGAGAGTGGAAGAGAGAGAGAGGAGTGTGGTGGGGCGGCAGGTCGCGGGGGCCCGATGGAGCCCGGAGCATTCCGTGGACCAAAGATCCTATTGCGAGCTATAGGCTCTTTGCTGAGAACTGCCAAAAGCTTCCGCCAGCGTTATAGACAATCGGGCTGTGGACAGAGAGGAGGTCGTCCCGTGACGGGTAGAGGGTAGAAGGTGAGAAGAGGGCGCGAGGAGGGGCGAGGAGCGAAGCCGGTGTGAGTGAGTGGCCTGCGCTTAACTCTCTGGAAACCGGCAGTTGGGCGGGGGAGGGGCAGGGCTTCACGAGCTGCACGGGCAGCGAGAAATCTTCCCTTGCTCGATGCGTCGCTCGCCCCTCGCTCGATGCGTCGTTCGCTCATAGTCCCTCGCTCTCAGCCGGAGGCAACCGGCTTGCTTCTGAACCCTCTCCGTCTACCCCGCCTGATCGTAGAACATGGCGGCGGCCCTTATCGTTGTGCGAGGCACGCGATGAGAACGTTGCCCTGGCGACCATTACTCCGTCTGGATCTTTGGTCCGCAGCACAGCGGGAGGCGAAAAAATGACGCGGGGGGAGGGGGAAAAAAGGTGGTGGAAAGTGCGCCTGCAGGTGGAGAGCATCTGCTTTAATCGAGAGCGGGCGGTGCATTGTGGCATCCGCAGCTGCCGCTGCACTTTGATTTTAAAAAAACAGTCCGTTTTGTGAACAATTTTATTGAAAGTGTGTGGAGATAAATGACCAAATTTACAGAAGAGTGCATTTATGAAATTGTAAGTTAAATCCCTACTGAAATTGTAAAAATCTCCGCGTTTTGCGTCTGATTTTCAAGTAGATACCTTTCACATGCAAAATAACATACACACATCCACACCCACACACACCGAGTTTCAAAAGTATATAGATAGATATCATTGTTCCAGGCAAGAAGAAATAAAATGGAACCAGAATTTCATTCATTCATATTCATTAATATATTTAAATTGGATCGATATTAAACAATATACCCTGGGCTTTTCACCAAAGGATTAGTTATTAAAGAAGTACTCATCTCGATCAAATATGACCAACATTTTAAATTTTGCTTTGTATCCAAAATGTAATTGACACTGAAATAATAATTACTAATTAATAGTAAGATTAAATGAGATCTTACCAGTTTGAAGTTTGATCTTTATTTTATGAGGAGTTACGATGAGGGATTACGTGAAGACCCTGTCAGCACGCATGCGCGACATTCTTCAAAGCAGCGGTGTGAAATCACAGATAGTAGCGTTGACTAAAGATAGTAAGATAAGAGAACTAACATACCAGTTGACCTTTATAATAGAGGGTTGGGACCGGAGGGCACGTTATCCCTCATCGTAACTCCTCACAAAATAAAGATCAAACTTCAAACTGGTAAGTTCTCGTTTAATCTTACTATTTTACTTCGGAGTCACGTGACTGACTATGTGAAGACTTCAAAGCTCTGTGATTTCATGCCCTGGAAACTAGCCCATGCTCATACACTGCCATAATAACCAATGGAGGAAGTTTGTTAATGTATTTCAGACATGAAACAGTGCTGAAAAAGAATAATGTATTTATTAACAAATAATAATAATAACCCCCAACTTCGGGGAAAATTATAATACAGAACTCAAAATCGTGTCTGAAAATGTCTCAGGCATGGCCACAGGTTTGTTATAAAACCGCTGGAAGGTTCTTTCATTAGACCAACCCGCCGTTGCAAGGATGTGGTCCATAGGAACTTCCATCATCCTTACTGCCAATGTAGCTGCAGCCCTGGTGGAATGAGATTTAAATACATCAGTGTCCACCCCCGCTGCACCTAATACCACCCTAAGCCATCTTGAGATGGTCTGCACGGTTACTCTTTGATGAGGATGTTTATGGCTCATCAATAGAGCCATTTCCGTGCCCCTGATACTTTTGATGACCTCCAGGTAATCTAGAAGGTGGGTTACTATACATAGGCGACTATCTACGGGGTAAGCCAGGAACTCCAATTTGAGGCCAGATGATCCAGGCCTGTTCTGTTTAAGTAACTCATAAATGTGGAAGGTTACCTTATTTTGGGATGTTACCATGGTGTCCAGTCTTAGTTTGTGCAGAGACTGGACCCGCTGCACCCTTACAAGAGCCATCAGCATCACCATTTTATACGTGAGTTTAGTTAGTGAAAGGGACATAGCTGGTGCCCAATCACTGAGCAGGGTTAGGACAATGCCAACATCCTAGGTCCGGGAATATCGAGGCCTGTGGGGATTCGAGTTGAAAATACCCCTCATAGGTTTTGACACCAGAGGGTGAGATCCGACACCACAGTGTTCTAATCCCTGTCCCAGGTATGAGGATACGGCACTTCTAGCACACTTGATGGCACAGTAGCTCAAGCCTTCATCAAAATGTAGGCTCGCCAAGAACTCCAGCACATCCGTAATGGTGGCTGTGTTGTAAGTAGTGTTTGTCCTGGTACAAAATACCTCCCATTTTTTGATATAGGTGAGGTACTTTTTCCTGGTGGACTCTCTGCATGATGCCGTGATGATGTTCATGGTTCGGTCCGACAGTCCAAATTCCAGGAGTGGTCTTTTCAAATCCTGCAAACCAATAGGTTCATTCGGTCATGGCACAGGTGACTCTCCCCAACACAGGATGTACCAGCAAACCTGGGCGCTTGGAGATTGGAATACATGGTTCTGAGACCATGTCGAGTACCACAGGGAAACCATGGCTGGGTAGGCCAATCGGGTACAACCAAAATACCCGATGCGGAGTCTTGTTGAATTTTTCGCAAGACCCAACTGATGAGGCAGAAGGGCAAAAATGCATAGAAAAACAAATCCCCCCGTGTAGCAAGAAAGCGTCCATCGCTACTGCCCCAGGATCTGGTTCCCATGCAACATATGTTGGTATCTGGTGATTAAGTCTGGATTCAAAAAGTTCGATATCTGGCGTTCCATACCGAGCTACAGTGTCAGTAAATACCTGGTGGTCCAACATCCATTCGATGTTGTCATTGAATTTATGTGACCTGGTGTCTGCCACTGTATTGAGCTTACCCGGAAGGTAAGTAGCTGATATCCAAATGTTTCTTTCTATGCACCAGTGTCAGATTGAATTGGCCAATTCATCACAAGATATCGACTTAATTCCACCCATATGATTAATGTATGCCACCACAGTGGTATTATCAATTTGTAGGCTAACATGCAGATGGTGCATGTCTGAACAGTAAGCCCGAAGTCCGTGAAACGCTTCCAACATCTCTAGATGATTGATACCCAGTGTCTGAAGTAAGGTTAACTCGTGTGCATTCCATCTACCACTGCAACTGGAGGTGGTATTGGTTGCTCCCCATCCGTGAGCGCTGGCGTCAGTTTGTAACACAACCTAAGGGTCATGGGATTAGAACAATGCCGAATATTGTTAATCCACCATCACAATTCCAATTTTGCTTTGGCTGGTAACTGCATTGGCCTGTCAAAGTGGCCAGCATGGTGTTTGAGTGCAATTTTGGCCCTCTGTAGATTTTGGTAATGTTAGGGTCCAAATTGTGTGGCTGGAAAGGCAGCCACGAGCTTCCCAATTACCCTGGCTACTTGCTGAATAGATGGTTTACTGACGCAAATGAGGCTGTTGAATGCCTCTATCAAGTCTGTTGCTTTGTCCTTTGGCAAAGTGACAGACAGATGAACAGAGTCAATCGTGAACCCCAAATAGTCCATAGTCACAGAAGGCATTAACTTGGATTTGTCTGGATGGATGATAAACCCTAATTTTTGAAATAGGAGCTTGGTGGCTGAGACAGCCAATTTGGCCAACTCCAAGGTTTTCCCCACAATTAGAATGTCATCGAGATATGCCATGACAATATGTTTTTGTTTCCGGAGAAACGCCAAGGCCGGTTTCAATATTTTAGAAAACAGTCTGGGGGCTGATGTTAATCCGTTAGGTAGCGCTTTATACTGCCAGAGCTGCCCCATTCAGATAAATTTCAAATATCTGCGGTGATCTTTCTCTATTGGTACTGAATAGTATGCATCTTTTAGATTGATGCAAGCCATGAAGTACCTCTTGGAAACTAGTTGTTTGGCAGTAACAAAAGTTTCCATTTTGAAGTGGGTGTACTGCACAAAAGTATTCAGTTGTGTCAACTTAATAATGATGCGGCATCCACCATCTTTTTTTGTTTTTGGTGAAGATGTTTGATACAAACTCATGTTTAGTTTTCTCAATTACTCATTTGTATGTAGTCTTGACAGTTCCGCATGGCCTTCCAATTTCTCTTATTGTGAAAGCACAAACTTTGGGCTAGGTGCATGCTGAACCGGAAGGAGGAGTTTGTGAACAAATTCAATTTTGTATTCCTGAATACATTGCAGTATGAAAGGATCAGAAGTTATAGAACTCCATGCATGCCTAAACAAGTGTAACCTTCCCCCAACCTGTGAAGAAGTTACACAAGCTATGTTCTGGGGGCAACCAGACCCACCTACCTCCATGGTTACCGGTGGTGCTGTGTTGGTTTCCTCCGTCCTTGGTTCCTGAGAGGTGGAGGCGCTGTGGTGTGGGGTTGGCACATCTTCCAGGAAGGCCGTTCTGGGATGTTAAAGAAGGAATTGCAGATGCTGGAAAATCGAGGGTACACAAAATGCTGGAGAAACTCAGCGGGTGCAGCAGCATCTATGGAGCGAAGGAGACAGGCAACGTTTCGGGCCAAAACCTTTCTTCAGACTGATGGGGGGGCGGGGGGGAAGAAAGGAAAAAGGAGGAGGAGCCCGATGGCTGAGGGAGAGGTAGGAAGGGGAGAAAACAAGGGGAGGAACCATGCGCTGCTGGTTCTGCACAACCCCGCGAACTTTGGGTTTAGTGCAGGGCGGATGACACTCTTCCTGAAACAGTTGATCTCAAACTTGAACATCGAATTCTCTCAACTCTGTTAACCCATGCTGTCTCCTCCCCTTCCTACCTCTCCCTCAGCCCTAGGGCTCCTCCTCCTCCTTTTTCCTTTCTTGGCCTAAAAAAGACCTTTGTGTAGGTTGTACGGCCTTCGAGCTTTCACCAGCTGTTTTTTCGCTGTGATAATGCGGCCTGCTGGTGGATGTGTAGGGGTGCTGCCGCCGAGTATACGAGGACCTGGTAGTGGCCGACACTTTAATCATGCCGACGGCCTTTGTCTCTTCGTCGAGGTCTTTTACCTGTTTGGGCAGGTTGTCCCCGAACAACAGAGTAGGCGGCTGTGCGCTGCTGGTTCTGCACAACCCCGTGAACTTTGGGTTTAGTGCAGGTCAGATGACACTTTTCCTGAAACAGTTGATCTCAAACTGTGCATTACAGAAGAGTGCCAGGGCATCCTGTTGCTCCTCCGACATATCTTTCCCATCTACTGACCTGGCAAATGCTGTAATACCAGAGGCCAGTAGTTTCAGGATTTTCTGCATCTTTACTTCCTGGCTCCTAATGTCAGGACTGATGTTTTCCCCAATGGGGTTATTTACCGCAGGCACGTTGAGGGAGATGCAGTTCTCCGGAGAGATATTTGGCTGCCGTGTCGTTCATGACTTGTTCCTGTAGTTGATTTATTGTCAGGTAATTTATGCTGGCTGCCAGCAGTGGCAGCAATGGCAGTCCCTTCTGTGAAGGCATCGCAAACTTAGACACCATGCCGAGTAGCTACTGTTCCTGCACCCCTAGCAAGTTGGACGATTCTTCGGCCAAATCCCCCTGTTCAGAGTCAGCCCAGATCTGACTCCTTATGCTCCCCTGCGAAGAGGGCGAGACATTTGGCAGCCCTGTAAAAGGTGCTGCCGTGCATCTGCTAGGAGACCCACGGTGACCGGACTCCTGCTGGGGTAGGTCATGTTGGAGCAATTGCTCCACCATCCGCTCCATGCGGGATAATCGACCGCTGTTGCTTCCCGCAGGCGGTGAGTCTGCCAGCCCGGACCCTGCCGAGTCAACGGGCTTGCCCGACTTCCGGGTGGCTTTGTCGCCAGTCCGAGGTGCACCTACGGGCTGTTGCGGTGTCAAGTCGGGGGCTGCTTTTTGAACAACGAGCAGCTCTGGAGAAGCCGGCCGCTGCTGACTGCCTGCGTTCCCGCGGTCCTCCACAGCCAGTCTCGTAGCAGTCCGTTTGGACTTAGTTCGTGACTTGTCCATGATGGGAGTACTCTGTGAAAACCACAACAGAGTGCCCACAAAACGACCTCAGGATAGTAAATACTCACCTGCAGATCCGTTTTAAACTTACCGGTGGAGGAGCGACCCTCCTCCCTGCCTGTCGCTTCGCAATGCATTTAACGATATGTCATGCACGCGTGCTGGCGGGGTCTTCACGTAATCACTTACGTTATTCCGAAGTAAAATTAACTTGTACAATGCCCTCCATGATGTTTGGGACAAAGACCCATCATTTATGTATTTGTCTCTATACTCTGCAATTTGAGATTTGTAATAGAAAAAAAATCACATGTGGTCAAAGTGCACATTGCCAGATTGTATTAAAGGCCATTTTTATACACTTTGGTTTCACCATGTAGAGATTACAGTTGTGCTTATACCTAGTCCCCCCATTTCAGGGCACCTTAATGTCTGAGACACATGGCTTCACATGTGTTTGTAATTGCTCAGGTGTGTTTAAATGCATCCTTAATGCAGATATAAGAGAGCTCTCAGCACCTAGTCTTTGCCCCAGTCTTTCCATCACCTATGGAAATTGTTATTGTTTATCAACATGACCAAAGTTGTCCCAATGGAAGTCAAATAGGCCATTATGAGACTGAGAAACAAGAATAAAACTGTTAAGGGACATCAGCCAAACCTTAGGCTTAACAAAATCAACTGTTTGGAACATCATTAAGAAGAAAGAGCACTGGTGAGTTTACTAACTGCAAAGGGACTGGCAGGCCAAGGAAGACCTTCACAGCTGATGACAGAATAATTCTCTCTATAATAAAGAAAAATCCCTAAACTCCTGTCCGACAGATCAGAAACACTCTTCGGGAGTCAGGTGTGCATTTGTCAATGACCACTGTCTGCAGAAGATTTAATGAACTGAAATACAAAGGAAGATGCAAACCACTGGTTACCTGCAAAAATAGGATGGCCAGATTACAGGATTGCCAAGAAGTACTTACTACAATACCGTTTATTGTCATTTGAACCTAAGTTCAAACGAATTTTCGTTTCTGCAGTCATACGAACAAGAAAAAAAAACAATTAACAGACATCCATCACAGTGAATCTCCAAACACCTCCTCGCTGTGATGGAAGGCAAAGTCTTGACTCTCCCTTGACTTTATTCTTCTCTCGATGTTAAAGCCCCTGGCGGGCGATGGTAAGTCCCGCGGCCGTTAAGGCCGTGCCGGGCGATGTAAGGCCCTGCTCCGGGTTGTTTTTAACCCCGCGATTCGGGCTGGAGAAGTTGCCGTTGCTGGAGCCTCCGAAGCCGGGTCTCAGCCGCGCGCCACCACAGCTCTCCACGCTCCAAAGCCAGCCAGCTCCGCGATGGTGAGTCCGCAGGCTCTGCGACTGGAGCCCCAGGTCGATTCCGGTTGGAGGCCACTCCACGGTGCTAGGCCCCAATGACAATGGGGACCCGACAGGGAAAAGGTCTGGTCCCCGTACAGGTAAGAGATTTAAAAGTTTATGAAAAAGTCCTCCCCCGAGCATATACACAGCTAAAAACGAAAACCAAAAACGTACACCTAACGGGCCAAAAAGAAAGAAAAGACGGACGGACTGCAGTCAAGCCGCTGCCACAAGGCACCGCCACACCGAGGCACCAAGAGCAACCACAATTCTGGAAAAAGGTCTTGTAGACAGATGAGAATAAAATTAACTTATATCAGAGTGATGGCAAGAGCAAAGTATGTAGGAGAGAAGGAACTGCTCAACATCCAAAGTATACCACCACATCTGTGAAACACTGTGGCAAGAGTGTTATGCAGAGCTGCCAAGTTTTGTCAGAGCATGTCCGTATTGTAGTACCTAAAAATCAGTATTTTGCTGAGGAAATCAGTATTTTTACGCAGTGCCATTTTGCTGAAAAAAACGTTTTTTATGTGCGGTCATAACCATGTCAGAGTACAAGAATGCATAACTTTGCTACCAATTGACATGTCTTCTACGCACCTTACTTGACAGTGCATTCATTGCCATCTCTTTGTATACTTCTGTTTGAACGGCAGCTTCCTGCTTTTAGCACCAGATGATGATGTAGAAACCATTTTGGAAGCCTCCCTCTCCCTCTCTCTCCCTCCTTCCTCTCTTTTCCTCCCTCCCTCCCTCCCTCTCTTCCGCCCTCTCTTTCTCCCTCTCTCCTTCCCTTTTTTCCTCCTCCCTCTCACTCTGTCTCCCCCCCGAACAGTCAGTGACCCATAGCGCTATGTGTAAAGGCAATGTGTAAAGCCCGTAGCGCTATGTGTAATGGCACTAGTGCTCCAGCTGGTAGCGCTATAATTAGAACCCATAACGCTAAACTGACAGCGCCGATCAAAGCATACAAAAATAATCATCCAGATCTTGAAATTTAAAATACTAATAGATTTAATAGAAACTGAAGAGGTCACTGAAGATGTGTCTGATTGTTAGCAAAATTCATCTGGTGGTCATACCCAAGAATGTCAATTGTAGTGAAATATTAGGGATTGTAACATCCAGTCCTAATAATCAATCTGCTATTTAGTTGCAGTATGACTTTTTATATCCTTGCATTTTTTAAGCAGCAACATGAAACAGGAAGTCAGGCCGATTAAAAAAAAATCTGTATTTTACAAAGCAAATCCATACATCCGTATTCTTATTGTATTTCCGTACAAAATACGGAAAATCCGTACTACTTGGCAGCTCTGCTTAACGGCCTGGGCCTGTATGGCTGCTGAAGGTACTGGCTCACTTATCTTCATTGATGATAGACCTGCCGATGGTAGTAGTATAATGAATTCTGAAGTGTATTGACACATCCTATCTGCTCAAGTTCAAACAAATGCCTCAAAACTCATTGGCCGGCGGTAAAGCAACAAAGGAGTTTTTCAAAGCTAAAAAATTGTAAATTCTTGAGTGGCCAAGTCAATCACCTGATCTGAACCCAATTGGGCATGCCTTTTATATGCCGAAGAGAAAACTGAAGGGGATAGCCCCCAAAACAAGCATAAGCTAAAGATGGCTGCGTTACAGGCCTGGCAGAGCATCACCAGAGAAGACACCCAGCAACTGGTGATGTCCATGTATCGCAGACTTCAAGCAGTCATTGCATGCAAAGGATATGCAACAAAATACTAAACATGACTGCTTTCTTTAACATGACATTGCTGTGTCCCAAACATTGTGGTGCCCATGTATAAACACTGCTGTAATTTTTACATGGGAGAAACCAAAATATATAAAAATGGCCTTTAATAAAATATGACAATGTGCACTCTAATCACATGCGATTTTTTCCATTACAGATCTCAAATTGTGGAGAACAGAGGCAAATAAATAAATGATGGATCTTTGTCCCAAATATTATGGAGGGCACTGTATGACACTTGCACCTACTATCTACTTAAGGTTATTTACAACCCGTAATAAATGTTTTAACACTTTATCAAAACAACTGAATACGAGGGCAAACCAGTTGCATGCATTTGTAAAAATCATGAACAGAAATTGGACTTCAACTTTCCAATCTGAAACTTAAATAGTGTAACCTCAGCATCACTTAAAAGGAGCCAGGATCTTTTGATAGGATGCTATTCTCTGGCTTGACGATAAATATCTTAGAAGGATGGTTTAAGTTTTGTAACAAGCTCTTAGCAAGTAATCATGTTCTTTAATGTAGCGCTGAGGGTTCTGGTTCAGGAGAAGTATAGGAGGATGGAGATCCCATTTTCCCTTTAGGAACACAAAGACTTCCAGGCAACTGCTTCGCTGCTGGTGAGAATCTTGCAAAGGTCAATGGTGGCAGTCTAATTGGTCAGAAAAGCTGTACAGAGTTTGTACGTTCTCTCTGTGACCTGTGTGGGTTTTCACCGGGTGCTCCTGAAGAGCAATGTTTTCTTTCAGCTCATTGCAGGGTTCCTTAAAGCCAAGAATTCATAGATAACGTTCATGCTGTTTTTGATACCTCCCTGGTAATCTCTTGTCAGAAGTGCCTGGCTGTAATTCTAGGTATTCATGGCCCAGTTGCACAAGAACATGCCTCCTGTGGGTACTATTCTGCATTGGCAAAACCTACTCCCTCTGACCACTAAAGAAGGCACGCCAGCCTATCTACTTTCTTAGATGGTTAAAGAGTCTGCAAGTCAATAAATACTTTATCAAATTTCTACAAATGCCCGTGGAAAGTATCCCACATGGATATATAGATGCATCGAGGACTGGGATGGCAATTCCAAAGAACAGGAATGCACAAGGCTGCATGATGGTGGACAGCCTGGTTCATCGTAGGCACTGCCCTCCCCTCCATTAAAAGCATCCATATGAGGTGCTGCCTCAAGAAAGTGGCATCCATCATCATGGATTCACCATCCAGGAAATGTCCTCTTCGCATTTATACCATTAGGCAGGAGGTACAAGTGCCTCAGGTTCCACACTTCCAGGTTCAGGAACAACTACTTTCCCAGAACCATCAGAATCTTGTACCAAGCTGCACAACCCTAATGCTATTTCAGCCACAGAATACTACCGTGCACCTGTTTTCTAATTGTGTTTTGCGCTATGGCTTTTCTATTTCTATTACTGTCATGTATGATTTAAGTGTAATTGATGCTGCTGCAAGCAAGATTTTCATTGTACATGTACTTTACCTACTTGTGTACATGACATTAAACCTGACTTGACTCCCTTGGAAGTACTCATCTGCACATTATTGCAGTATCCTTTCATTTAGACACAAACTACCTTAAGGATGAAATGGCACTGTTCGTCTTGTGGTCTGTCCTTCTGCAAGTTGCCTGCAAGCACTGTACCGGTTTCATTCTGACAACTGTGAGAACTTGTAATACATCAATTGGGGTTAGAAGGATATGGGCCAAATGCAGGCAGATGGGACATGCCCAGAATGTCAAATGGTTGGCATGGACAAAGATGGCCAAAAGGTCTGCCTCCCTGCTGTACGGCCCGATGAATCACAATTGAAATTTTTACTCTAGAAACATAGAAACATAGAAAATAGGTGCAGGAGTAGGCCATTCGGCCCTTCGAGCCTGCACCGCCATTCAATGTGATCATGGCTGATCATCCAACTCAGTATCCCGTACCTGCCTTCTCTCCATACCCCCTGATCCCTTTAGCCACAAGTGCCACATCTAACGCCCTCTTAAATATAGCCAATGAACTGGCCTCAACTACCTTCTGTGGCAGAGAATTCCAGAGACTCACCACTCTCTGTGTAAAGAATGTTTTCCTCATTTCGGTCCTAAAGGAATTCCCCCTTATCCTTAGACTGTGACTCCTTGTTCTGGACTCCCCCAACATCGGGAACAATCTTCCAGCATCTAGCTTGTCCAACCCCTTAAGAATTTTGTAGGTTTCTATAAGATCCCCCCTCAATCTTCTAAATTCCATTGAGTACAAACCGAGTCTATCCAATCTTTCCTCATATGAAAGTCCTGACATCCCAGGAATCAGTCTGGTGAATCTTCTCTGTACCCCCTCTATGGCAAGGATGTCTTTCCTCAGATTTGAGGAATTTGAGATTTGAGATTTGAGATTTCAGATTTGCCTCTATTTGACATTCATAAACACGTAACAGTGGATTGACAAATTATTTTTGTATGGAGCAATTTCTTAGCTCCAAATGTCGATTACTTTCTCCTTGTACAATTGCTTCTAATAAAAAAAAAAATTAAAAATATATATATAAATATAGGCTTTATGGCTTATGTTCCTTATATCTTATAGGCAAAAGAAAAGGCAAATATAATTGCCTTTATGGCTTATGTACATCATGAGAATGGCTCATGTACATCATGAGTTGTTTTAAATCAGTTGCTTCTGATCCATGTGGAAACTTTGAAATCTATTATCTCTATCTTGCCTCTCACACACAGAAACACACATACCGTTCCCCCACAAGACTGATAAAACCAAAGATCATAGAATGCATATGGTCCAGAGACCTTTCATAGTGCATTGTCGCTCATTTTATATGCAATTTCCCTTTTTAATAATAAAAAAAGAAGCACCTTATTTATTATAAACAAAGATCATAATGGTATATCGTAGAAGGTTAAGATAGACCAAGATAAACTGCAAAATCCAATGGACTGATGTGGATTAAACCCTTCTAGTATCTTTGGATTAAACTGCGAGAAGCATAACAGAAGTCGGGGTCTTATTCCGAAAATGGCGGAAGTGACGTTCCGTTGCATACTTCACGTTAGTCCATTGGATTTTGAAGGAGTGGTCTATCTTGCTCCTCTAGTATCTTTGGTTTGGAGGAACATGGGCCAGGTGCAAGCGAGTATGATGATCTTGGTTAGGCAGGTTGGTTCGCATGGACAAGTTGGGCAAAACGGGCCTGTTTCCGTACTATACAGCTTATGACTATTATACAAATCATGGAGTCATAGAGTGATACAGTGTGGAAGCAGGCCTTTCGGCCCAACTTGCCCACACCAGCCAACCTATCCGACCTGCCAGCATTTAATCCATATCCCTCCAAACCTGTCCTATCCATGTACCTGTCTAACTGCTTCTTAAACAGATGGGATAGTCTCTGCAGCAACCCTCTTCTCTGGCAGCTTGTTCCATACATCCCCCACCACGTGTGAAAATGTTACCCCTCAGGTTCCTATTAAATCTTTTCCCCTTCACCCTTTGTCCTCTAGTCCTCGATTCACATACTCTGGGCAAGAAACTCTGTGCATCTACCCCATCTATTCCTCTCATGATCTTATATACAGAGCTGCCAAGTTTTGCTAGAGCATTTCAGTATTCTGAAAATCAGTATTTTGCTGAGGAAAGTAGTACTTTAACGCGGTGCGATTTTGCTGAAAAAAGTGTTTTTTTTTAATGTGCGGTCATACCCATGTAAGAGTACAAGAATGCATAACTTTGCTACCAATAGACGTCTTCTACACACCTAACTTAACAATGCATTCATTGCCATCTCTTTGTATACTGCTGTTTGAACGGCTGCTTCCTGCTTTTAACACCAGATGATGATGGAGAAGCCATTTTGAAAGCCCCCCTCTCTCTCCCTCAGTCGCTATCCCTCCTTCCTCTCTTTTGCTCCCTCTCTCTCTCTCTCCCCTTTTCCCTCCCTCTCTCTCCCCCTTTCCCTCCCTCCCTCTCCTTCCCCGAACAGTCTGTGACCCATAGCGCTGTGGCCATAGCACTATGTATAAAGCCCATAGCGCTATGTGTAAAGGCAATAGCGCTCCAGCTGGTACTGCTATTTTTGGAACCCATAGCGCTGTTCGTTTAAATTCCCACGCGCTAAACTGACAGCATTGTTTAAACCTGTAGCGGGACAGGCAGATCAAAGCTTACAAAAATAATCATCCAGATCTTGAAATTTAAAATATTAATAGATTTAACCTTCTATAATTTTTAGTTATAGTATGACTTTTTATATCCTGGCATTTTATAGCAGCAAGATGAAACAGGAAGTCAGGCCGATTTTTTAAAAATCCGTATTTTACAAAGCAAATCCGTATTCTTATAGCATTTCTGTACAAAATATGGAAAACCCGTACTACTTGGCAGCTCTGTGTACACCTCAAAAAGATCACCCCTCATCCTCCTGTGCTCCAAGGAATAGAGTCCCATCCTACTCAACCTCTGCCTGTAGCTCAGACCCTCTAATCCTGGCAACATTTCATAGAAACATAGAAAATAGGTGCAGGAGGAGGCCATTCGGCCCTTCGAGCCAGCACCGCCATTCATTGTGATCATGGCTGATCGTCCGCTATCAATAACCCGTGCTTGCCTTCTCCCCATATCCCTCGACTCCACTAGCCCCAAGAGCTCTATCCAACTCTCTCTTAAATCCATTCAGTGATTTGGCCTCCACTACCCTCTGTGGCAGGGAATTCCATAAATTCACAACTCTCTGGGTAAAAAGGTTTTTTCTCACCTTAAATGACCTCCCCTTTATTCTAAGTGTGGCCCCTGGTTCTGGACTCACCCAACATTGGGAACATTTTTCCTGCATCTAGCTTGTCCAGTCCTTTTATAATTTTATATGTTTCTATAAGATCACCCCTCATCCTTGTAAACTCCAGTGAATACAAGCCTAGTCTTTTCAATCTTTCCTCATATGACAGTCCCGCCAAACCAGGGATCTATCTCGTGAACCTATGCTGCACTGCCTCTATCACAAGGATGTCCTTCCTCAAATTAGGAGACCAAAACTGTACACAATACTCCAGATGTGGTCTCACCAGAGCCCTATACAACTATAGATCTCTGAATCTGCAGAATTTTCTTCCTCAGAAGGCAGTGGAGGCCGATTCTCTGGATGCTTTCACAAGAGTTGAAGATAGCGGAGTCAAGGGATATAAGATAGCGGAGTCAAGGGATATGGGGAGAAGGCAGGAACGGAGTATTGATTATGGATGATCAGCCATGATCACAGTGAATGTGATCTATTGTCTATTGAATGGGGGTGCTGGCTCAAAGGGCCAAATGGCCTACTCCTGCACCTATTGTCTATAACATTCTCGTAAATCTTCTCTGTACCACTTCCAGCTTGACAACATCTTTCCTAAAACATGGTGCCCAGAACAGAACACAAAACTCTAAATGTGGCCTCACAACGTATTATAGAACTGCAACATGACCTCCCAACTTCTATACTCAATACTCCGGCCAATGTGCCAAAAGCCTTTTTGACCACCCAATCAACCTGCGACTCCACCTTCAGGGAGTTATGTACCTGCACTCCTAGATCCCTCTGCTCCACAACATTATCCAGAGCCCTACCATTCACTGTTTAGGTCCTGTGATAGGAAATCATCTGAAGGCATATCAATGAGATTGTTATTTAACTCCCAATATTTCTTCAATTTTGTGTTTTCTGAAAATGTGTTGTTTACACAGAGTGCACAGATTCATTAAAATATCAAGTTCTCATGTTTATCCTCAAAGAATATTGATGTGTAATTAATTTAACTTTATTGAGAAAGTACTAGGAATTGATCCCAAGGAAGTATATATTATTGTTACGGGGGAGAATTAATTTATTTTGAGGAAAAGTTATAGCTTGAAAAACGTAGCATCAAGAGTACCCATTAATTAAGTTAATTTTTAATTTAAACTAGACCAAGCTTCGACATGTTGGGTCCACCTCCCCCAATGCAATATTCTACCACTTACCTATACACGACGCGATGTTCAGTGAAAATGGTGATTCGGGCCCGGCAAGCCTCCAACTGCGCATGAGCGTCTGACGGATCCCCGTTGTGATGCCAGGGAGCGCCGTTGTTACGCAAGTCAAAATGGTGATGGGCCAACTGCGCAGGCGCGGCTGATGATGTTAAAATGGCGGCGGACCCAGCAACCCCGAACTGCGCAAGCACGGATAGCTGGCCCTAGACCAAGTGAGGACCCGTTGGGTCCCCCTCCCCCAACGCAAAATCCCAACACTTACCCATACACGAGGCGATGTTCAATAAAAAAGGTGATCCCGGCCCGGCAACCCTTCCCCAACTGCGCAGCGCGGCTGACGGGTTGAGTAAAAATGGTGATCTTAAAATGGCAGTCCGCACTGTGCAGGCGCGACTGCCGTGTTCAACTGTGCACGCATGGGTCCCATTGTGACGAGAGTCAAAATGGCGATCTCAAAATGGCTGCGGTCCAATTGCGCAGGCGCGTCTGACGATCTGAAAATGGTGGCGGGCTTGACGACCCGCAACTGGGCACGCGCGGATAGCGGGCCCGGCAACCCTCCCACAACTCCACATGCGCGGCTGAGGGGGCCGGCAAGAGGGAGCGCAGTAAAAAGTAAAGAAAAGTTTATTAAGGGCAGAACATAGAAATAAGCGAGTTCGGTATTCCGAAAAACGCGAGGAATCATGGGATTTGTCAAAGGTCATTCGCCATAATGAAACACTGGCTGTATAAACTGTGGATAAATCCTTATGTTCCCATAATTTATGTCTAAAAATATATTTAATCTGAGGAACGGTTGTGCCAGGTAGTGGGAGAGCGGGGTGTAACAGCGAGAGAGAGGGGGCAGATGCGAGTGGGAGACAGGGAACGTCTGGGGCGACCCCGGACCGGTGAGACACCTGCGGCCCCAGGCCCAGAGCCAGTGTGGAGAAGAAGTGCCAACCCAAGCTCAACTCCGCCTGGCCAACTGACAGCCCCGGACCGACAGGACACCGGCGGCCCCAGGCCCACAGCCAGCGAGGAGAAGAAGCGCAAACCTAGCTCAACTCCGCCTGGCCAACCGGCGGCCCCAGGCCCACAGCCAGTGCGGAGAAGCGCCAACCCCAGTCCAACTCCCAAGGAACCCGCTCCCCGATGGGCCGTGGACCACCAGTTGCACCCCCCGCCCCAAACAGCGGCCGCTGGCAAACCCTCCCCCGACATAAGCCGAGCACCAGCCATCAAAGGGGACACACACAAAGCTCTGCAGCAACTCAGCTGGACAGGCAGCATCCCCGGAGAAAAGGAATGGGTGACGTTTCGTGTCGAGACTCTTCTCCAGAGATGTTGCCTGACCTGCCGAGCCACCGCAGCACCAAGTGCGTATCTCCGCCGATAACCAGTGCTCGGCCCCCACCGGCGCCGAGGGGGCCAACCGACAGCCACTGGACAAGGAGAGAGGCACAGCCGACGGTCCCCAGCCCACCGGGGAATGGCCCCTCCAGGAGCAGGAGCAGAGCCGAGTTGGAACCAGCTCCTGGGTCTGCCGGCGCCCCGCCACCCCAAGGCCAGCCCGGACACCTCCAGCCCCCCGGACAGCGACGGGATGGGGACCGGGTGGGTCCAGCAGCAACTCAACTGCGCCCGCAGCGCCGGAGAGCCGGGCCCGACCCCGACCACGGACGAAACGCAGGTCTGCACCCACCCAGCAGCACAATCTGTCTCACTCACCGAAGCATAAAGCAATAAAAATGACAAAATCATCGATGCTTTGTACAAAGATACAATGAATACAACTAATTCATATTTTGAAAGCAGTATTTTCTTATCTAGAAGAATCAAAGCTGGAAAATACGGATGAAATGAAGGTCTGTATGCACACAGCTGCTCACCTACCAACAATGTTTATGGCGAGTGACCTGTGACCCGGGCATGCGCAGTCGGAATACCGAACTTGGTTATTACTTTGTCAAATCGAACGAAACTTGCTACTGCACACCGCAGGTGAATGGTCAGTAAGGGGGACCTAAAATTGTTGCGCTATCGTGTATCGTTTTGGCTGTATTTCGGGAACATACATACAAACAAATATATATTCTTACAAGATGAGTTATGTACCTCCCTCCTCTCTCTCTATCGCCACCTCCCCTCTATCGCCACCCCCCCACTCTCCTTCCCGACCCCCCTCACCGCTCTCTCCTCTCTCTATCCTCCACTCCCTACCTCCTCCACCTCCCGACTTTTCCCTCCCTCCCCACCCCCCTCCTCTCCCTCTATCCCCCTGCTCCCCCACTCCTCACCTCCCCCCATCCCAATTGCGATGTTTTATTTTAAACTAGACCAAGTGGGACCCGTCGCAATGTTTTATTTTAAACTAGGCCAAGCGGGACCCGTTGCGCCCCGTTTCCCCAACGCAATATTCCACCACTTACCCGTTTGCCCAACGCAACCCGTTCCACCAACGCAATATTCCACCACTCACCCATAGCCCCCAACTGCAAAGGTGCTGCTTATTTCCCCTCATCACCCAGCACTCCGTCCCCCTCCTCTTCACCCTCCTTCTTTTCCCCTCCTCCTCCCCTTCACCACCCTCCCTCACACCCACCCCCCCACCCTCAGTCACTCCCTCCCTCCATAACCACTCTCCCCTCCCTACACCCCTCTATCTTCCTGACAGATAGAAGATAGATTTCTAGTGCAACCGACATATCAATTAGGTTCCATGCTGATTTGATAATTCAATACAAATGTCTACATAAACAAGAATTAAACTTTCACGACCATCCAATCGACATTATAGTTTTACCACGAACAGTGAAATATAAAGTACTTTTGAAGGATATACTGAATTACTATCTTCTGGTACCTCTGAAGCAAGTTTTTGTGTTGTAATTTATTTTAGAAATGACATAAATATACAATAGGAGGCTCTTAACTCTTAACTTTAATAGCTACTAGAGTAAGTGGGACCCGTTGGGTCCCTGTCACACAGAAGGCCTGGTCCCCCAAAGCAACCCATTCCACCACTCACCCGCTCCCCCCAACCCAACTAGTTCCCCCAACGCAATATTGCACCACTCACCCATAGCCCCCAACAGTAGAACCCTCTTTCCATCAGGTTAATGCAATCATCAGCTGATGGATGATAGGGTCTTTGATGCCTTTAACGACATTATCTCCAAATTACATGAACTCCAGAATCAATGGGATTCTTACAAGAAGAAATAACACTGCAGAGGGTAAAATTTGGAACAAAGCTCAGAACTAATAAAGTAAACGGGATATAAACGTAACATGAAAAATAAACCTAGAGTGTTGAACTTATGGGCCTGTCCACTCAGGTGACTTTTTAGGCGACTGCAGGAGACTATGCGGTCGCCACATGGTCGCCACATGTTCGTGGGTGGCTGCCTAGTAGTCGCCTTCATGGTCGTGAGGAGTTTCCGCATTCTGGGAACTAGTCGCGCAACCTCATTATGGTCGCTGCGAATCTTTCAACATATTGAAAAATTAGCGGTGACCAGAATGATGTCTCCATGGAGAGTAGCGAGAATTCTCGTGCTGTAGGTGGGTCACCAGGAGGTCCTAGAGGGTTTCCAGGAGGTCGAAGGGTGTCTTAGGTTGTAGCAGGTGCTGACCGGTGAATCGCATTGGCTCATTGGGGGAAAAAAAACGTAAGCAGTAGTTTTCAGTCCCAAGGATAACCGACCGGTAATGTTAATGTCCGCCTAGCTTCACAGCCATGTATCTCTGGCTTCTTAAAAGTGGTCCATCCCTTCTCCCCCCCTCTCTTAAAGGACTTGCGTGACCCTTCCCGTAATCTGTGCTTTCACCGTCTTCATTACAGCGCCAACCTTCCTGTTCATCGCGGTGTGTGTCTGCATCACATTGGCTTTGCGCTGGGTGAATGTCACTCAGACAGCGCTCTAACCCCGCTTGCCCTGTCCCCCGCCTGGCCTAGGAAACGATGTGTGTGTGTGTGTGTGTGTGTGTGTGTGTGTGGGCGCGCGCGCGCGCGCACACACACACACACACGAGCGCCACTCGTCGTTCCATTCACTGGTTTTTCAGGCGACTGCCGGCGACCTCACAGTCGCCGGAAAAACCGCCTAAGTGGGACAGGCCCATTAGACAAGTCTACCATTTGATAATGTATACTTAAGTCAATGTTAAACACTGTGCTAAAAGGATCTATGAACCAAGAGAGGGGAAAGAGTAGAAATCTGTGAGTAGAGAAAAATAATAAATGCAAGTTGTTAGGAAGAGTAAGCAGCATGCTGGCAAAAAAAACAAATTTAGACCTTAGGGTGTGTTAAAATAAGGATATAACACACTTGTTAAAACAAGGACATAAAATAAAACAAAATCATATGGATTTATGATAAACTATAATGAAATGAGAAAGCATATGTGTTGGTTAAAACAGTTGGTGAGAGGTGAGAGTAGATCAGGGCTGATGGTCATGACAACTGAAAAGCAGAATTTAATCATTCAAAGGATGGAAAATATTGTTCATAAAGGATTGAGGAAGATGCATCTGTGGTGTAACAAATTAATAGATTACGATGCACACTGAATCACTAAATGAATTAAGTGGTGACCACTTTATGAATTAATAAATGAATGGAAGAGCAACCAATCAATAAAGTAAGGAAGCAGCAGGCAGCACTTAAAAATATCACTGCTGATTTTATAAAGCAACAAGCATATCAATAAATTATAAGGGCAGCAATGAATGGATATGCTTTCCTATTTTTATTATTGCCTAATCCAACGCCTTGGTCACCAGATAGATGCCTTTTGCAGATTTAACCAAGTAAATTTTAAAACATTGCATTTGCATTTGCCAACCATAAAGCAGAGCTGGAAAATGAAAAAAGCTTTTTTTTTTAAAGTTATCAGTATTCATATAAAATAGTAAGATTAAATGAGAAATTACCAGATTGAAGTTTGATCTTTATTTTATAAGGAGTTACGGTGAGGGACTACGTGAAGAACCCCGATCGCCGCACTGCGCGTCAATCTTCAAAGCAGTGGTGTGAAATCACAGATAACAATAATTGAAGTAGCATAGTAAGAATAAAGAAGACTAGAACTACCAGATGATCTTCATGAGGGCTGGGAGCGGAGGGCACGTAGTCCCTCACCGTAACTCCTCATAAAATAAAGATCAAACTTCAAACTGGTAACTTCACGTTTAATCTTACTATTTTACTTCGGAGTCACATGAGGGACTACGTGAAGATTTCAAAGCTCTGTGATTTTATGCCGTGAGAAATGAGTCTAAACAGCCACAACTGCTTCATTGACAAATGAGGGAAAAAATATTTATAATACACACAGTCATGACATAGATTTAAACATGCTGATGCTATTAAATGAAGTAATAATAATAGTCCCACCTCTCACTCGGATGGAAACTAAAGTCAAAACGAAAATAGAGTTGAAACTACCCCTGGTCTAGTAATGGGTTATTATAAATGTTCGCTTGACCATGCTGCAAGCGTTAGGACGTGGTCCAATGGAACGTAAGACCCTTGCTGCTGATGTTATAGCAGCCCTGATGGAGTGAGATCTAGAATCAGTATCTACGACATAAATCAAAGTCCATTTTATCCTCTGGAAGTGAACTGAACAGATATGTTCTTATAAGTCTTTGTGACTAACAACATAGCTAGTTCAGAGCCTCGAAGGCTCTCAGTGACCTTAACGTATTGTTATATATGTGTGCCCTCACTTTACCAGGTATGCCTTTAAGTATTTTGAGATCTGACACCCCTTCTGCTCTGCTTAAGTGAATTATAAGCATAAATATATATTATTTATAGACGTAACCATCCTGTTCCGCCGCAACTATGTAGCGACTAAACCTGTTGCGCTAAACCAGCGCCAGGATAACCACCTTATGAGATCCGGCGAAATTAAGGATGTAGCTGGGTCCCCCTGGTGAAAATAGTGTTCACACAATGTTAACATCCCATACTGCATTGTACTTGTTCTACGAGACATTGTGTTAAAGATATGCTTACAAACTTAATATCCAGGGTGAACCCGACAGAACGGGTCTTGTTTGCTGCAGCCAATACAACGAGAAGGCACGTTGGCACAGTTAATGGCCGTACGACTCAATTATTGACGAAAGATTATTTAAAATGAACTGCAAAACATCAGTAATCTGTACCGTTTTCAATGTAACATGAGCATTCAACAAACGTTTTACATCTCCTGGAAAATAAAAGTCCTGCTTTTTGGTGCTATCCCAGCACTCTGAACACATACAAGGACTGATGTAACAACCCAAGCTGTAGAGCAGTCTATTGAATCTGCAGAACATAATTTGATTTTAACATGCAATTGCTGATTTCTCAACCCACAGGCTGAACCAACAAAGTTACGTTTAAAATAACCATATAAGGTTGTATTACTATTCCCGACAATCGGGAATCAAAGTTGCATACGTCAATCACACAATAGGAAACATAAACGGGCTCTTAATTACTTTATTTGAAGCCCCGACTAATGAAGCAAAATGGAGGAAGACACAAAAGACCTTCCTTCTCGTAGCGAGAATGTATCTTTTGCCACTGTTATGCCACATATTTTGCAACCTGTGAATAAGCATGAATACAAACATATCTATATTTGGTGATCCATTGAACCAGAATTTCATAAATACGGTGTGATTCAACACCCATTCTGTGTTGTCATTGACCTGTACTTGATGTTACTCCAGTGGCAAACGAGATTATGTAACCATAACAGGATTCTTTACTTGATTGCACCCACGTGACTAACATATGCCACCATCATAACCTGTCAACATGAAGTTGAACATGCAGATATGCATATTCGCTCAATTACCCTTAACCCACAAAATGCCCGTAGGGTCTATAGATATTTGATACCAATAAATGAAGAATTGGTAACTCATGCAAATCCTCCAGCTCCAAACTAGAGATGTTATTCGCAATTTCCCATTCTTAGGACCATTAGCATCATTTTGCAATATAATGAGATATTTACTGATTAAACTACTGGAACAATGCTGAATAATGTCTACCCATCAGTGTGACTTTGGCAGCTTCAGCTGATAATAGCAAAAATTTGATAACCATGACCTATATGGCACTTTAGAGTTCTCCATTTAGCATGATTTCAATTCTCCCACTTGCACAGCTGAACCACATCTATTATATTGCCAATTAGTCTTAATGAATAGACTGCTGCTTTATAACAACAAGGCTGTTACAGGCTACTATTGACTCCAATCTGTTGCCTAGGGCGGAGTAATAAGCCAATTGATAGCTCAATGTAAATCACAATGACCAACAACTTAATTTTAATTGAATAGAGGAGCCCAATTTCTCAAACATGGTTCAAGACTGAAACAGTGGATTTTATCAAAATACAGCGTTAAAAATTATCATCCAAACAACAAATGTTTTGGAACTCTGACTAGTCCTCTTTGAATGATTTATTGTCATCATACTATTATATTGCCTCATCACAGCAATGCCTCCTCCAAATATCTCCAATGATCACTAAATGGGCACACCCTATGAATCCAGTTGTTAATCCGCCATATTTCATAATGAACAGGCCACGCCTATCATCCTTCGTGTCTGCCTTGATCAGCAACTCTGGCCCGATTCTCGAGCCTGTCCTGCAAGACAAACCTGACCATAATAATGAGCCTGTCTGCTAATTCTAATCTGCCTAAAACAACTCTGTCTCGAAAGACAATTCTGCCAATATTTTTTAACCTATCTCGAAGGCAACCCTGGCCAAAGTACTGCGCCCAATTCCAGCCTGCTTAGAATGCTAGCATTGTCCAATTTTACATGGTTAGATGCCTCTAATCGATGAAAATGTCTGTTCAATCAAGTGTAAATTTTACCCACTTGTAAATGGTCCCTTAGTTGTAGACCTGATAGACTGCATGGAACCTCTGGCCAGCTTTCATGCTGCCACCAGTTTCAATGAACCGCTTACCTTCATCCTCCAGGATTTGCCTGCTGAATGGGTCTTACCTGAAGAACAGATTTGCCGTCAGACTAATACTGACCCGTCGGCTTTCATGTCTTGGGGTATGCTGCTCTGCAACACCTCCAACTTCAGTGTCAGAACAAACTGCCCTGAGAAGCTCACTTCTCCCATGAGGGAAACATTATGCAGCCCTTCTACAGATGTTGCTGCCTACATTAAGCAGCCCTGCTACAAGGTGCTGCTAGCATGGCTCTCCCATATGCCGGCTCTGCCATAGCCTCGGCCTCAACATAAAGCAGCCCTGTTATGTGGTGCTGCTGGCGTGGCCTCTCCCGTTGGCCGGCACTGCCATAGACTCGGCATCCCATTAGCAGCCCTGTGCAATAGGTGCTGCTGGCTCGGGCTCACCCATATGCCCGGCATTGCCATAGACTCGGCATCCCATTAGCAGCCCTGTGCAATAGGTGCTGCTGGCTCGGGCTCACCCATATGCCCGGCATTGCCATAGACTCGGCATCCCATTAGCAGCCCTGTGCAATAGGTGCTGCTGGCTTGGGCTCACCCATATGCCCGGCATTGCCATAGACTTGGCATCCCATTAGCAGCCCTGTGCAATAGGTGCTGCTGGCTCGGACTCACCCATATGCCCGGCATTGCCAAAGGCTCGGCATCCCATAAAGCAGCGCTGTGCAAAGGTACTGCTGGCTCGGGCTCTATCATATGCCCGGCACTGTCACAACTCCTGCAGTTGGAGTGTATCTAGATGGAGCCTCCTCTCCATTAGGGCTCCATCCTGGCCAACCTACATTTTTTTATATTACCCGGAGGGGAACCCTCGCGGCATCAGGCCTGACCATATTGGTCGGTTTACTCCCTATCCTAGGGCCACTGTGGTCTGGACATTGCATTGCTGCTGGGTTTCCCCTTCCCGGGGAACCCTAGCGTCTGTGTGCTTTACCAAGGGGAACCCCCCCCACGGCACCTGGGCCCACTGTTCTGGTCGGCTTCAACCCCATATCCTGGGCCACTGTGGTCTAAGAACCACACTTCTGCTGAAATTCCCCTCCCCGGGAACCCAGCGTTCAGAAGTCACTGACCGTTTTGTCAGAGACTGAACTCCGCGAGCCCGACATTCTCCAGCTACCCGCTTCCGCGGTAGGACCGGGGTTTCCCCACAGCCCGCAGCTGGTCCCCTCGTCGGCACCCGCGAAGCATCCGGCAGGAACCTCTGTGGAAAAATGTTCCTGCAGGACATCAAAAAACAGGTAAGAAATACAACTTACCTTGAGTTTAAACTTACCACTGCCAGGAGCGACGTGCCTGCCAGTCCGGTGCTTTGCCAAATGCGTGCGTCGTAATGACGTGCACTGCGGGCGACCGGGGTTCTTCACGTAGGCACTCACGTGACTCCGAAGTAAAATCAGTATTCTGTTTCATACATTACAATTTAAAATTTGCAATGAATTTTCAAGCCTTCAGCAAAGCTGGTAAAGCTACAGTATGTACAAGGCCAGAGGCAACCACAACCAGACCTTTAGGACGACAACCAATACAATACAACCAAAAAACAGGTGAAGGGGAGCAGACACAAAATGGTGATTGGGCCGGAGGCAATGTGTTCTGAGGTCTTCTGCTCAGAACAAGCTGATAGCCTTTCACAGATGTCAGTTTTTTAATATAAGATTGCAGAAGATTCATGGCAACAACCTGATCAGGCACCAGTTTTCCTATGTCATCATCCAGGCAAGGTACCACAATGATGTCTGCATCACCTGCTAGATAAAAGGACTGGTCACTGCTTAATCCTCCCTCGTCTATGCCGATCTGGGTATAAAACAATAGCAGCAAGAAAATCGGTTGAAGATGCAAAGTTGGACTCTCCCTTCATTGCTCCTCCATTGGGCTCAGTGGAATTTAAGCTATAGACTTTACACCCTCGGAAGTTTAATAGAATGTCATTGCAAGAACCAAACAACAAAATGGGCAGTCAAATATACTGCCATCCGATCTTCGATATAAGATTAAAAATGCAATCATTAAATGCTCAGTTTTAAAAGGATAGTTTCCCCCAAGTTTCTTAGTTAGTTACTATGTTACCAATGCATTTGCTATTTTTTTTCAAATACCTTATGAATTGTATGACTGTTATTGGAAATGTTCAACAATGTACCTACAGTCTGCAAAGTTAAAAAGTCTGGCCTGGCAGCTTAACTTTTTCAGCACCTAAAATTAGAAAGTTCCAAACTTGGTCACATCAGTGATATTCTCGCACGTTTGAGCTCTGCAAAAATGCACAGCAGTAAATCATTCCTTGAACGAAGCACAAACTGACACTGCCCAAGTCACCCTGTTCCACAGATAATGGATGATAGCTGTGGAAGAATCTGGGCCAGACAGTTCAACTTCCGAGGCTGTAAAGTCTGTAGCTGAAACTCAAACAATTCAGTTAAACAAATTTAAAGGGATTGCCAAAATTTCTGTGAACATTGAAATCACAAATAATATTTTGTATGAATTATTCTTGAAGCTTTCATAAGTTGTTATTAAAATGATCAGTTTGCTTTTATTGCACTACTTTACATTTTAAGAAGCATAAACTGAGTACATGACAGATAATTTTCAAATATTAAAACTGCCTCCACAACTCGCACCTGACATTTGAATGTTTTCCATTCCCCGTGTTTGTAGTATAAATTTAGCACTCCACTGATTGTTCTGCGTATTATTATAATCATTGAATGTTCCAGCCTATTCTTCATTGGCATCCATATCCAAGGTGTTTTTCCTTCCTCAAAAAAACTGAACATTCAATTTCAAAATTCTTGTTATCATCTATAAAACTGGCATGTCGAGCCCCTTATTTACCTTCTAATTACTATTAGACTTATTTTCCAATACCAGCCTCAGACTTGGCTTCCTCTATCCACTATTTTCAAGAGCAAAGCCTTCTGCCATTTTAGGGCCACACCTGTATCGTGTTCCCTTTACCTCCTCTCTTCCCTTGGGCCTCTTTATAATCAATATTTTCCAATCAACTGCCCATCAACTTGGTTGTTGCTCTTTGACGGGGTGAAAGATTGCAACCTTCACGTGGTCCGCCCTGTTTTGACTAATCAACTCGATCAAATAGAACAAGTTGTCCTACAACTTTAGGCTGTGCACGCCACACGAAAGAAGAAGAAGAAGGTCTTTGGCATTCGGATTTTCCACACTGTAGAATTTTGAGCAATTTTAATACATTGATACTGTGACGCAAGTACAAATTATTGATCAATACCGCATTTGCACATTTTTCTATCTTTGCGAAACAATCTTTTCATGCGTTATATACGATCATTATATCATTGTGTGAAATTATCATTTTAGAAGTTCTATAAACACTATTTTTTTTCTCTGTGGGGATAATACTCGTTCCAGAAAAGTGAATTAACAAGATACTTCAAAACTAAATTTTAATTAGCTACATAAGATTTGGAAAAATAGCAAAGTTGATTTAATCTTTTTTAATTACATTCTGAACCCTACTGTAAAATGTAATGATTTTTCTCTAATCCATATAACTTCACAATATTTAAATTATTATAACACATACATTTCAGAAGACTAAAACTGGAAAATGTATGTGCAACAGTTTCGCTACCATGCATAGAAAATTGATTCAGTAAGACCTTCAAGATGATGATTTGCAGAAGAGAAAAGGTGAAATTCATTTATTTTGCATTGTAGAATTAGCGTGAAATAAGGTACAATTTGAACAAATAGGAGAGGGGGTGATAATTTATCAAGTAAAAATGGCTGAATTAGTTGTCTCCTAAACTAGTTTTTGTTTATTTTCCTTAAAAGCAACAGAAACGAAGGGTGAATCAAGGGACCATGCCAGACTGAGGGAATTTTTTTTTATTTTAATGCATATTAGGGCATCATAAAAAGGAGGCTTGGTAACTGAAAAGTTGTGCAAAAACGTGCACAAAAGGCCAATTGAGATTTTAAAACCACAGATTTAAGCAGACAAAGTAAGGATAATAAGCAACAATGAGAGCTACAAAATATGAATAATATGAATCTTCAGAAAGACATCCTCAAAAAAATGTTATAAAGATATATTCATAATTAACATTTCCTTGTGTATTCAAATATATTAAAATATTACATTTTTAGATCACATTTCAAATACAATTTAACTTTTCCCTACAGTATATGTTAGATTCAAACAATAAATCTTACAATAACTGCACTTATATATTTTTTCAGTTTCCCTACTTAATGCAGGTGTTGCGCTAAAGTACTTTATGCAATACATTGTGAAAGTATTTCAATGCACTAAACTACAACAACATACCCCAAAGTAGGAATACATAAGTTGTTGTGACATCAAACACATTGCTGTAGGATCACTTAAGTTACTTTAATTTGGTGCTTTATTTTTTTATGGGATGATTAGATAATTTAAGCTACATTACAAAGTAGGTCAACTCTAAAACTATATAACAATCATGTATAAATGTCACAGAGTGAGGTATAGGGCTGGATCTAGAGAGGAAATAAAGCATCTTTGATCCTTACCCTTTCTTCTGGAGTGTCATCCTCTTTGGCAGATTCGGGCTCTGCTTGAACATCTCTGAGGTCTGGAAGACATTTTGTGCTTGTAGGTTCACGATTTAAAGTTGTATAGCCAATATGTTCATAGATTGGATTAATTGTCATCTTGGCTATATATTCAGCTGCCTTAGTCTCAATGTACAATGTAATCAATCCGTCTGTTACCAGGTCATGAATCGACTCAAACCGTTTCTCTCCCACAAAGTGTTTCCCATCATAGTAAAGACGAAAATTTCTGGTCTGAATCCCAAATCTGTTTCAATTGAAAACAGAATATAGAACATGATAAGCAGGCTCTGTCCAAAATATCAAACTACCAAAACATACACTTGGTATTGTTCTGTGGCTGCCTTATAAAATTGGATTATAAATTAAGATTGACATATTATTCAGGACCAAATGTGTAAAAATCAGTGATGTTTACTAGTTCACCAATGTGCCCATTCATCTTAAGACCTAAAGTCTATACATTTGTAACATTGTGTATTTTCTATATATCTCAGCATCTTATTATGTATAATATGACTCTTTTAAAGTGTTTGATAACCTTCCTGGTTCTTGAAAAACAAAATTGGAATATATTGGTACCAGTAAACTCTTTTAATTTGACAAATCAACTTAAAATATCAAAATATATGCAGGATTTATTGTAGGTGGCAATTTAAAACTAATAATGCTTGATTTTTTTGCAAATAAAAGCATGCATAATCATCTAATGCACACTTCTACTGTCATAAGATCAAAATGCATCTCAACGGGGGGGGGGGGGGGGGGGGGAGGGACGGGACAGAATGAGAATTACAATGAGCCATTTTCACATGCATTTGTTACAACTAATACCAGTACATTTTAGCAGTAGCCAGGGCTTATTGAAAGGTGAGGCGTATCAACGTGAAGCAACTTCCTTAAATAGGAATCAAATGCTTCTCAACACGTACAAATATTATGATCAGCCTTAAATTAACAGTTGCAGCTTTAGATTTCAACAAACATATTTGTTTAAAAGCAAAATACTATGGATTCTGGAAATATAAAATGATGTCAAACAATATTGGAAATAGTCAACAGATCAGGCAACATATCCACCACTCATCCATAGCCCCCAACTGCGCAGGCGTGGCACATCTCCCCTCATCCCCCAGCACACCCTCTTGTTTCCCCTCTTCTCCTCCCCTCTCCTTTCCCCTACCCTGTCACTCCCTCCCTCCCTCCATAACCCCTCTCCTCCCCCACTCTCCTTAGAATAATGTAACAAATCTCTCATTGCATTGGGAGTCCTCTCATTGCACTGCGAATCCTGACATTGTAACTGGCTTCCCATTGTGATGTCATACGCTGATAACTGCCAGTGCAGATGGAAGAGATTTTTGTCAAACAGGGGTTTTATAAAGTTTAAAATGTGAGTAACTTTTAAAATATACCATCCATCCGAACAAAACTTGATATAACACACCACAGGACAAGGTGCGTAAGGTGGTCCAAAATTGTAGCGCTATCATGTACTGTTTTGGCATAATTTCAGGACATCACAGACAGGCAGACAGACAAACAAACAAGATCAGAGTTTCTGACTTTTTATATTGATAAAGTCATAAAGTTTAAGTACCTTGAACTTAGATTGGATCATTAAGATCTTATTCACTGTGAAAATATGTTGAGCTATGAATCACAGTGCTGTTTTTTCACTGCTACATACAGTGCCCTCCATAATGTTTGGGGCAAAGACCCATCATTTATTTATTAGCCTCTGTACTTCACAATTTGAGATTTGTAAGTTGAAAAACAAAAAAATCACACGTGGTACACATTGTCAGATTTTATTAAAGGGTATTTTTTATACATTTTGGTTTCACCGTGTAGAAATTACAGCTGTGTTTATACATAGTCCCCCCATTTCAGGGCACCATAATGTTAGGGACACATGGCTTCACGGGTGTTTAATTGTTCAGGTGTGTTTAAATGCCTCCTTAATGTAGGTATAAGAGAGCTCTTAGCAACTGGTCTTTCCTCCCGTCTTTCCATCACATTTGGAAACTTTTATTGCTGTTTATCAACATGAGGACCAAAGTTGTGCCAATGAAAGTCAAAGAAACCAAACAAAGACATCAGCCAAACTTTAGGCTTACCAAAATCAACTGTTTGCAACATCATTAAGAATAATTAATCACAAAAGGACTGGCAGGCCAAGGAAGACCTCCACAGCTGATGACAGAAGAATTCTCTCTATAATAAAGAAAAATCCCCAAACACCTGTCCGACAGATCAGAAACACTCTTCAGGAGTCAGGTTCGGATTTGTCAATGACCACTGTCCGCAGAAGACTTCATGAACAGAAATACAGAGGCTACACTGCAAGATGCAAACCACTCGTTAGCCACAAAAATACGATGACCAGGTTAGTTTGCCAAGAAGTACTTAAAAGAAGTCTGGAAAAGGTCCTGTGGACAGAAGAGACAACGATTAACATATCAGAGTGCTGGCAAGAGCAAAGTATGGAGGAGAGAAGGAACTGCTCAAGATCCAAAGCATACCACCTCATCTGTGTAACACGTTGGTGGGGGTGTTATGGCCTGGGCATGTATGGCTGCTGAAGGTACTGGCTCACTCTACAGCAAGACAATTATCCCAAACATACTGCTAAAGCCACAAAGGAGTTTTTCAAAGCTAAAAAATGGTCGATTCTTGAGTGGCCATGTAAATCACATGATCTCAACCCAATTGAGCATGTCTTTTATATGCTGAAGAGAAAACTGAAGGGGACTAGCCCCCAAAACAAGCATAAGCTAAAGATGGCTGCAATACAGGCCTGGCAGAGCATCACAAGAGAAGACACGCAGCAACTGGTGATGTCCATGAATCGCAGACTTCAAGCAGTCATTGCCTGTAAATGATATGCAACAAAATACTAAACATGACTACTTTAATTTACATGACATTGCTGTGTCCCAAACATTATGGTGCTTTGAAATGGGGGGGGGGTCTATGTAAAAACAGGCTGTAATTTCTACGTGGTGAAACCAAAATGTATAAAAATGGCCTTTATTAAAATCTGACAATGTGCACTTTAACCACGTGTGATTTTTTTCTATTACAAATCTCAAATTGTGGAGAACAGAGGCAAATAAATAAATGATGGGTCTTTGTCCCAAACATTATGGCGGGCACTGTATCTGAAAATCAATGTTACACAGTGTAGAATGTGACTACAGTACAGAAAAATCTGAAGATACTCAGCAGATCAGGTAGCATCGGTGGAGAAGGATAAAGTGCTTGTGTTTGAGGTCATCAGACCTTCATCAGAACCAGAAGGTACAAAGGGCTGAAACAATAAACTCTGCTTCCCTGACACAAAAGGTTTTGGATACTCTTAAATTTATTGACTTACACAGTCTTCTTCGTGTTCCCAAACTCAAACAAAACAGTTCCGACACCTAAAACTCAGAAACCACGAGTTTTGTCTTGTTTACCTATTTGGTTCCAATCCACCAAGCCAAAAATCCAATCACACAATCATTCCACCCATAATTCAAACCCCTGGCCCTTTGCCCACACCTTTTCCCCTTCCAACTCATTCACAATTCATTCTGTCAACAGCAGACACTTGAGATAATACTCAGAGACATCTGACTGTCTTCCAACGCCAATTATAATCTGGGACATTTGCGCTCACATGCAACCTCTCCTCCCCATGGCCCTGGATAACTTTCATATGTGCAATGTCTTGCAATAACATCAATTTAATTGTTTCCTGGTCCTCGGACACTATCAAACCTTCATGCACTGTGCCATGACCAAAATGCTGTTGGCACACCGTCCAGTGACTGGTTAACGTGCTTCTGCAGATAACTATGAAATTCAAGATTCGATGTTCGTTTTCCAGTTGAAATGTGATTTTGTTTAAACGTGGAAAATCATGGAATAGAGTATACATGGGAATACAATATAGAGAGATTTGTACACAATGCAAAAGGGAAATACAAAAGCTTTAAAAATAGTAAACTGTTCCTGTACAACTGATTCTGATGTGGTGTTAAATCCAAAGCAAATGCAAAAATTCACTGTATTGGACATCAAAAGTAAGTTTGGTTCATTAATTAATATTTAGTGTGTGTAAAATATTTCCCTTTTGAGGTTCAAATGAAACTTCAGATTTAAAGAATGTAACCAAATGTATTTCAATTTACAAAACAGCATTTTTATTATGCAGGCTATCCACATTACATGCTTGCTTCTTATTTGTTCAATTGTTTTGTGTACTTTAGTTTAAAGATATGGCATGGAAACAAACCTTTCGGCCCACTGGATCCACCCTGACCATTAATCACCCATTCACACTAGTTCTATGTTACCCCACCTTCCTATCCACTCCCTACACATTTAGATCAATTAAGTTACAAACCCAGATGTCTTTGGGATGTGGGAGGAAACCCATGCAGTAACAGGGAGTACGTGCAAACTCTGCACAGGCAGAACAAGAGGTCAAGCTCGAACCAGGGTCTCTGGTGCTGTGAGACAGTTTTGGTAATGAGAAACATGTTTTAAAACTATACATTTTTATGCCAAAAGCCAGAAATATGTGTCAATGTCTCCTCAATTATTAAACAGAACCATTTTTAATTACAATTTTAAATTGTTACAGATGTTAATTGTGTGGGAAACACATCAAGATTGGGTTAAACTTATTTTCAGAGGAAAGTAATTCTTGGGAAGGAAATTCAAGGAAAATTGATAGATTCATAATGTGGTGTAAACAGAACAAGAGAAATGTATATTACCTTAAAATGTCCAAATATTTTCTAAGTTTAATAAACAATGAAAACATTTTCATTTGGTGGAAGCACTTAGAAGTTAAACAAGTGGAAGTTGCCGCTCAAGTAGTTTTAAACAGACACATTTCCACCAACTATCACAAAACCTGACCAAAAAGCAATCGAACTAGATTTACAAATGAAATCTGAAATCTTTACAGGCATACTTTAATTCATGGAAAAGTGAGGAATGTAGTTGCTTCAATAAGAAAGTGCAAAAAAAGTCAGCAGCCATCTGTTTTACAATTCTTGTTTATTGCTTCCAAGTAAGCTTGGATAAGAATTTAAAAGGCTGTGCATCGATTTATTTTTCCTTTTTCCATGTGTATTAAAATGAAAATGAATAAGCTTGTTTTTATGATTACATATGTTGTTCTACATCCGACATTTATTACAAGTTAACATATTTTGTTAATTTTGATCACATACTTAATCATGCATAATATATTTAATTTTACAAGTCATTAGTAATTATTGATTTAGGAAAGTCTTTGTGTTTTCAAATATGTATTAATGTGTTTTGACCACCAAATCCAAAAAAATGCTTTTGGGCACCTGGTCTTATTATCTACTGTTTTCAAAAACATCTTAAAGAGATACAAAGGAAAATCCAGAGCTTAATGCAATGGTTGTTGAAAGCACAGTTCAAACAAAGAATTGAGGAAAGATGAGCATGGATCTGGCCCGTGATATATTTTTCAAAAGCATTAAATAAGAAAGTGTGTTTAGAAAGTGGGTAGTGTGGCGTCGGGGATGACACCGGGTTCAACCGACACTCGCAGTAGGGTGGACTTACATGATATATTTTATTTACAATGATAATAACAACCAGGACAGCCCAGGGGTGCTGTCACAGTCAGGGGTCATGTGCGATGACACTGGCAATCTCAGCATTCAGTCGCTTTTGAAGGAAGTGTGGCGATCTCCGGCTTCTTCCTGGAGAAGGTGCTGTCTTGACAGGATTATCCTGGCGGCCAGTTCTTGCCTCTGTGTATGTGTGGGCACAGTCCCTCGCCGACTGAGGGCAGAAAGAGGCTCTGGCATCTCAAGACTTGCCCCAGCCACTGTCTTAGCTTCAGGTAAAGGTACTGGCCATCTTGGGCTGATTTACCAACAGTCCAGTCAGGTTTCTCCCTCGATCCTTCAACTGGGGAACACAGCTAGCAGGGAGGCACTCCACTTTGTTCCCTTCATCATTCTCTTCTTTCTTCCTTCCTTCTGCCTTCTTTCTCCCTTTCTCTCCTGTTTCTTCTCGCGTACTCTTCCTTTTCCCCTCTGGCTAGAATGCCTAGGAGCCAGCTGACAAAGATCAAGTTGCCGACCAATATCAGCTAATTAACCCCAGCTGTTATCAATAATGCCGGGGATTGGCCTTTACTTGTCAGTCAGCCACTGTAAGGGATCAGACTGACATTCAAGGGAGAAGACACTGGTTAAATGCCACAATTAAGGGTGTTTTGATTTTACAACAGAAATGAGTGATAATGGTAGTTCTAAAAGTAGGGGGTAGCAGCATAATAACAGGGAATAGTAAGATTGAACGAGAACTTACCAGTTCGAAGGTTGATCTTTATTTCATGAGGAGTCGAAGTGAGGGATTTCGTGAAGAGCCCGCCGGCGCGCATGCTCGACATACTTCAAAGTAGCGGCGTGGAATCACAGAAACCAATGAAAAGAAATGACTTCACATAGTAAGAATGAAAACGACTAAGATTACCAGATGAAGGTGATTGAGGGTTGGGCGAGGAGGGCACGAAATCCCTCACTTCGACTCCTCATGAAATAAAGATCAACCTTCGAACTGGTAAGTTCTCGTTCAATCTTACTATTTCATTTCGGAGTCACGTGAGTGACTTCATGAAGACTTCAAAGCTTCTGTGATGACACGCCCTGGACCACGTCCATGCTGTCACACCACTACCAGGGATGGATGGGAGGAATAACGTGCTGACTAGTCCATACTGCAAAACAAATCATATTTATTAACAACAAATCAAAAACCCCTTATTCGGGGACATCTCCACGTTCTTGCCCCGCATCTAGTACGGCTTCTGCGAACTGTAGAGGCGCAGCGACGGGCCGGTTGTAGAAACGCTGGAACACCGCTTCATTAGCCCATCCTGCTGTGGCGAGAATATGGTTCATGGGCACCTCCATGACCCTCGCCGCCGACGTCGATGCAGCCCTGGTGGAATGAGATTTGAACACATTAGTGTCGATACCTGACTTACCCAAGACGACTCAAAGCCACCTGGATATCGTCTGTGTTGTCACTCGATGGTGAGGTCTCTTATGAGTGACAAGCAGGTATCTCTCCTTTCCTCTGATGCTTGCCGTCACCTTGACGTAGTAACGGATGTGGGAGGCTAAACATAGCCTAGCATCTGCGGGGTATGCCGGGAACTTCAGCTGCAGCCCTGTGCACCCAGGTCTATGCTGCTTTAGTAGCTCGTCAACAAAGAAAACTACTTCTGTGGGGGTAGACATCATTCTGTCGACACGTAGTTTATGGAGTGTCTGTACCCTCTGTGCTGAAGTCAGCGCTAGTAACATCACCAGCTTCATGGTGAGTTTGTCCAGCTGGAGCCCTTCCATGGGGGACCACGTCCTGAGCAGAGCTAAAACTACCCTGACATCCCAGGTGATATTGTAGCGTGGTGTAGGCGGATTCGTATTGAAAATACCCCGCATGAGCCTGGACACTAGCTCGTTGGATCCCACCTCAATATTGAGGTAGAATGATAGAGCGCTCCTGGCGCTGTTGATGGCACTGTAGCTTAAGTGTTCATCATGGTGCAACCCCGCGAGGAATTCCAGGACGTCGGTTATAGTCACGGCATCGTACGTGATGCGAGAGCGGCTGCAGAAGGCTTCCCACTTCCTGATGTGAGAGCGGTATCTTCGCCTTGTAGACTCTCGGCACGACGCTGCAATGGTATCCATGGTCCGGGTAGAAAGGCCGTATCCAACTAAAGGCCGATTCAGAATCTGCAAGCCAACAAATTTAAATAGCCATGGCAGGGATGTGGCTCCCCTGATACAGGGTGAGTAACTAATTCTGGGCTACCCTGCAAACGGACCCAAGGTTCACTGAGCGTGTCAAAGACCATCGGATACCACGGCTGTGTAGGCCAGTCGGGTATGATAAGGATGCCCTTGGCACCATCCATCTGAATTTTTCGTAATGCCCGACTGATGAGGCAAAACGGAGGGAATGCATAGAAAAAGCAATTCCCCCAGTCTAGCGAGAATGCATCTAACGCTATAGCCCCAGGATCTGGTTCCCACGAGACGTAGGTTGGTACCTGATGGTTCAACCGGGACGCAAAAAGGTCAATGTCCGGTTTCCCAAATTTGGCTGTGATTTTTGCAAAACTTTTAGGATGTAACATCCATTCAATATTATCAATGAACTTGCGTGACCTGGCGTCCGCCACAAAATTAAGCTCACCTGGCAAATAGGTGGCTGAAATCCAAATGTCTCTCTTGACACACCAGAGCCAAATTGAATTAGCCAATTTATCACATGAAACTGACCTGGTACTGCCCATGTGATTTAAACACGCCACCGCTGTGGTGTTGTCTATTTGGAGCCGGACATGTGCTCCAAAGATCTTGGAACAATATGCACGAAGTCCGTGAAACGCTGCAAGCAGCTCCAAATAGTTGATCCCTTGTGATACCAACATAGTATTCTCAAGGGTATCCCATCGGCCCCCACAACTAGAATGTTGATTCGTAGCTCCCCAGCCATCAGAGCTCGCATCAGTTTGTAAGTATATCATCGGTTTCGCCTCAATAATAGTTTTAAACGAGTTACTAATGTGGCAAACCCACCATCGTAACTCATCCAATGCTGCAGGCGGCAGCTGCATTGATCGATCATAATGACCAGCATGCCGTCGCAGTGCAGCAATCTTGGCTCTCTGCAAGTTTTGATAATGCAGAGGTCCATACCGGGCTGCCGGAAACAAAGCCACAATCTTGCCAATGACAGTAGCTGTGTGACGAATCGATGGTATACGAGTATTGAGTAAATCTGTACACACCTGTGTTACCTCCTCAATTTTGTTAATTGGTATGGTGACTCTCATGCTAATGGAATTCACCTGGAACCCCAGATAATTAATTACCTGGGTGGGGCAGAACTTAGATTTTTCTGGATGAACAATGAACCCAAGCTGTTGGAACAAATTGACCGCAGCTGCAACCCCTTGTTGAGCTGATTCCAAGGTGTGTCCGATAATTAAAATATCATCTAAATAGGCCATAACGATATGATGTTGTTGTCTTAAATAAGCCATAATTGGCTTCACCAATTTAGTAAATAATCGAGGGGCTGTGGTGAGCCCATTAGGCAACGCCCTATATTGCCACAGCTGGTCCATCCAGATAAATTTTAAGAACCTTCTGTAATATTTTTGCATGGGTACGGTATAGTACGCATCCTGTAAATCAATACATGCCATAAAGCACCCTTGTGAGATCAATGATTTGGCCGTTTCAAACGTGTCCATTTTAAAATGAGTATATGTTACAAAGTTATTCAGAGTGGTCAGATCAATAATGACTCTACAGCCTCCATCTTTCTTAGGTCGGGTAAAAATATTGGAAACAAATTCAACGGGCTCAAGAACCGTTTTCTCTATGACCCCTTTCTGTTCCAACCTTAAAATTTCCTTATAGCCTACGGACTGTTCCGCAGCCGATAGTTTAAACATACGACCCGGTCTATGCTGAGACGGAGGGATGTCCCCATTAATAAACTCAATGCTATGGCCCTGAATATTCCGTAACACATACTCATCACTGGTAATATCACCCCATGCACCCGCAAACAACCGCAAACGCCCACCAACATGTGAGGTTAAACAAAGAGAAAAAAAGAGAACCAGACCGCCTCACCTCTGTGGTTACCGGCGGTCCCTGACACGAGTGGGTGGACGTAGAGGTGCTGGGTTGGTTTGAGGTCGTGGCGTCCTCATTTTCCATCTCGGCTTCTGCCGAGCCTGTCCTAAAAAAGACCCCTGTGGTTGGGGTGGTTGATATCGGTTTGGAGTTGGAGGGTAATTCCTGGTAGACGTGCTGGCAGACCCTCGTGAGCGGCCAAGCGGAGCTTTGGAGCTCGATGGCGTGGGGGCACTCTGAGAGCGCATGAGCCCCACGGTCTTGGCTTGTTCATCAAGCTCTCTGACCCTTTTGGCAAGGTCTTCGCCAAAGAGCTGACGGGGCGGCGGCGGCGGCGGTGGTTTGCACAACCCTGCAAATTTGGGGTTGAGCGCTGGGCGGATGCTATTTTTCCGAAAGCCGTTGATTTCATTTTGAGTAGCGCATAGAAGCGCCAGAGCATCCTCCTGGTCCAAATTAAGCTCCTCTCCGTCGACCGACCGCACAAAAGCAGTAATCCCGGCCGTGAGGAGTTTCAGGATCCGCTGAATCTTTAGTTCCTGCTGACGGATAGCCGCACTGATGTTGCCCCAGATTGGCGTATTGACCACAGGCACGTTGAGGGAGTTGCAGTTTGATGGAGCCTTGTGACGGCTCATGGCTTGTAGTAGAACTTCCTCCTGAAGCTTGTGATTATTTAGGAAGTCCACAGTGGCTGCCAGTTTTGTATTGATAGGAAGCCCCAAGGAATGAGGGGCTGCAAACTTGGTGGCCACATCGAGGAGGTCCTCCGCCGGTAACTCAGGCGGGGGTGGGATGGGATCGACCACTGCCTCCTCGTCCTGCTGCTCCAGGCTGGTGTATGAAGCTGGTGATGAAGCCCTGTGCCTGTCGCTGCTGGATGCCTGTTGTTGTTGAAGGAGACGTTCCAGCAGCCGCTCTATACGGTCAATACGCCCTTCACCCTGAACACTCAGGTGGTCGGAGTCCTCCAGCTCTGAAAATTGGCCGGGGCTCCTGTCATCGGCCCGCACCTCGTCGAGGCCCTGCCGGTGCCGGTAGTTGTCGTCGACAGCCGCCGAGGCAAAACTGCGCGATTCCTGCACGGGCGTGTTGAACCGCCTCCGTATAGCGGGAGCGGAAGCTGTTGCCTCTAAGGACAGATGCGGCATGGTGTCTGCACCAGCCGAAGCCTGGATACCTTGGGCCCGTGCAGGCTTGCCAGCTGCCCACATCGTGGACCTTGCCGACGCATGGTCTCGCCCACCCATCCATGGGGGGCTCGGCGACCGTGACGGGACCCCCAACTGACTCGTCCCGGCGTCGGAAGTTGGGGGGCGACGGCTGGACCTCACAGCTGCCCCGGGTCCCGTCCTAGAACCTGACCGCTCCTTGGCGACAGGCAGAGCCTTAGCCCCGACAGGGTTAGGCTTTTGGGCTCCTGCCCTTCCCCTCCTCAGGGGGCTTCGTGAAGCGGGCCGTGCAGCCGCACGGACCCTTCTGCTCGAGGCCGTCAGCAAGCCTGCTGACGACCTGACTGCCACGGCAGGGTCGTCCTGCTCTGGCGGCACACCACACTCCTCCTCGTCGAACTCCTCCGAGCTGTGGTGTGCGGGCGGGTCCGGACCTGAAAAAACAGAGCTCACCGACATCTCCGCCCTCGTTCCGGTCTGCATTGCAGGTACCCCCGACAACTCTCGCTCCGGAACTGCTGGCCGGCGACTTCTCCTCGAACTCCGGCCTCTCCCATCCATGTTCTTGCTGTGAAGCAAACACAACAAGAACCACCAACTTAAGGTAGCATACTTACCTGCGTGGTTCCCTTATGAAGGGCTGGCGAGGAGCACGCTCCTCCGTCAGCCGTCGCAGCAACGCGTTACGACGATATGTCGAGCATGCGCGCCGGCTGGCTCTTCACGAAGTCACTCACGTGACTCCGAAATGAAATTCAAATTTGGAGGTTAAAAAATTCAATCGGAATAAATTCCCGTGAATAGGAATGGGATCTTAAGTCAACAAAAGCAGATCAGACAGGAAAAGTCAGGAGATATGATAGGATTTAGTCAAATACTGGAATGAAGAACAAGGACAGGTGTCAATCTTAGTGACCAACATTATCCATAAATGGTTACACGTTATTAGAGAAGACACGGTAAGGTGGTGCCAGAACAGGTTATGATTGAAAAGACAAACTGACATTATCTATATATTTCTGGATAACCTTTGAATAATAAATCAATTTTAACAACAGAAAGTACGATATTATAAAACTATAAAAGCATGTCCAGCCAAATCTGGGTTTGTGTTTTGAGATGGCTGATGAAGCAAAAGCAGGAACTACAGATTATTTGCAAAACATGTGTTTGATCGTCCCATTTTCATCCCGAATATTCTTTCCCCACTTTGAGTGGTCGTGGACAATTGATTCCAAGATGGTAGCAGGGATGTTTATAGGTTATAGGTTTGAGCATTTTCTTGAATCTTTTCTACAATTTGTTTGGTAATCTCTTCCAGGTCAGTGATTGGAATAAGTTTCTGCTTTGGGAGTCTGATGTCAGGCATGTAGCCAAATATCATGATTCTAACTCAGAAAATTGTGGTGTCAAATAAGACTTCATCAATGTCCCAATACTTTTCTCAGTATTTCTAACTGTAATGTTGCAACTCATCTCCAACAACCTTCCCATGGGAGTGGAGCTTATCTTCAAAACTAATTCAAACTATAAAAGAAAAGTGTCCTTCAATCTAGGAACTTTAAAAATCTTGAGCTTTCTATTCATCTTGCCTCATAAGGTGTAATATTGCTCTGTGGATCAAAAATATAAAGATTATTTGCATTCTCCAGATTGTATCTTTTCATTTGTCCATTCTCTGTCCATTTCTGATACAAAGTCTACAGAGAGATTTGGGCCATTTGGAAGAGTGGGCTGAAAGATGGCAGATGGAGTTTAATGCTGATAAGTGTGAGGTGCTACATCTTGGCAGGACAAATCAAAATAGGACGTACATGGTAAGTGGTAGGGAATTGAGGAATGCTGTGGAACAGAGGGATCTAGGAATAACTGTGCATAGTTCGCTGAAGGTGGAATCGCATGTAGATAGGGTGGTAAAGAAAGCTTTTGGTGTGCTGGCCTTTATAAATCAGAGCATTGAATATAGGAGTAGGGAAGTAATGTTAAAATTGTACAAGGCATTTGTAAGACCAATTCTGGAGTATGGTGTACAATTTTGCTCGCCTAATTATAGGAAGGATGTCAACAAAATAGAGAGAGTACAGAGGAGATTTACTAGAATGTTGCCTGGGTTCCAGCAACTAAGTTACAGAGAAAGGTTGAACAAGTTAGGTCTTTATTCTTTGGAGCGCAGAAGGTTAAGGGGGGATTTGATTGAGGTCTTTAAAATGATGAAAGGGATAGACAGAGTTGACGTGGATAAGCTTTTCCCATTGAGGGTAGGAAAGATTCAAACAAGAGGGCATGACATGAGAATTAAGGGACAGAAGTTTAGGGGTAACATGAGGGGGAACTTCTTTACTCAGAGAGTGGTGGCTGTGTGGAATGATCTTCCTGCAGAAGTGGTGGAGGCAGGATCGATTTTAACATTTAAAAGTAAAGTGGATAGGTATATGGACGGGAAGGGAACGGAGGGGTATGGTCTCAGTGCAGGTAGATGGGACTAGGGGAATATAAATGGTCGGCACGGACTGGAAGGGCCGAGAAGGCCTGTTTCCATGCTGTAATTGTTATATGGTTATAAATAGGAGAAAGCAGAAACTATAAGTTCTGATGTGAACCACATCATCCAGAGAGAAGAGCTCAGGTTTCACCAGATCAGGGAAGTTTGAACTTAGTTAATAATTTGAATGAATGAATGAATACTTTATTGTCACATGTGACAAGTCACAGTTAAATTCTTAGTCGCCACATAGAGGGCGCTTTAAAAATGCCCCTGTGCCAAGTCCCGCTTTGTTCTCCACTCCCCCTTGAACAAAATTGGCTGTTATCATTCATGGAGAAAATTGCCACCTTTTATACACAAAATTACATGAGACCACAGGGCATAAACAATCTACTCGAGTTTTTTTTTCCTTTTCTTTTGCTTTTTAAAAGGGCAGCATGGTGGTGCAGCGTTGGAGTTGCTGCTTTAAAGCGCCAGAGACCTGGGTTCGATCCTCACTACGGTGCTTGTCTGTTCGGAGTTTGTACGTTCTCCCCGTGACCTGCATGGGTTTTCTCCGGGAAGCTCCGGTTTCCTCCCACACTCCAAAGACGTACAGGTTTGTAGGTTAATTGGCTTGGTATAAATGTAAAATGGCTTCTAGTGTGTGTAGAATAGTGTTAGGGTACGGGCAACGCTGTTCAATGTAGATTCAGTGGGTCGAAGGCCCTGTTTCCATGCTGTATCTAAAGTAAACTCAGCGGGACAAGCAGCATCCGTGGATCGAAATGGATAGTTGATGTTTTGGGTCGGGACCCTTCATTGGGCCAGTCACCAACTACAAAAAGGCTGTGGCACCTGTCGAAGAGATTAACCAGGTTGTTACCTGCAATAGACAGCTGTAGTTATAAGAAAGGATTAAATAAACTGCATTTAATCTCACAGGAACATGGAAGTCAGAGAGGGTGGCCTTATAGAGGTTATACAATTATGAGTGGCAAAGAGAGGAAAGATAGAATATTATTCCCTGGGCAAGAGATTCTAGAACTAAAGGTCACAGGTTTAAGAGTAGAGGGGAGAAATTTAAGAGAGATTTGAGGGGTATGTTTTTTTCTTCTCAGAGTTGTGATCTAGAATCACATAAATTACTATGTGGTAAAGGCAAGTACAATTACAAATTTTTAAAAGCATCTGGAAAGGTAGGACACAAAGTACGGAGTAACTCAGTGGGTCAGGCAGCACCTCCGGAGAATATGGATAGCTGTGAAGAAGGATCCTGACCCAAAATGTCACCAATCCATGTTCTCCAGAGATGCTGTCTGTCCCACCTAGTTACTCCAACACTTTATGTCCTTTTGTGTAAACTGGTATCTGTTTCGAAATTTGGACAGGTAATTGATTAACAAAGGGATAGAGAGAGTACAGGCTTAATGCAGGTAAATTGAATCAGCCTAGATTGGCATCACTGTTAATGTGGACGAGGTAGGATGAAGGTGCCCATTTGTATTGTATGATTCTACATGCAAGTTCTATTGTTCTTCATTTAAGAAAGATGGAAATAAAGAGAGCCATGCTTTGATTATCTCTGCTACTGATGTCCTGGTAGCAAAATAGCAAAAGCTAAACTGTCTTCATGGTGTATACATAATATATGAAAATTGATTTTATGACAAGTAATGTCCATTTTAAAATTTAACTGATTAATCTTTATTGCTGAAAAATGTGCCATAATGATTTATAAGGAATTTTATTTTAATAAAATTTTGAAAATATAAAGCCATCAAGCTTGTACACATTAAAGAAATATAATAATCAAAATATATAAATGTGCATTTAGAATTCTGTAAAAAAAAATAATGCAATTTTGAAATGTGGGGACATGAAGGTGAAGGACAGAAGCTGCAGGCAATTTAAAATTATTTTTTTTAAGTTTTCCATGATGATAAATTATCTACCCAAAGCAGTTTTACCTTCACTGTGCTGCAAAATACGCAGTTATGCAGCACTGCAGATTTTTTTTAAACAAATAAAGATACTTGACATTTTGGTTTGACAACTTAACAAAGACAAACAACATCCACCTCCTCAAGCCCATTTTTAGAGTCGAACAACTGTCACCATAATTGCAGTTAAAATAAATTATATAACAGCAGTTTTATAGATAAGAATTGGTAGTGTGACACTACGGACCAAAGCCACCTTCTTCCTGTTCAAAAGCCTGCATATTTACAATGTTAATAAGAATGCCCTTCTCTGTTAACTGTGAAAAACAGTACCAGTTCCTTAAAATAATTAAAGAATAACATTTGACTAACTTGGACATTTAAATTGGTAGAAACCATTCTGATTCAAGACACTGAGAAACCACCAATTTTTGTAGGAATTTCAATGAAACAGAATGCTTCTGGAATTTGAATGCATAGCACATTGCAGTCAATTGCAAAAATGTCTTTATAAAAACAAACTAACAACTAAAATATTGGTTTTAATTTTCTTCCCAAAGTAAATGTCATGTTCATCAAGTTGAGTGATTGGGGAACTGAATGCAGTGTCCATATCATGCATTTCCAAGTTAGGTACTACACAAAACATACAAAGGAAACATCTTACACTATGCTCTAAATCCAAACGAGCACTACCTTGTGTACCCGTGTTCCTTTTTTTTAAAACTGCAGTTCACAATTGGTACCAGCAAATTTAACCTCAACTTTGCATGAAGTAAACTTAGATTGCCGTAAGATATAGCACACAGAATGTTCAGCAAAACGTCTAAAGTCAAAATCTAGATAGAAGAGAAGAGATAATGTTCCCATTAGTTTTAAATTTGAACCAAGGTCTCAAATTAAGAAAATTACTTAAGTGATAGTCCGAGAGATACAGCATGGAAATAAGCCCAGAGTTCACAGCAACCATAAAACATATAAAAGCCTGATATTTTGTTGTCTGCTTTATAAAAAGATAATGAAGCTTAATAGTGGGAACATAGTTTTATTAAAAAAAAAAGCATTGATTGATACAATGGAACTTAGCAATTTTTGTGGCGGCTACTCTACCAATGGAAGGCTGCATTTCAGCCCAGACTTAAGGATAATCCAGTTAATGGCTTGCAGATCTCCATAGAAGAGTGGTCCTCATAAAAAATTATGCAATTATTTTGTAGCCTGATAACCAAAGCATTATTTAGCTATGACATTTTTATGCACCTCAGTATTAAATGAAAAAAAGTTTACTTTGTCACTTATTAACAAGGTATTATCATTAACAATCTTAAAGTAGGTCACTGTATTTAGTAAATAGTTAAGATGGTGTTGGAGAGTGACAGCACTGTGCAGATCTACCCTTAAAACAGATTCTTACGATCGATTCCCATTAAACATCCGTTCCAGCACTAAGAGTAATTAAATCCAGCCCCAAACGTTTCCTATCAATTCTCACTATCGAAACACTTGGCCTCCCCCCCCGTCCCCTCCAGAACACTTCTATTACAGAATGTTCAATTACTGGAGAAAAAACTTGAAAGAGCTTTGACCAGGCTTACCAGCTCTTGCCCAACCCTTCTTTATAGTTACTACTTCCCCTCTACCATTTCAGTCCAGATGAAGGGTTTTGCCCTGATACTTTGAGTAGCTAGTTCCCCTCCACAGATGCTACCAAAACTCTTGAATTCCTCCAGCACTCTCATTGTTTTGCTTCAGAATTTCCATAATTTGGCTGCACCCAATCCATCCCTTCGACAAAGCCATTCCAGGTTGAACCTGAAGGATTGGAACCTTTGTGCTCCATTGTAAAAACCTTGCAGTAGATTGCAGCTCATTAAACTAAATCAAGAGTTTCACCTGCAAAAAATAAATAAGAACCTTAAACCCATGAATGTGAGTTTTAGAGTTATTAAAAACTATTTCATAAATCACATGAAGTAAATTGTAAAACAAATCTGTTTTATGCTCTGTTTTAATGATAATTCATGTCAGAAATACATGCATTTTATTGTTTTCAATTTTCAAATGTTTCTTTCTGTCAGCAAATTTTCAATCACCTCAAAAGTATTGGGAAGCAGGGTTTATGAATTGTGAATTGTCAATTTTGCAGTTAGTCAGAAGCATGTTAAATTTTATTCCCTGGAAGACTGAAATCTATGCTCTCAGTCTTTCAAAAATAAATCTAAAAGAGTTACCCAACATCGATTAAATCATTTTCTGTATCACACAAAAAATGAGGTGTGGGGGGAAGAAAATAATCCACTATAAAATATCCAAATGCCAAATTCAAATATTTCCATATTTCATACATATTGAAAATTGTGTTTCTTTGGACTCAGAACTACATCCGTTGAACAATTAAATATTCAAGGTTAGAGAAAAAAAAATGTATTTAAGTATTAACTATTAGCTTGATTTTAGAATTTTAACTTTAATAATTTTTATATGTTTCTGATTGGCATTCCAAAGCACCCAAAATTGAGGAGCTTTTGCAATTGAACTTTGAAAACGGAAGTAATACATAATCCTTCCAGCCAAAAATAAATGTTGCCTTTACAACTGAAGCATTCTCTTCATCCAGGAATTTGGCATTCCTTGTAAAGAACTTAGCAACTCACATTACTGCTCATTTAGCTGAATGTTTCAGGGTGTAATAATGTAGTTAAACCTCTTTCCCTGAATACCAATAAACCATATTCAATAAACAAAATTAGACAGAATTCTCCATGTGGACAATTCAATATATAAACTTCCTTTTATAAACAATAGTCCCAACATCATAAACACAGAATCTGACCTACTTTATTTATAACCATATTGCTATAAGTGTGCATTTTTATTGAAGGGTGAATTAATATTTCTTAGGTGTGCAGAAAGGAACTGCAGATGCTGGTTTATACAGAAGATTGACACAAAGTGCTGGAGTAAATCAGCTGGTCAAGCAGCATCTCTGGAGAAAAAGGATGGGTGACATTTTGGGTTGGGACCCTTCTTCAGACTGAAGAAGGGTCCAGATCCGAAATATCACCCATCCTTTTTCTCCAGAGAAGCTGCCTTGCCGCTGAGTTACTCCAGTACTCGGACACTAAAGTGTCTATCTTTAATACTCCCGAGTTTTATTTTACTTTTGGGGCTGGATTTAATTACTGAATTTACTGAATTAATTTACTGAATTTTACTGAATTTAATTTACTGAATTTTTCAATATAACGTATGGTACATGGTTTCTCAACATTGCATAATAAGAGATATTGACATACAGACCTATTGTTCAAATAAGCATGCATCTTAATGCTTCCCCCCCCCCCCACATTCAACTGTGTGCATTTGCACTCTATTACTGAATTTCAGTGATGCCTTATCTAAATCATTGAGACGACTAGTGATCAGGAGAGGTCGCATTGTGTGTCTTTTAGACCCCATGATTAGGCCCCAGTAAGATATTTTTACCAACCATCTTCCAACTTGAAAGCTACCATCATTTCTCTAATCAACATTGAATGTCAAATATCCCCACCTTCCTAATACTTTATCCAACAGCTCTATAAGTGGCATTGTATCTATTCATTCCTGAGAATTATACTTGAAGCAACAAATGCACTATCATTCACCATTAATCATCTGCCTCCAAAAAACAATAAAACCACTGTTTTATCAAAATACTTTATTATCAATGATAGAAGTGCAGCAGACAACTGGAACAGATTGCATAAACGAAATGTCTTTAAAGAATTTTTCAGCAATACATTAGGAACAATAATTTGTTCCAAATTAATTATACTAACAAAAAAAGATTCAATTTATTAATTCCAGGAGCTTGTGTCTAGGTGGACATAAAAAATAACCTGCAAGAAGTTCCATATGGAATGAGCTGCCAGAGGAAGTAATTGAGGCAGATACAATAACAACATTTAAAACATATTTGGACAGGTACAAGGATAGGAAAGGTTTAGAGGGTGATAGACCAAACGCAGGCAGGTGGGATCTAAGGCCTTGCTTGTGATGAATGACTCCGACACTATTAGACATTGTAATTTATTCAAAACCTTGAGCATTCAAGACAACACTCAATTACTCGATTGACTTTAATACTTCCCTGACCAAAGCTGGATTAATCACACTTGAACATTCATGGAATGAATAAACCCATTTTTCAACTAGAATAGTAGTTACTAACTTTAATTACTTTCAGAAACTTCTTTCAGTCGTTAACACTAATTTCAAACCTAGGTTTTATGAAACATTTAGCATTTTCAGAAAAAGTCTAATGTTTTCAAAACTGCTAATAAATAACTCAAGCAATGGTGAAAGTGTTTAATCCTTGTTGCCGCTCTGAATTTTTTCCCAGGGACAAAAGCTAAAATGGGTCACGGAGTGAGAGATGTTACTGACAGTGTTGTTGTGCCAGGAATCTGGCGGAGTGCTCAGCCCTCTGCTGGCGCTCCCATTGCAATGAAATAGTAAAAATGATCTCATCATCGCATGATTCAGTGTGGAATGAGTAAGCAAGGTAAAGGCTGTTTGTGAGAACTGGTGTTCAGCAGGTTGCGATGACGGTAGCTGCTCAGAACTGGCACAAGGATAAATGCTCAGGTGTTTAACAGTCCTGACTCTATGGCCTCCATCATCACCTTCTATTGGATGCAATGGAAGCTCCTGTCTGCCCCATCTCATTGTTCCGTTACATAGTTCTTGAGTTTCAGTTGAACTAAACAGAGAGGTAAATACGATAGTTTCTACCACAACAATGGACGTCCTTGCTGGTCCCTATTAGTGACCCACTTACTGTTCCAGTCACGATAAACCCGTGTGCCCTGCACCTTAGCGCCGAGCAGTGTTATAATTTGCTCCAATACTAAGACCTCATGGGCAGCTTGGTGATTCACTCTATATTGAGCTTTGCATTGATGAGTTCAATTTCTCTTTTCTGGTAGCAACAGCAGAGAGCAGGGGTTTGCTCCAGGCGTCTGGCACAGCAGCATGCTATCTGTGGGAATTACATTTTTTCCAAGTACAGTATGGTTAACAACTGTGCATATTTGGACTGCAAGTGTTAACAGAAACCACTCCACAAGACAAGTTGACAAGAAAATGGTATATATGCAATCAAATTAAGAATAGCTAATATATAGGTACAATAAAGTGATGGAAGAACAGGCAAATCTCAAAAATATATTTTTCGATCAATACATTGCCACTATTATTCTATTATATCTTTTCAACTTAATGGATAGCTTGTGTGATACAAAATTCTCAGTGGGCATTTAATTATATAATTTACCACCAACCGTAGTGCTAAGGTGTAGGTACCAGGCTGGCGTTGACTTTCCCGAATAATATAACTTCCCTCTGCTATACTTAGCAGATGATCGGTTGCTTCTCGTGAAATCATTCCATGAAACCTATTTGCAAAAAAATAATGAAATGTTGTCATAAAAGGCTGCAGCAGCAGCACCTACAATTTATGTGGCTCTGATGTATAAAATTAATCCTCCGTGCCAATCAGTTTGAATGATTAAATACATTTATGTTTTTACGAGGCATCCATGGGATGGGGGGGGGGGGGGGGGAGAGAAGGGGGAGAGGAGGGGAATTAAAATCAAAGGAGCAGTTTAAATAAATAAAAGAGAATTTTAATTTGAAAAATGACAACGAACAACAGTGATGTAAAACTATAATTTATAATTGAGGAAAGAACAGAATTGTAAAGGAACAGATGTAAACAAAATGCTGGGAAACATTATTCCAGTGGCTGTGCCTGTTCGTGTGGCAGGGTATTTCATGACTTGCTTGCCTTTTACCTCAACCGCATCTCAAGTCTAAAGGGCCTGTCCCACTTGCGTGTCCTTTGCACGCAAATTACGCAACCTCGTTGTCACGTTGAGGCACGACGGTCCCGCGAAGGTCACGCGCGATTTCATGCGTACGCACAGCCATCTGGAGTGCGTGACGTAATTTGAAGATGGACACAAAGCTGGAGTAACTCAGCGGGACCGGCAGCATCTCTGGAGAGAAGGAATGGGTGATGTTTCGTGTCGAGACTTCTTCAGTTTGAAAAGAAGGGTCTTGACCCGAAACGTCACCCATTGCTTCTCTTCAGAGATGCTGCCGGTCCCGCTGAGTTACTCTAGCATTTTGTGTTATCTTCAATTTTCTTGGCCCCGCTCTGGGAGTAGAAGTGGGGGCGGATCCGGACCGCAACAGCCGTGAGCCCCAGGCCGCGTTTGGCGATCGTTTGCCTGCTTCTGCTGCTGTTGGAGGTGAGACGTTGCGTCGCGCCAGAGTCTTGGGCCTGTCCCACTTTGGCCGTCAGTTACGCAACAGGACTTTGGCGTGCGAAGATTTCGTTCGCTACAAAAATTTAGGTGCCCCGCACGATGTCGCGCACAACTACATAGCCCTCCGCGCTTCTCAGTGGGACCGGCCCCGCGCGGCCATACGATGCCCGTGCGCCACAACGCGACCACAAGGTCACGTAATTTGCGTGCCAAGGCCACGTAAATGGGACAGGCCCTTAACGGACAGGGCCTGTTGAATAGAGGCAACCACTCTTGCAATTAACACCACATATTTGGATTCCAACTGTGTGGAATTTCAGGAGAGATCGCTTTCCCTTGTCTTCTCTTTAACACCATGGGATATCAAGGCACTGTTGAAATCAGATGAACTACTTTCCCAGGGATGGTAATCTGGGATAACATTTAATGCTGATCTATGATGGGAAATTCGTCTTGATTATGATGGCCTTTTATTGCCTTCTAATTAAATATTTTTTACCGTGTGGTCTTCATTAAGTATTCAGGGTGTCCTCCCAGGAATGAGTATGTTAACTGAATCAGTCCAAAAGGAGTTATTACACATTACACTCTCATTGTCCAAGTGCCAATGATGTGGCTCAATTTCACTGGCTGAATGAACATGAATTATATGGATTTATTTGGAAGTTGGTAAGCTTCATAATTTTATTCTTTTTTTATCTTTTCTAGTTTCACAAAAATATTTTTCCATGGGCTAAGAATGCTATAATAGACTAGCGTACTGCAGAGTAACACTAAGCAGAGTACCAATGTATCTAAAGCAATACAATGATTCTCTGTAAGATTACTCAGTCTTATTTGCTAATAGAATCGAAGTTCAGAATATCCATCTTTTGTCTTCCCATGAGTTTTAAAAACAATGATGCAATTATAATTCAGAGAAACACAAGAGGCCAATAGCAACACCATAAACCCCCTTGCTAAATTAAAATTAACCATTTCCTGCACAAAATTGTTATTAAACCCAAGATTATATCCCATTGCTAATCACTCGACACACAAAATGCAAAAGGTAGAAATAATAAAAGCTTAAAAACAACTTAAGTTAAGCAAAATTATGACCCTGGTCTGGTATAATACTCGTTGCTTAAACGCCATAAGGCATCACCCTCTCCAAATTTGCACCTCACTTATAAAGATTAACAGTATTAAACTATACTATTATTTCTATATATCTTGCCCATAGGTAAAGAAGTTTAGTTGTGTTAAAGATCAGTTGCTGAGAAACTACACTTCTTAAAACTGATTATGCAGTCAAAATAAGAAGCTAATGCTACAAGACTGACCATGCACTTCAAAGTAAAACATTCTACACAAAGCACTTACAAGAGCAAGCTATAATGTCAATATATATATATATGTTCTTCTTTCCTCTCCCAGAGCAATATAATTACGTAACTTTAATTAATTTCACATTAAAAATAGTGAGGTTCAATAACAATAAGACTTTGAGCACTTTTAAAGACAAAAAGATAAACATTTGAATCAGAATTTTTTTTCAGGTTAGACCAATGCAATTGTTCAACTATAACCAAGCTTGCAAGCTTCCAATCACATGGTGCCAGGAGCAATGAAGCCTTTGCATCAACATGCAAGCTCTACTGGCACAATTCAACTTGGATTTTTCAGCACACTTGGATGTCTAAGGAGGAGATCGCTTGGTGATTGGGATTCCAGGAAGGTGTCAAAGAGAGAAACACAGCATGGAAACAGGCTTCTTTGTAGTCCTCTGTTTCCAAGACTGCAATGAAATAACTCAACCTCTAATGAACATCAATGGCAAAACCACCAATTATTGTCAATCCACAAATGCACTTCACTGAGGATGCAGTCACATTACATTTGTGGATTGTTTAATCCTGGATTGTTACTTGTGAATGCAAGGCCTGGTCTGCATGGTGAAAAAGATTTGGTGGAGGTTTAACCCTGTAATCATTAGTCCGTGAATCTATGCCACTGTTCTCCCATGCTCTCCTATGAAACTAGCACTGCATAGGTTTTACTTAAAGACTCACAAAGTTCAGCAGATTCACTTAGGATTTTACTGAGTGGTGCATGTGTGCCCTGTGAGCCAGGCTGAAGAAGGCTCTCAACCCAAAATGTCACCAATTCCTTCCATCCAGAGGTGCTGCCTGTCCTGCTGAGGTACTCCAGCATTGAGTCTATCTCATGTGTGCCCTTATAGGCTAATGCAAAAATAAGGCACGGGTAAGGTGGATGTTCTAGCCCACAAAATCATTGGGGTAATCGGGGACTCTACTGCCTTTCTGTTGGAAAATAATGGACTTCAGTCATTACTCATCAGACCAATAAAGAACTTGAATAAAGTGTTTTACCATTCAGGACATCTAATGTAACATTTTTGGGGGATGATGCAGGAAGGTACCTTTATTCCTGGCACTATCATACTTTTCTGAAAATAGCTGATCATTTGACCTCCAAATTGCACAGGGTGTTGCAGGATGTGTAGGGGGGGGGGGGGGGGGGGGAAGAGACTGCCGGAGTCTATTGGGACTGCTGAGGTGTCACCAAGTGGTGACCATCATAGCCTTTATGCTCAGGTAGCAAGCTAGCGAGTGACAGGTTAGGCTTTCTAGCCCTGCATATCATCTTTCACAGGTTCAGGTCATCCCAAAACATTCGCAATCAATAAAGTACATCTAAAGTGTAGGGATAGTTCAGGGAACCATTGTATTCAAAATGCACACAGTAATATCTCACATGTTAATAACAACTAAACACTCTGGTTTTTTTAGTTGCCAGGGGGACAAGACACTTGATTTAATTTCCTTGATCTTCTTAAGTAGAACCATTGGACTGTATACATGCACCTGAGAATGCAAATAAGGTCTCAGTTTAATAATGTATCTGCAGGTTGACGTATATGAAAACACAATGCTTCCTCATTTCTGCTGAGAGCATCACCCTGGATTTTAACTCATTTCTCAAGGTGGAACTTGACCCTTCTCAGAGGCGCGAGTGCTATTACTGAGTCACAATGGCACTGTAAAGGGCCTGTCCTACTAGCATCCGACTCCATGCGATGAGCGCGATCAAACGAGAAGCGAGGGCCGCGCGGAGGTCGGGTGATCCCCTATACAGGGCTATTCCCACCAGCATGCGCCTGCATGCGGCAAGCGCAACCAAACCGGCAGCGAGGGCCGCGCGGAGGTCGGGTGAGTGGCGCAACGCGGCGCAAAGTGAAGCGAACTTGGAGCGAAGTCTTAAGGTAAGTTTGCCAGGACAGAGAGGGGCACGCACAGAGGGCCACAGAGCCACACACATAGAGGGTCACGGAGGCACCTACAGATAGGTTCACGGAGGCACGATGTCGAGGCGGTGTGTCATGCGTCGAAGCGACTGTGCGCCGACAAGCCGTTGCCGCGCGGAATTTTTGAACATAGTCAGTTTTTTGGAGCCCCGCGCGATGTCAGGACAAACTCCGCACAATTCCGCACGGCTCTGGTGATCGAAGTGGGACCGGCCCCGCGACGCCGGACGGCTCAAGCGAGCACGTTAGGTCGCGCTCATCGCATAAAGTTGCATGCTGGTAGGACAGGCCCTTAAGGCTTACAAATTTGTTGTCCATCTAAGGCTTACAAATTTGCTATTGATATAGAAACATTAATACAGTTATTTAATAGAATTCAATTCAATTTATTTTTGAAGGATTTATTTTTGCTATTCCATTTATAAAGTGTTTAAACAAGCAATTACAGAAAACAGAAATTAAACACTAAACCTTCACTTACTCTCTTCCATAGTACTTGGGTCTGTTTTCCACCTGTAATTAAAAACAAAGTCTACTTGTTTAAAACAAACACATTATAGTGCATGCATAAACTTATATTGTAAAATTAACAATAGGAATACAAACTGCACTTGGTGGACAACATATATGCACTATAGAAATCTTCATTAGATGTTTGGCTCATTTGTGGCTTATAGACAAAATAAAATACAAGCATAATAATTTTTTTTAAAAGAACACATGGAACCTATGGAAAATTGTTCAGTGGATGAAGTTCTGAATAAATGTTAAAAATACATAATAATATTATCAAAAATGTAAACATTCAAGGCTGAATATTGGAGAATCTGTGAACCAGTTCAAAGAGCACTTTCTAATTTCAAAATAAATTTCTATAAATCCTTTAACTAATTGCAAGATTTTAGCAACTGCATGAACGGAATGAACCAAAATAAAATACACTTAGAAAAAGCTCATCCTTATTCCTAGTTTAATAAAATGTGTAAACATTATGCTGCCAATGCCAATAAATGCATATCTGTTAATTTAATAAAGGATTAACATATCAGTGGGTCTATTTAAATAACCTTGTGGTTATTGCATCTCCTAATTCAGAATGCTCTAAAAGATGGACCATTTTGAGATATTAATAGTTTGAAGGAAAGTAGAAGTCTAAACCACATTTTGTCCACTAATGCTGTCAAGACTGCCATGGCAATTGCATCTACTGCTTCTCTGAAATAGCAAGAGAGAGTGAGAGTGCGAGAGAGAGAGAGAGAGAGAGAGAGAGAGAGAGAGAGAGAGAGAGAGAGAGAGAGCGAGAGCGAGAGAGCGAGAGAAAGTTGGCAATATTGCAATTGTCCATAGCATGCAGCCACATCACATGCACATGTATCATGAAATGCAGGTTGAAAAATAACATTAGGTGCATTACCTTAGTTCAAATGTGTGAGTATATTATTTCATTGCAAAAAATCTGATAATTTAAAAAAATTGCTTTATTAAATCTCTCGCCTTCACCTCCAAAATATATCGTGAGTTATGCTACCAGCTACATTACATCAGGTCACTCTTCATGTGCGAGACAAGGGAGCAAGGTATTTGAATAATCAGAGATTTCACGGTCAAATTATGTTCACTTCTTACCCAATTCCATATCACGGCATTAGGATCACTTGAAAGTAATTACAAGTATAAAGTCTGGTGATCTTCCTCTTTAGTTCAAGGTCAAAGAGACTAAATTTCGACTTTAACTGTGCATTGTTTCCCATATTGTGTGGAACCTTTAATTTGCAGGATTCACACCAATTTTAAAAGAATCAAACGATTAGGGAGTTAATTATATTTTACATGCAAAACTCAATGAAGCATTCAGTGCAATGCTTCAACATCTTCTCAAATAAATTTTGATCAAGTATCTGCTAAATGTCTTAATAAATATAAATAATATCCAAAGTAAAGCTGTATCAATCCTGTCACTGTTGTATTTAGGTACAAAAACAATTCTGCATCAGTCATACTACATAAAACCCACAGTTATATTTTACGCATACTAACTTTACCAATATCTAGTTCTTATATCTGTAGCGAAAATGGTGCCTTCCTAAAGGTTTCCCTGTAGCAACTCACCAATCTTATGATCACATCCTCTCCCATTCTTGCAATCCTTGCTCCCAACAACAGTAGATCGATCAGACAATGCCTACCAACTTGCAAACTATCTTAACTTTAGCATATTCGTAAGATCATAAGTGATAGGAGTTGAATTAGGCCACTCGGCCCATCAAGTCTACCCCGCCATTCAATCATGGTTAATCTATCTTTCTATCCTAACCCCATTCTCCTGCCTCCCCTCTGACACCCGTACTAATCAAGAATCAATCTATCTCTGCTTTAAATATATCCACTGACTTTGCCTCCACAGCCTTCTATTCACAGGCACTGGCACAAAAAGTGTAATTTAATATCCACTATCTTTTTACAATCAACATTGCCACAAAAAAAAGGCACCAACTTGAGAAAAAGGATCAGTGCCATCTTCTCCAGACAATTATAAAAAAACTTTACTATTATCAAAATCCATAAAACATATTGTAAAGAAATTCCTCCTCTGTACGGAGCATGAGAAGAAAGTAGTACATAATAGCCTCCATTACAAAGCTATTATTTTTCTGGTCAGATATTCTAATTCTGTCCAGTGTACAATGCTGGGAATAGGTCTACTCTCTTGTTTTTTTGAAGAGAGAACTACATATATTATGATTAATTTTAAAATATCTACTTAGAGTAACAGGAACAAAGTCCTGCTTCAGAGTGTACAGCAGGATCAGAGACCTGACCTAGAAGATGATACGTGGCAAACAAAGGTACAGTGGAATACACTTACTACCCTGGTCACATGGAGTGGCACTAATTAAGCTGAAGCAATGGGAAAATAACTTTAAATATAACACTGTACAGTTTACACCTGTAAAATTACCAAACGGATTACCTTCAATGTCAACTCATTTTGTTACGTAAATCAATCCATCTTTCAAACAACTGGAGAAAAGGACTTGGGGACATAAAAGAGCGCATCTGTCAAGAGCTCACAATTACAACTCCCTAATCTTACTATGACAAGATATTGCTATAAAAGGCAAACTCCTAATCGTAAGTGAGTGGAATGGAATCTGCAGCAATGACACCAAAAGTTACGACAAACAGAATTTCTAACAAATTTATAAGGCTGATATTTTTAAATTAGTTACCTGAAAAGATACAATTCACCTGTGACCTCTCCAATTTCTCAGAGTTAAATATCAAATTTATGTTCAGATGTATCAAGATGTATCAAGATATTTAAAATATAACTTTTACTTTTAAAAATAAACATGATTAAATTCCATTGATCATCCACTACTGAGTATATTCCTATTATAAATATGTACTCATATTTCTGAGCCAAAAGTATATAATTTCACAATTATTTGCTTTGTTGGATCTGTCAACTTGTACTCATTCCATTAACTATGCAATCCCTCTGCGACTGCCACCTCAAAGCCAAATAACCTACAAACCTGCACATCGTTGGAGTGTGGGAGGAAGCCAAAGATCTCGGAGAAAACCCACGCGGTCACGGGAGAACGTATAAACTCCGTACAGACAGCACCCATAGTCAGGATTGAACCCGCGTTTATAAACAAGGAAATGGCAGATGAGTTGAACAGATACTTTGGATCTGTCTTCACAGGGAGGACACAAACAATCTTCCTGATATACTAGTGGCCGGAAGATCTGGGGTGATGGAGGAACTGAAGGAAATCCACATTAGACAGGAAATGATGCTGGGTAGACTGATGGGACTGAAGGCTGATAAATCTCCAGGGCCTGATGGTCTGCATCCCACGGTACTTAAGGAAGTGGCTCCAGAAATTGTGGAAGAATTGGTGATAATTTCCCAATGTTCCATAGATTCAGGATCAGTTCCTGTGGATTGGAGGGTAGCTAATGTTATCCCACTTGTTAAGGCAGGAGAGAGAAAATGGAATTATAGACCAGTTAGCCTGACATTGGTGGTGGGGAAGATGCTGGAGTCAACTATAAAAGATTAAATAGCAGCACATTTGGATTGCAGTAACAGGATCGGTCCGAGTCAGCATGGATTTATGAAGGGGAAATCATGATTGACTAATCTTCTGGAATTTTTTGAGAATGTAACTAGGAAAATGGACAAGGGAGAGGCAGTGGATGTAGTTTGATACTTTCAGAAAGCATTTGATAATGTCCCACATAGGAGATTAGTGGGCAAAATTAGGGCACAGGGTAGAGTGCAGACATGGATAAAAATTTGGTTGGCAGACGGGAAACAAAGAGTTAGGGTTAATGGGTCCCTTTCTGAATGGCAGGCAGTGACTAGTGGGGTACCGCAAGGCTCGGTGCTGGGACCACAGCTATTTACAATATACATCAATGATTTAGATGAAGGGATTCAAAGTAACATTAGCAAATTTGCAGATGACACAAAGCTGGGTGGCAGTGTGAACTGTGAGGAGGATGCTATGAGAATGCAGGGTGACTTGGACAGGTTGGGTGAGTGGGCAGATGCATAGCAGATGCAGTTTAATGTGTATAAATCTGAGGTTATCCACTATGGTAGCAAAAACAGGAAGGCAGATATTTATCTAAATGGTGTCAAGTTTGGAAAAGGGGAAGTACAACGGGATCTGGGGGTCCTTGTTCATCAGTCAATGAAAGTAAGCATGCAGGTGCAGCAGGCAGTGAAGAAAGTGAATGGCATGTTGGCCTTCATAACAAGAGGAGTTGTGTATAGAAGCAAAGAGGTTCTTCTGCAGATGTATAGGGCCCTAGTGTGACCACACCTGGAGTAATGTGTGCAGTTTTGGTCCCCTAATTTGAGGAAGGACATTCTTGCTATTGAGGGAGTGCAGAGTAGATTTACAAGGTTAATTCCCGGGATGGCAGGACTGTCATATGCTGAGAGAATGGAGCGGCTGGGCTTGTATACTCTAGAGTTTAGAAGGATGAGGGGATCTTATTGAAACATATCAGATTTATTAAGGGTTTGGACACGCTAGAAGCAGGAAACATGTTCCCGATGTTGGGGGAGTCCTGAACCAGGGGCCACTTTTTAAAGAGTAAGGGGTAAGCCATTAAGAACGGAAACGAGGAAACACCTTTTCCTCACAGAGTTGTGAGTCTGTGGAATTCTCTGTCTCAGATAGCGGTGGAGGCTGGCCTCTGGATAATTTCAAGAGAGAGCTAGATAGGGCTTTTAAAGATAGCGGTGGCAGGGGATATGGGGAGAAGGCAGGAACGGAGTACTGACTGGGGATGATCAGCCATGATCACATTGAATGGCGGTGCTGGCTCAAAAGGCCTACTCCTCCACCTATTGTCTATTGTGTGCGGCTGCGCCACCATGCCGCACTTAACAATCTAATACTATATGTACTCGGATTCTTATTGAATTAAAGTGTTTCTACTGTTCTTTGATAGTCAAACGATTTGAATGCAAATCCACAGGAATTGTTCAAAGATACATGGTCAACATAAGACTAACCTCACATGTGCATGTAATTCTCCTTGGATTAGGAGCTTCTTGTTGTAACTGATACACTGGAAAGTGGGAAGTGAAAAACCAAAGTTAAATTATAATTTATAACACAGTTGATGTACAAAATAATATTAAATTGTTGCTTAATAATTGTAAACAAACTAAAATATTACCTATACAAGGTAACACAACAGATCAACTGATTTTAAACACATGGTAATTTTTTTCATAGTTTACAGTGAAAATTGATAGAGCCTATTGTCTCATTTTCTTTGTTTCTGCAGATACAAATTTAGCAATTCATTTCAGTAGAGACAATTACCATCTGAAAACTCCAGAGCATAAACTGTAGTGGTAGAGTGCGGTGCTTTTTACTGTGCTGTTCACAATTGCAGAATGGTCATCGTCTTTTCTTAACAGCATGTTTTTGTTTTAGCTTTAATGTATTTGAAATGCTAACGTAACCCATGATAACCAATGGAAAGTTACACATTAAGCAAAGTTAGCTTTCCCCTGGTATTCAGAGGGCAGTTTTGAATGATGTACATGAATAATTACCACCAAACGGAAACTGCATTGATTTACTGTATCAATTTAGATTTATTTATTTTTCTCAAAGCAGTTGTGTCTGTGGATGGTCAAAGATTTCTAACCAATACTTTAAAGCTAGCAAGGGAAACTGAACAGAGAGCACATCTTTTCTGAGCATGTTTTGAACGTAATATTTTGACAAGACACAAAGTGATAGAGCAACTCAGCAGGTCAATCACTTGCTCCAGCACTATGTGTATTCTTCTGTAGACTAGCATCCGCAGTTCGTTGTATCCATAATATCTTGACAGTTTGTGGTTAAAGCAAGAATGTACTACCATCATATTTCTAGCCTCACAAAAAGTATTTTGTTCTTTACTTCTAGAACTATAAATCGGCATCAAATTGTAATACAACTCCCGTGGAGGGCATAAAACTGCTGCCATGGGCAGGACAGCATATTTAATTGAACCAAATTTAGATTAAGTATATGGGATCTACTAAGCAGTTTTAGAAAAGGAATGCACAAAAAAAGCAAATTGAATACTAGAGCATAAAGACAAAAAAATGTTTTAGAAATTGTATACAAATGAGATAAAATGTGGCTGCATTGCTGGAATTATTCTAACTCTAAATAAAGTTGGATTTATAATGCAAGCTCAAAAGTGTTTCTGCTATATTCAGACATTTGAGCTCAATCAACTCCTTAATGGTGTTTCTAGTACTGGAAAATTTGTAGCAGTTTTTGCTCAAATATAATATACTAAAATAGATTTCCCTTTTCATTACCTCGCCAGAAAAATGCCTCTGAGGGGATAGTTTTCACCAGGCAGTTTTGGAGTTAATGACACAATATTTTGCTTCAATCAAATTGCATTTTCAATCTTCTGTTCGATTTCGATGTACCAAACATCTCGGCTTCATCAAATATTAGCACAATTGAGATTGGGTAAATTTGCAAACACCAGAGAAAGTGCATAGTGCCAATGCATCACCCAGGAATGAGGACTTTAATATATGAAGGGCTTAATTATCTCTGTTACATTTTCTTCTGCATGGCTTAACATATGCATTATTCTTTGGGCAGGACTTTCAATCTTTTTAATATCATGGTCAAGATTTCAAGTTGGGGTAGCAACATTCTGACACATTTTTCTTCTAAATATTTTTACACTTTGATAATTTGTGGCACTTCACTTAAGACTCAGCTGATAAATCATAGAACTCACCCAACTGAGGCAAGTGAGTTCCAGTGAGAGGCAGCTCTGTGACTTGAACTCGTGACCTTCTGGTTGGAAGTCGAGTGTTGTACCACTACAGCTATTGGGCTACCAAGACTTTATCATTTCAGAAGTCTTCAGATAATCTATATACAATTATTGAAAGTACTGTAAGACACTTCATTCATGAGGAAATTAATAGATTCTTCTACAATACAGTACTTCAATCAGAGACTTAGCAAATTTCTCTTCACTTTAATATAACAGCATAAGATAATAACCAAAACTATATTCTTCCTGAAACACAATTGTATGGATATCAAAAGAATGCTTGTTTATGAGCTACCTGGTAATCTCTAAATTCAGCTACTTATTTAGGGACTTCAGAAAGGATGTCAAAAAACTGGAGAGGATTTTTAGGAACTTGCTTTTGTAATATTTCAAGTCCACTTTAAATCTCCAATTTGAATTTTTATCAAAACAAGTTTGTACTTACAGTAAGATTTCCAAACTGGAGGCTTATATTCATCATTTTCTGTGTACAAAAAAAAGTTGAAGACAAATTACCAGAAAGTAAATTAAATTTCATGAACAAGTAGTATTGACAAATTGGGATAATTCCTATGGGATAATTCCTAATTTTTCCAGAGGCTTAATTAGTGTGAGAAGAGAGATTTTGAATGGTACTTTGAAATTTCCAATGACTCATGTTTCAGGAAGTTGGTCATTCACTTGTTACATGTAGACCGTGGGCCAAGGTGCTTTTTCGTTTCATTTTGTGACCCAAATCACATATCTACTTGTATTTATAACATATTGTGCAAAGATATAATAGAAATCATACCTGAAACTCGTCAATAACAAAACCTGCACATAATTTTAAAATATGAGAAAAACCTCCAATTTTCTGAGTAGTAATTGTCCAATCAAAGCACGTTTCACATTGAGTCAGACGCCAATTGACCAATCACACGCTTTGTTTCATGCTAGCTAGGCAGTGTGCACACTGGGATCATGGCTGCCTCCTAATATCATCACAACAATAGCAAGGTTTAGAAGGAAGAATGCGAACCACTTGCTGATAATTATGTTTTACAACTGATTTATCTTTGTAAAGTTATGACGTTGTGAACTGTGAAATAAAAATAAATAAAAATGTAGAGCTAGGGTTAGGGTCAGGGATTTTCCTCTCAGTGGAAGAGGGTTAGGGTTAGGGTCAGGGCAGGCGTCGGCAACCTCCAGCCCAGATCCTGCCCGTAACCCGAAAACATCCAGCCTGCAGGACTTTTTTCTGAGGACTTCCGTGACGGATGCGGTACTATGGGGGCGCTAAAGGCGGCCTTGGACCGAGCTGAGCAGCAGGGGCGGAAGAGGGGGTCATTCAGTCGATCGGGATGTTGGTCGGCCAGTGGGTGCAGTGAGGGGTCAGTCTGGCTGATGGCCGGCCGGTGGTTGCTGTGAGGGGTCGGTCGGGCTGTCGGCTGGCCGGTGGGTGCTGTGAGGGGTCGGTCGGGCTGTCAGGCAGCCGTTTTTGTGAGCGAACGGGCGGACTGACCTAACCGGCGCTATGGGGGTGCTGAAGGTGGCCCGGGCAGTGTGCAGGGCAGTTGATATTCGGTGTAATTGTGGCGTCGGGTGGGCTGCTGTTGATGATCCATAAGGACATGTTGGCCGAGGTGGACGTGCTGAGCGGTCGCACGTACGGAGCCCGCATTTTCCTCTCAGTGGAAGATGCCTTATCCTTCCCCCAGCCTGGCACTATCCCAGTCCCACTATGGCTGTGACCCCCACTCTGCACACTGGCAGTTAGTGGGGTTCAGTAAACTGGGGAACGCACAGGATCTGCCCTCATCCATTAATTAGGCGGGTTCAGGAGCCAGTGAAACCTGGGACCTCTGCGGCAGTCCCATATTCAATGTTCCCATATATAAGCTATATATTATTGAGCACAAGAGGGCGCTGTTACCTTTTCTAATTAGCTTAATTAATTAGTGTGCAACTTTTTGCACTGATGGGTTATGAATGCCTTATAAGTTATGTTTTATCTAAATCTGTGCCAAATTTCAAGTAGAAATTTTGAGACATGGGTCACAAAAGTTAAAATCTAGAGCCCTTTTGGCACCTCAGCCCACGGCCTAATGTTACAAAAACCACAAGCAGTATTGCAATGTAACTAGCTCTTATTTGACCCAAAATTTGAACACAAGCAACATCTATCTTACAACTCTTAACCAAATCGAGTTGGGAAACAAATCTTGACCAGTGGTAGGCAACTGGTGATTCTTGAAATATCCTCCTTCACATTACTACAGATTACTAACCTACCTATTTCTTCGATTGATCTTTTACATACAGTAATTGTAAAGTAACAAAGACGAATAGTTTCAATTTCTCACTCCAAAAATTTAATCTTGTAGATAAAATCTATCAAGTATTATTAAATGCATGACACGGTTGCTTTATGGACAACATCAACTTAAATATGAAAGAAAAAAACTGCAGATGTTGAAACCTGAAATAAAGGCAAAATGCTGGAGAAACACAGTATCCTGATAGCATTAGTAGGGAGACAAACATTGACAGTAATAAAAAGTACTAAATCTGGACCACTAGGAACATTACCAGCTATGATATTAGTAAGTAAAAAATTGCTCCAACAACTTTTTTTAAAATTACATTAATATTAAATTGTGTCCATTCTTGAATGCACCCAATATTATCATTAGATTATTGGATTATTAGATTATTGGATTAAACTGATCTCATTTAGGATGAAAGGGCTACAAAGGGAGGTAAGCATGGAAAGATTTAAGGAGATGATTCCAAGTATTTGATGCCAAAGCAGTTGGAGATTTGTAGGCAATGGAGAAGTGATTAAAATCAGGCACGCTCTTGAATCACAGCTGCAAGAGTTTTTACATGTCCTAGAGTGTTGCGAACTGTAAGAAGTTGTTGAATAGGAGGGGCATGGCATGGGAGAATCGGAATCATACAGCACAGAAACAGGCTCCTCCAGCCCACTTCATCTGTGTTAATCCCATTTGCCTGCATTAGGGCATCCTGCTACACCTTTCTTATTTCAGCACCTGTCCAAATGTCTTTTAATTTTATTTGCCTCTATTACCCCCAATGATAGCTCATTCTAAATAACCACCACCTTCTGTGTGAAATACCATTCAGATTTCCTTTGAATTTCCCTCCTCTCACCTTAAACTAGTACCTTCTAGTTCTAGCCTGCCATCGAAAAAAGACTATCCTATATATGCCCCTCATAATTCTATAAACCTCTCCAAGGTCACCTCCTATGTACACTCGCCCTTATTAATTTATCCTTATAACTATAGCTCTCCATTCCAGGCACCATCCTAGTGAATTTCTTCCTCTCTCGTTCCCTCTCTATTGCTATAACTGCCTTTCTGTAGTATGGCGATCAGAACTGTACTTCTAGTGCAGGCTAAGCAATCTATATTACTAAAAGTCTGATCTTGACCGCTTTTGGCCCACTGCGCTGCGATTTCCGAGAGAACTCCGCCACCTACGGCCGTCATTTTTGGCCACCTCACTCAGAGCCCCCCTCCGCCTTCCGGGACCAGAGGATTTTTCCCATCAATGAAACATGAGAGAGATATTAATGTTTTTTTTTAAAATCCCTATTCTCACTGTTCTCTCTGCTGCCCCCACTGGCGGCAGGGGGGAGAGACTATAAAACCCAGAAGTGTTGTGCCTCACTCAGTCTCTGCCAGACCCAGGAAGCGAGAGGGTCACGGCTCTCTGAGCTGCGAATAACACTGAACGCACGTCTACTCCACGGTGAGTCCCCTCGATGTGGCTGCTGCCAAATTGTTTGTCTCGCCTTTTATTTTTAAGTTTGTGTTCACAATATGAATTTTGGTTGTCAGGTGGCTGCAGTCCAATAGTTTGCCTCGCCTTTTTAAACAGTTTGTGTTCACAAAATGAATTTTGGTTGCCAGGTGGCTGCAGCCCAATTGTTAGCCTCGCTTTTTTAAAGAGTTTGTGTTCACAAAATGGATTTTGGTTGTCTGGTGGCTGCAGCCAAATTGTTTGCTTCGCCTTTTAAAAAAGTTTGTGTTCACAAAATAGATTCTGGTTGTCAGGTGGCTGCAGCCAAATTGTTTGCCTCACCTTTTTAAAAAGTTTGTGTTCACAAAATGGATTTTGGTTGTCAGGTAGCTGCAGCCCAATTGTTTGCCTCGCCTTTTAAAAAAAAATTTGTTCACAAAACGGATTTTGGTTGTCTGGTGGCTGCAGCCAAATTGTTTGCCTCGCCATTTTAAAAAGTTTGTGTTCACAAAATGGATTTTGGTTGTCAGGTAGCTGCAGCCCAATTGTTTGCCTCACCTTTTTAAAAAGTTTGTGTTCACAAAATGGATTTTGGTTGTCAGGTGGCTGCAACCAAATTGTTTGCCTCGCCTTTTTAAAAAGTTTGTGTTCACAAAATAGATTTGGTTGTCAGGTGGCTGCAGCCAAATTGTTTGCCTTGGCTTGGCTTTTAAAATCATTGCAACAGTTGGCTGCAACACAAAGTCCCCCCGGCGAGCAATATTGGAATTGGTGGAGAGGTGGAATATTGCGTTGGTGACCAGCCCTCCCATGTGATGCTGGGACCCAACGGGTCCCACTTAGTCCAATATTTTATACAGCCGAAACATGACATTCCAACTCTTATACTCAATGCCTTGGCCTTAAAGCAAGTGTACAAAATGTTTTTTTTCTCTGCCCTATTCCCTTCTGTCACTACTTTCAGCAAACTATAGACCCCAAGATACCAACTATAGACCAACTACAGCGCCTCAAGTTCCCACTATATATCAATGCTACCAAGGTCTCTGCCATTTACTTTATATGTCCAAACAAATCAGTAACAAATCATACCCAATTCAAAATAAGAATCAAATTAAGAATGTATTGAGAAATTAATACATGGGAGTTAGTGTAAGTCATGAACAACAGGAGGCAAGATTTGAATGTAACGTGATGTATTAAATTAGGAAACTCTGTATTTTGGGTGAGCACAAGAATACAAAGACAAGAAAATGGAAAGTAACAGTTGGAAGAGTATCGGCAGCAAATAAACAGAGGAAAAAGTGGAGTCAGTTAACATTATAGAGATCATAAGAGACAATTTTTAAGGTGGAGCAACTGCGTGCTTAGAAGAGTAAAAGTTGGTGAATAATCAGTTCCACGCATGGCAATTAGTAGGAGAAATGGGATCAGTGGTGAGCGAACAAACTTTACACCAGGGTCCAAATATTTAATATGAGGATTTTTTCCCCTTTGAGCACGGTGTACTATGAGAAATACAGTAGAACAGACTACAGAAATGGTTGTGGCTGTCATCGCAAGGTATTTGAATTTTGAAGATCCCAACTGAAGACCAGTCTGCAAATAGGAGGGGACCAAGAGTAGATGGATCAGAGCAAACAGTATGTAGCAGGGAAGCTGCAATCCATGTCCTGTTGGCTCCAGCTGACCAATGCTTCAACGTTAAAATTTCTACCCTCTTGTTTACAACAACCTCCTACCATTTCTGTTATCAACAGCATAGTCTCAACTGCTGAAGCCCCAAAGAACTAACATTCTTCAACATTTAAGTAAAAGTACCTTTAAGACCAAATATATTAATATCCCCATTTTAGCAATGATCTATGAAGCAGCAAAGATATTAATTTATCTTAAAGGTGCTATATAAAAAGTCGTTACAATAGTGTATAATATGATCGTAAACGATTTGAGACATTGTTTTATCATTAAAAACTACTTTTGTAGAACTTCGTTCCTTCAACTTGGAATTGAATTGGCAATCCGATCATGACTTTAGATCATACTGTAATACTTCAGTCAAAAAGATTGTTCTACGACCAATGCCTAAAACAAATCCAGGGAAACCTCCGAGCACATACCTTTAGGTGTGAATCCAACATTGTTACTGCACTTACGCAAAAAAGAAAATATTCCTATTCCCATTTCATTTTGCTCTGGTTCTACTGCGTATTTCATAAGAGGACAATAAATAAAAGCTAGTAAAATGATCTGCCACAGGATTCACAAAAAAAGTGTGGAACGTTCTTGATGGCAAGTTAAAGACTCTACAGGGAAGCAAAACATTTCCATTATTCATAATCTCAAGGTTCCAATCTGAATGGGACATCAAGGCCTGCCGGTTTTTCAGTGCAAGCCACAACATCCAGAATATGACCAGCTCATGTAAACGCTATGGGACCGAAAAACAATAGTTACCACATCCTTTCAGATGCACAACAATAGAAAGCCCCCTAGTGCATACTTACTGAGGGGGGATGGAGGGGGAAACACTTACATTTTAGGATGTTTTGCATCAGATAGTATCGTAAAATTTCCTCCACGTTCAGGGATACTCATTTATTATCAAAGGAATAAAATACACTCATTGATGCCATGTCTTTTTAATGGGTTTTCTGACCCAGTTCCAGAATACCAATATGAGTGATGTAAAAGGGAAATTAATTAAAATGTGACTGAGATGTCGTGCTTTGGAAGCATGAACATAATTTTTGTTTTTAAATTGTCAGTATTTGGGTGTGAGGTGCCCAGATCAACAGTATCTGTTTGGCCAAGTTTGCAGATGATACGAAAATAGGCTGAAGTACAGGTAGTGTAGAGAAAGCAGGGACTCTGCAGAAGGACTTGGACAGGTTGGGAGAGTGGGCAGCAAAGTGGCAGATGGAATATAGTGTAGCAAAGTATGGAGTCATCCATTTTGGTAGTAGGAAGGCATAGACTATTTTCTAAATGGGGAGAGAATCCAGAGATCGGAGGTGCAAAGGGACTTGTGAATGCTGGTGCAGGCTAGCATTAATTTCAAGAGAGCTACAATACAAAAACAGGGATATAATGCTGAGACTCTACAAGACACTGATCAGGTCACATTGAGTATTGTAAGTAATTTTGGGCACCATATCTGAGGAAGGATGTGCTGGCTCTGAGAGGGTTCAGAGGCGGTTTACAAGAATGATCTCATGAATGAGTGGGTTAACATATGATGAGCATTTGACGGCACTGGTTCTGTACCCATTGGAGCTCATAAGGATGAGGGGCAACCTCATTGAAACCCATCAAGGTGTGAAATTGGTCTAACATCAGGAAACTGCTAGAGTCAGTTATTAAAGATGGAATAGCAGCACATTTAGAAAGTGGCGAAATCACTGGACAAAGTCAGCATGGATTTATGAAAGGTAAATCATGTCTGACGAATCATATAGAATTTTTCAAGGATGTAACTAGTAGAGTGGATTAGGGAGAACCAGTGGATGCGTTATATCTGGACTTTCAGAAGGTTTTCGACAAGGTCCCACATAAAAGATTAATATGCAAACTTAAAGCACACGGTATTAGGGGTTCAGTATTGATGTGGATAGAGAACTGGCTGGCAGACAGGAAGCAAAGAGTAGGAGTAAACGGGACCTTTTCAGAATGGCAGGCAGTGACTAGTGGGGTAACGCAAGGCTCAGTGCTGGGACCCCCGCTATTTACAATATATATTAATGATTTGGACGAGGGAATTGAATGCAACATCTCCAAGTTTGCGGATGACATGAAGGATAAGGGGGAAGTCTTTTAGTACCAAGATGGGAAAAACATTTTTCACACACAGAGTGGTAAATCTCTGGAATTATCTGCCTCAGAAGTCAACATCTCCAAGTTTGCGGATGACACGAAGCTGGGGGGCAGTGTTAGCTGTGAGGAGGATGCTAGGAGGCTGCAAGGTGATTTGGATAGGTTGGGTGAGTGGGCAAATACATGGCAGATGCAGTATAATGTGGATAAATGTGAGGTTATACACTTTGGTGGCAAAAACAGGAAAGTAGGCTATTATTTGAATGGTGGCCGATTAGGAAAAGGGGAGATGCAACGAGACCTGGGTGTCATGGTACACCAGTCATTGAAAGTAGGCATGCAGGTGCAGCAGGCAGTGAAGAAAGCGAATGGTATGTTAGCATTCATAGCAAAAGGATTTGAGTATAGGAGCAGGGAGGTTCTACTGCAGTTGTACAGGCTCTTGGTGAGACCACACCTGGAGTATTGCTTACAGTTTTGGTCTCCTAATCTAAGGAAAGACATTCATGCCATAGAGGGAGTAGAGAAGGTCCACCAGACTGATTCGTGGGATGTCAGGACTTTCATATGAAGACTGGATAGACTTGGCATGTACTCGCTAGAATTTAGAAGATTAAGGGGGGGATCTTATAGAAACGTACAAAATTCTTAAGGAGTTGGACAGGCTAGGTGCAGGAAGATTGTTCCCGATGTTGGGGAAGTCCAGAACAAGGGGTCACAGTTTAAGGATAAGGGGGAAGTCTTTTAGGACCGAGATAGGAAAAACATTTTTCACACAGAGAGTGGTAAATCTCTGGAATTCTCTGCCTCAGAGGCCAGTTCATTGGCTATATTTAAGAGGTAGTTAGATGTGGCGCTTGTGGCTAAGGAGATCAGGGGGTATGGAGAGAAGGCAGGTATGGGATGCTGAGTTGGATGATCAACCATGATCATATTGAATGGCGGTGCAGGCTCAAAGGGCCGAATGGCCTACTCCTGCACCTATATTCTATGTTTCTATGAAAGTCTTGGATAGATTGGAAGTGGAGAATATGTTTCCACTAGTAGGAGAGTCTAGTACTCGAGGTCATAGCCTCAGAATTAAAGGATGTTCCTTTAAGGAGATGAGGAATTTCTTTAGTCAGAGGGTGGTGAACCTGTGGAATTCTTTGCCACAGAGGGCTGTGGAGGCTGTCAATGAATATTTTTAAGGCAGGGATAGATTCTTTATTAGTACAGGTATCAGGTGTTATGTGGAGAAGGCAGGAGAATGGGGTTAGGAGAGATATATCAGCCATGATTGAATGATAGAGTAGACTTGATGGGTCGAATGGCTTAATTCTGCTCCTATCACTTATGACCTCTGAGGGACTGCCAAGCCACTAGATTTAGGGTTGCTTGCCATCCATCACTATGCTATCAGGAGTTTAGTCATTTGACCTGAGCAAAGCAGATGATTGCCCCTTTAGCATTCCAGACTGCACTGATATTTTTCAACATTCCTGCTTCACCAATGGGTAAGAACCTCATGCATGTGAAACCTTGATGAAGACACATTATCTCAGTTTTTTTTTAAATTAGGGGCGGGGATGGGGTCGAGGATAGGCAAATGTTGGCGAAGTAATATATTGCTGAGCTTCACTCTCATTAAGGTTAATTTTGATGCATTCTTAAACGATAAATAAAATGTATGGTTATTTATTTTTATTATTCCCTTTGTTTTAAGCACGTGATAGGAAAACATCAGTAAGTATTAGTCAAAGAGTCTTAGAGTGATACAGTGTGGAAACAGGCCCTTCAACCCAACTTGCCCACACCGGCCAACATGTCCCAGCTACACTAGTCCCACCTGCCTGCATTTGGTCCATATCCCTCCAAACCTGTCCTATTCATGTACCTGTCTAACTGGTTCTTAAATGTTGCGATAGTTCCAGCGTCAACTACCTCCCCTGGCAGCTTGTTCCATATACTAACTACCCTTTATGTGAAATAGCTACCCCTCAAATTCCTATTAAATTTTTTCCCCATCACCTTGAACCTGTGTTATCTGGTCCTCGATTTCCCTACTCTGGGCAAGAGATTCTGTGCATCTACCCGATTTATTCCCCTCATAAAGTCATAGAATTCAATATGATCATGGCTGACCATCCAACTCAGTATCCTGTACCTGCCTTCTCTCCATACCCCCTGATCCCTTTAGCCACAAGGGCCACATCTAACTCCCTCTTACATAGAAACATAGAAATTAGGTGCAGGAATAGGCCATTCGGCCCTTCGAGCCTGCACCGCCATTCAATATGATCATGGCTGATCATCCAACTCAGTATCCCGTACCTGCCTTCTCTCCATACCCTCTAATCCCCTTAGCCACAAGGGCCACATCTAACTCCCTCTTAAATATAGCTAATTAACTGGCTTCAACTACCTTCATTGACAGAGAATACCAGAGATTCACTACTCTATGTGTGAAAAATGTTTTCCTCATCTTGGTCCTAAAGGAATTCCCCCTTATCCTTAGACTGACCCCTTGTTCTGGACCTCCACAACATCGGGAACAATCTTCCTGCATCTAGCCTGTCCAACCCCTTAAGAATTTTGTAAGTCTCTATAAGAACCCCCCTCAATCTCTTAAATTCCAGCGAGTACAAGCCGAGTCTATCCAGTCTTTCTTCATATGGAAATCCTGCCATCCCAGGAATCAGTCTGGTGCACCTTCTCTGTACTCCCTCTATGGCAAGAATGTCTTTCCTCAGATTAGGACACCAAAACTGTATGCAATACTCCAGGTGTGGCCTCACCAAGACCCTGTTCAACTGCAGTAGAACCTCCCTGCTCTTGTACTCAAATCCATTTGCTATGAATGCCAACATACCATTCGCTTTCTTCACAGCCTGCCGCACCTGCATGCCTACTGTCAATGACTGGTGTACCATGACACCCAGGTCTCGTTGCATCTCCCCTTTTCCTAATCGGCCACCATTCAGATAATAGTCTACCCTCCCGTTTTTGCCGCCAAAGTGGATAACCTCACATTTACCTACATTATACTGCATCTGCCATCCATTTTCCCACTTACCCAACCTATCCAAGTCACCTTGCAGTCTCCTAGCATCCTCCTCGCAGCTACCACTGCCCTCCAGCTTTGCGTCATCCGCAAACTTGGAGATGTTGCATTCAATTCCCTCATCCAGATCATTAATATATATTGTAAATAGCTGGGGTCCCAGCACTGAGCCTTGCGGTACCCCACTGGTCACTGCCTGCCATTTTGAAAATTACCCGTTTACTCCTACTCTTTGCTTCCTGTCTGCCAGCAAGTTCTCTATCCACATCAAAACTGAACTCCCAATACCGTGTGCTTTAAGTTTGTATGCTAATCTCTTATGTGGGATTTTGTTGAAAGCCTTCTGAAAGTCTAGATATAACACATCCACAGGTTCTCCCTTATCCTACTATACTAGTTACATCCTCGAAAAATTCTATATGATTCGTCAGACATGATTTACCTTTCATAAATCCATGCTGAATTTGTCCAATGATTTCACCACTTTCCAAATGTGCTGCTATCCCATCTTTAATAGCTGACTCTAGTATTTTCCCCACTACCGATGTTAGACTAACTGGTCTGTAATTCCCCGTTTTCTCTCTCCCTCCCTTTTTAAAAAGTGGGGTTACATTAGCTACCCTCCAATCCTCAGGAACTACTCCAGAATCTAAAGAGTTTTGAAAAATTATCACTAATGCATCCACTATTTCTGGGGCTACTTCCTTAAGTACTCTGGGATGCAGTCTATCTGGCCCTGGGGATTTATCGGCCTTTAATCCATTCAATTTACCTAACACCACTTCCCGGCTAACCTGGATTTCACTCAGTTCCTCCATCTCATTTGACCCCCGGTCCCCTGCTATTTCCGGCAGATTATTTATGTCTTCCTTTGTGAAGACAGAACCAAAGTAGTTATTCAATTGGTCTGCCATGTCCTTGTTCCCCATGATCAATTCACCGGTTTCTGACTCCAAAGGACCTACTAACTAAGGTTTTAACTAACCTTTTTCTCTTCACATAAAAACTTTTGCAGTCTGTTTTTATGTTCCTTGCCAGTTTTCTTTCATAATCTATTTTCCATTTCCTAATTAAGCACTTTGTCCTCCTCTGCTGGACTCTGAATTTCTCCCAGTCCTCTGGTAGGCCGCTTTTTCTGGCTAATTTGCATGCTTCATCTTTAGTTTTGATACCATCCCTGATTTCCCTTGTTATCCACGGATTCACTACCTTCCCTGATTTATTCTTTTGCCAAACTGGGATGACCAATTGTTGTAGTTCATCCATGCAGTCTTTAAATGCCTTCCATTGCATATCCACCGTCAACCCTTTAAGAATCACTTGCCAGTCTATCTTGGCCAATTCACGTCTCATACCCTCAAAGTTATCTTTCTTTAAGTTCAGAGCCCTGTTTCTGAACTAACAATGTCACTCTCCATCCTAATGAAGAACTCAACCATATTATGCCATATTATTTGCCCAAGGGGCCACACACAACAAGACTGCTAACTAACCCTTCCTCATTACTCAGTACCCAGTCTAGAATAGCCTGCTTTCTCGTTGGCTCCTCTACATGTTGGTTTAGAAAACTATCCCGCATACATTCCAAGAAATCCTCTTCCTCAGCACCCCTGCCAATTTGATTCACCCAATCTATATATAGATTGAAGTCACCCATTATAACTTTTTTACCTTTGTTGCACGCATTTCTAATTTTATTTTTGATGCCATCCCCAACTCCACTACTACAGTTAGGTGACCTGTACACAACTCCCACTAGCGTTTTCTGCCCCTTAGTGTTTCGCAGCTCTACCCATATCGATTCCACATCCTCAAAGCTAATGTCCTTCCTTTCTATTGCGTTAATCTCCTCTCTAACCAGCAACGCTACTCCATCTCCTTTTCCTTTCTGTCTATCCCTCCTGAATATTTAATATCTCTGGATGTTCAGCTCCCAGGCTTGGTCACCCTGGAGCCATGTCTCCGTGATCCCAACGATGTCATATTCATTAATAACTATCTGCACATTCAACTCATCCACCTTATTATGAATGCTCCTTGCATTGAGACACAAAGCCTTCAGGCTTGTTTTTACAACACTCTTACCCCTTATACAATTATGTTGAAAAGTGGCCCTTTTTGATTTTTGCCCTGGATTTTTCTGGCTGCCACTTTTACTCAGCCTATAGGCTCAGCCTATAGCTCCCAATAGCTCAGATCCTCTAGTCCTGGCAGCATCCTCGTAAAGCTTGACAATATTTTCCCTATAACATGGTGCCCTGAACTGAACACAATACTCTAAATGCAGTCTCACCAATGTCTTGTGCAACTGCAACATGACCTCACAGCCTGTATACTCAATAGTGAGTATTTTCCTTCTTCCTTTCCTTATTTGGGACATTCTGAGGCAACATCTCTAAGGGTTTATCTGTCAATCAGGGCAGATTACATGGCCTTTCCTAACTTCCAAAGGTCATCAGGTGGCTTAGATTCCAGTCAAACTTTTTTGGGAGTTCAAACTCATTGGCAAAAGAGTGCACAATATATATCGCTCAGAGTAACAGCCAGAAATGTTCTGGTCCCTGTCTTTAACACAAAGCCACAACCCTGGTAATTTCTATGATTCTTTGTCCCAATAACAATGTTAAAGCAAATAATGGGTTGAATTGGACCCTTTTCAATTTTTCCCTTTCCAAATTCAGGCAACTGTCAAGATGAAGCAGCAGAATACTCTGGAATTGTCTGATTTCATGTATGAACCTTGTATCACAGATAGATACTCCAAATATTCAGTGAGCAGCTGAAGCTTGAAACATAAACATTGCCAGAGTTGTGGCTTTGTGTTGAGAACATTTGCGGACATTTCTGACTGCTTCCCAATGAGATATACATTGCACTCTGTTTACCAATGAGCTAATTTACCAAATAAGCTTGACTGGAATTCATGCCACCTGGTGATGTTTGACACAATAGAAGGGAATGTAATCTGCCCTGATTTACAGGGAAATCCTTAAGGATTTTGCTTCATATATTTTGATACATGAACTGAAAGTTGAAATCTATATTATTGCCATTTTTTGTGCCATTCCTCCTTTTCCTCTCAAATGCATTTTTTAATTTATATTGCCCATATGTTTCTTGACATTTTCGATCCCAAACTTCATATCATGCAGTGCAAGTTGGATGTGCATGGTTTATTTTAACATGACATAGCTGAAGCATACCAGGTATTACACGGTTATATTTAATCACAGTATTTTCATTGTCCTGAAATGTTATCAAACAAACTAGGCTCTTTGACATGGAAGACCAAGGCCTTATCAATGAAGAACATTTTAAGGTCAGGACTAATAGAGAAGATGGAGATTCAATGGGATTTAGGAATTAAATTCCAGAACCTGTGGCTGTGAAGGAAGTCTAATTGAAGAATTAAAGTTGGGGACATACAAAAGACTACAATTAAAGAAGAAACAGTTTTAAAATGTTTTAGTAAGATACTATGTTGAAATTACGACACAGGCAACAAACTTTGGAGAATGTCAAGTTTACAAAGGTGAAAACAAAGGACTCTGGCATGGAGTCCAATGGAATAGGCAAGCGACAAAGGCATGAATGAGAGTTTTAACAAGATAAAATTAGGAAGTTGTGGAAATAGTGTCTTTGGGCAAATTAGTCAAACATTCAGAGCAAAGACAAATATAAATTTGAAACGATATACCTCAATTTCAAACTGTGTAGGGTTAATTTTAATGTTATTTATGCAACTTTGAATAATGTACATGTTACTAATATCTATTAACTTTATCCAGTCAGGGGCACAGTCACAAAGACATATCCTTATCCAAAAACATTCTCTCTCATATTGATTATTTAAATACAGGATGTGGTTCTCTACCTTCACCGGCAAAACTTTACCGAGAGGGGACAGAATTTTGTTGAGGTAGACTGAAATAGTGACATAGAATTGGGATGCAAGCTGATTCTATACATAAAATGGCAATGTTTTTTTTAATTGAATTATTTATATCTGTTGCTTACAGAAGCATGATGCATGTTTCATCTTCGTCACCTTTGTGTGTCACAAAGATGCTCTGAAGTGTAGCGTATGAAAACATTTTGTTCAAAACAGGGGCTATGTAAACAAAGTAATAGCCATTGTAATTTTTTTTAAATTTTGCCGCCACACATCCGCCTCATTATGCCCAACCACAGAATAATCCAGGAGTTTAAGTGAAGTAACATAGCGCAAGGTGCAAAATGGTTGAATAAAAGTAAAAATCATTTAAATTAATATCCTGCAAGCATTCTTAATAGCAAGGCTGCATTCTTAGCCCCCTTCTTTGCTCCTTGTACACCCATGACTTTGCAGCCATGTATATATCAAGTTCAAATTTCAAATTCACAGACGACATCACCATGGTGGGGTAGATATCAAATAATGATGAGACGGAGTACCGGAAGGAAACTAGGAACCTCGTGTCGAGACAACAACCTTTCTCTCAATGTCAGCAAGACAAAGGAGATAGTGATCAATTTCAGGAAGCAAAGCAGTACACATACCCCAGTTTACATTGACGGTGCCGAAGTAGAGACGATTGAAAACATCAAATTCCTAGGAGTCAATATCATCAAAAACTTCTGGATGTTGAAGCAACAACCAAGAATGCACACCAACGCCTCTACTACCTTAGAAGGCTTGGGAAGTTCGGCATGTCCTCTACAACTATCACCAACTTCTACATGTGCACCAAAGAAAGCATTTTTTCAGGATCACATCTTGGTTTTGGAGCAGCTCCATCCAAGACCGCAAGAAATTACAGCAATTTGTGGACACAGCCCAGACCATCACACAAACCAACCTCCCTTCCATTGACTCCATTTATACCTCACATTGCCTCGGCAAGACCAGCAGCATAATCAAGGACGAGTCGCGCCCTGGCCTCCCCTCTCCCATCAGGCAAAAGGTATAGTAGTGTGAAAACACACACCTCCAGATACAGGGACAGTTTCTTCGCAGCTGTTATAAGGCAACTGATCATCCGACCCCGACCACAATCAGAGAGCGGTCATGAACTACTATCTATCTCATTGGTGACCCTTGGACTATCCTTAATCCATATTTTCTTGCACTAAACGTTATTCCCTTAATATGTATCTATACGCTGTAAATGGCTCGATTGTAATCATGTATTGTCTTTCCACTGACTGGATAGCACGCAGCAAAAGCTTTTCACTGTACCTCGGTACACACAACAATAAACTAAACTAAACTGATCTATGGATAGTAATTCTGTGGAGAGTAAAACGTTGGGTCAATTATCATTCATCAGAACTCCAAAAACATTTTATCAGGATTTTATCGGGGCTCTGTCCGCTCTTGCGCTGCACCATGTATGCAGAACTTCATCTAGACGAGCTAACCACATCCTCTAAGCACAATCCTTCCATACTACATACCTAGGGTTGTGATGAAGGGTCACTGATTTGAAATGGTAAATCTGCTTCCCTTTTCACGGATGTAACCTGTTCGGCTGCATCTTTCCAGAACTTTCTATTGCCTGCTTTTATTTCAATTTATGTATGCAGCAGATTTTTAGATTTTCAACAGAAAAGACCGGGGCAAAAGGTCATTTATTAAAAAATAGAGCACACCAAAATAAAACTATTTTTGTGATACCCTGAAGTCCGTGGAACTAAATGCGTAGTTAAACAGTCAATTATTTCACCTGTTTAGCAACCAAAAACATTGATTTAACCAATTTGTAATGTTTCTAACGTCAGTGTAATAGATGAATAGTTTGCTTTTTTAAAGTCACAAAAGATGTACAAGTAAAACTTGTGAATGATTTCAGAACAGTTTAAGCTGCCATCGTGAATTACGATTTTCCACACATTTGCAAAACAGGTATCATTTCTTAAATCATAAAATGTATTAAAACTAGAATTATTATTAAGGAAGTCATAAAACATTGCATATAAAATCCTTTTCTGATGATAGTACACCAAAATACAAATTAAAACCTTTTTTAAACCAAAAAGAAAATTTACGATCACTGATCTCCAACAGAGACCTTGCATTCTACATTTACATTTACAAATAATCACATTGCAGCTAAACATGTCAACAGGCTGATGCAAACTATAATGGGATATATACTTAATCAAGTTTACAAGATAAATTTTCAGCCAAAGGGAATCCTTATTTTCAGTTATAATCAGTCATAAATGAACAGATTGGCAGAAGAGCAAATGAATGAACCTATCCAAGTATAGTATCACAAACAACCTGTATGGTTGCAACAGACCATAATTTCTTTTATATTCCATGCCGTTTGCAATTAAGATCAACATTCAATTCACTTGTGTAACTGCTGCATAGGATGCAGATGTACCAGTCAACTTTTACCAGCTTATCTTTTGTGTTTCACATACCATGACCTACAGTTTTCTTTATCATGCAACACTTTGTAGTCCCACTCTTTATATAATAATTAGCTTTTTCTTATTTCTTTCTGAAGTGGATAACCTTGCATGTCAATAGTGTTTTACTGTCATATGTCCCAGATAGAACAATGGAATTCTTACTTACTGCTGGGTAAAATAATATTTAAACATAGTACACTGTAAACAATATGAGAAACAAGAGAGAAAAATGGGTATTTTTGTATTCCTGTCACAATTTGCTACTTCACCTATCTATATATCAACAAATCTTTCTAATAGTACACTCAGTCTCTTCAAAGTTATGAACATATATTGCAAATAGTGGAGATCCCAATTCCTGTGGCACCTCATCGGTTTCTGCTATCAATCTAAAAATTACCCTTTTTTTCTGACCTGTTCTCTATTCGCTAGTCTCTCCCCAATCAATGCATTATCTTCTACTCCCTCCTGCCATTAGCCCATGCACTCTTGAGTTGTGCAGTTACCTTTTACATAGCACCTTTGTAAATACTTTATGGAATATGTTACATCATTTGATTGCATCTTATCCATCCTGTATGTTACCATCCTCAAAGAACTCTTAGCAAAATTATCAAACACCACTTCCCCGTCTTAAACCACATATATTCGACTTGATAAATTTCTTAAATGTCCTGCCATTACCTCTCTAATAATAGGTTTCAACATTTCCAGAAGGATGGAATTATGCTAACTAGTGTATAGTTCCCTACTTTCTGTGTCGCTCCTTTTTTGAACAGTAATGTTATATTTGTGCTCCAATCCCCTGAAGCTTCTCCAAAATACAGGAAAGTTTGATAATCACATCTAATGTATCTACTCTCTCTGTTGGCATTTTTTTTGACACCCTAGGATACAGGTCATCATCCACTGGATAACCTATTTTCTTATGTCCAGAAGATTGTTTTAAATTCCTGCCATCCTATATCCCTTAATTATGCACTAGCATTGGGATATTTTTATTTTACTTCGGAGTCACGTGAGTGATTCCGTGAACAACCCCGTTCAGGCAGCATGCGCGTCAGTACATCAGCCGCACTGGCGCAAGCACCAGTCTGGCAGGACAGTGCTCCCGCCAGCGGTAAGTTAAACCTAAAAGGTAAGTTCGTTTTTACTTATCTGGGGTTTTTTCAAGTAGGAGCCTCCCTTCACAGAGGTTTTCCTGCCAGGCTCGCAGTCCAACGAGTGAACCGGTTATGGACTGTGGGGAAACCCAGTCAGACCACGGAAGCGGATAACCGGCAAAAAGATCGGGTTGTGAGATAAGGAGCCGCTGACAAGGCAGTCAGCGGCTCCCAGCCTGCGGGGATGCCGTGGAACGGCAAGGAAATAATGCCAGAGTTGCTGACAGTGGCTGATCAGCGGCTCACAGACGTTGATCCCCAGGCAGGGAATAAAATTGGTGAGAAAGGACTCGTTCAGCCCTATTTGGACTAGGGTGAGTCGGGCTACAAGGGTTTTCTCTTAATAATAACGTCTAATGTATGTTATAGTGTTTTTCTTAAAGTTAAAAGTTAAAGTCATAAAAAGTTATTGTCATATGTCCCTGACAATGAAATTTAGCACAAGTTGCTGTGAAGGGTTAAAAAATGATTTAACCCTTCAAATGAAACAGCCCTGTATCAGGCGCTGCTAGCACGGCTCTCCCGTAGGCCGGCAATGTCACAAATTAAATGGCCCTGGTAAAGCTGTACACTAAAAATTTTGATTTAGTGAGCCTACATTGTAATAGCGTGGGCCTATGGGACAGGCCGTGCCAGCAGCGCTTCACAGGGCTGCTTCATGTATGAAAATACCAGCCTATGGGAGAGCCGCGCCAACAGCGCTTGATACAGGGCCATTTAATTTGTGACATTGCCGGCCTACGGGAGAGCCGTGCTAGCAGCGCCTGATACAGGGCTGTTTCATTTGTGACATTGCCGGCCTACGAGAGGTGGCATCAGCAACGCCTGGGACAGGGTTGCTCAAGTTCACACATATGTCTGCTCGCCCATGGAGTCGGGAGATGATTCTCCACCGGGGCTGGATAGCAAGGCCCACTGAGTTGGGGGATGATTCCTCACCGGGGCTGGATAGTTTGTTTGAAACGACTATCCCAAATGCAGCAACTGTTGCATACAGTGCTACAGCAGGGCACATGTCAACAGGAGTGTCAGCGTCATCCTAAACAAAAAGGCGCCAGCAGTATCTAGTAGAGAACCTTCATAGATGAGAATTAGTTCTGACACCGACTCTGATGGTAAGGTTGAGACAGAAGTTCCACCTCTGCAGGCTGCACCAGAAGCTCCAGTTGACAGAGCTGCTCCAGGTCTTCCTCTTGGAGGCAGAGACCAAGACGGGTCAGTATCCTGCTGACACTGAGTCTCAGGGTATGGCCATGGGGCATACCCCAAGGGATAATGGGCACGTGTCAGAGGTACCTTTTTTCCTGACAACAAAGTTGCCATCCCAGCAGAATATTCTATTCGGGTATAGGTCCAATGGGTTCATATCAGTACAGGTATCCTGCGGCAGCGCCTGTTTAGGGCTGCCTACGAATCACCCTCTCTGAGGAGGGAAGAGCAAAGGGTCAAGATATAACTGACTCCAGACTCTAAATAAGTCAATAGAACATACTGAAGCACATATATGTGCCGGCAGTGAACAGCGCCAACAGGGGGATGTGAGAGCCAGTCGCCTACCCTGTTATTCAGGTAGGCCTATTTAACAGGAGAAGAAAACCTGGCAGACTGCCTCCCGCAGCTGGAATCGCCCCCCCCCCCGCTCAAACCCCCCCCCCCCCCCCCCCCCGTTCTCAAAATGCTCTGCCGATCTGGAGGAGAGATAAGGCGTCAGTTCCGCGAAACTGGCGCAGCTCGTGAAGCCCCGCCCGCACGCCCCTCCTGTCCCCTATGCACTCCAGAGAGTCACAAGCAAAACTTATAGAGGAGCTTGGTCACAAGCAGGATCTTTGGCCAGAAGCCCACAACTTCACTCTCACGCCGGCATGCTCTGCAGATCGGGAGACGATATAAGTCGACGGACGGGCGGGTGGGGTAAGGCCTGATCCTGGGGAGGTGAAGAGGGGGAGTCGGGAGATTGAGGGAGAGGAGGGAGGAGGGAGGGAGAGGGGGGAATGTGGGAGGTGAAGAGGGAGCGTGTGGGAATAGAGGGAGAGGAGTGGGGGTGATAGGGAGTGGGGAATAGATGGACTGCCCCCACCCCTCTCCCCCTCCCTCCCCACTCTTCCCCCTTTCTCCCCTACCTCTCACACCTACCCCATCTCCTCCTCCCTCCCCCCCTTCCTCCCCTCTCTCTCTCTCTCCTCCCATCTCTCACCCCTCCTCCCCTCACCTCCTCCCCTCCACCCCCTCTCCTTCGGTCTGCCCCTTTCACTTTGTCTCTCCCCATTCTCTCTGCTTTCACTCTCTACCCCCCTCTCTCCCCCTCCCCCTCTCTCCCCCTCCCTCTCTCCCCCTCCCCCATCGCACTCCCCATCTCTATCCCCCCCCTCTCTCCCCCACCGCTCTCCCTCTCCCCTCTCTCTTCTCTCCCCCTTCCTCTCACCTGCCCTCCCCAAACCCCCTTCCCCTCCACACCATCCCCTCCATCCCTCCCCTACCCTCCACCCCTCCCCCTCCCTTCACACCCCATCTCTTTCCCCCCACCCTCCGTCTCCTCCTCCACACCCCCCTCTCTCCCTGTCTCTTTCCCTTCTGTCTCTGCCTCTCTCACTGTCTCTCCCAATTCTCTATCTGTCCTCACTTTCTAAACACGCCTGCAAGTTGGGGGCTATGTGTCAGTGGCTAGGGCGGTTATGGGGTAAAAGGATCTAATTAATAATATTAATATAATATCAAGGGGGTAGTTAGTGTGGGGGTGGTCAGTGTGTGTGCTCCGCATGCACCCCCCCCCCCCCCCGCAAACGCGCGTTGGGGGAACAGACCCAACGGGTCTGCAATTGGTCCAGTATGCTTTTAAAACTGTGTGTGTGTGTGTGTGTGTGTGTGTGTGTGTGTGTGTGTGTGTGTGTGTGTGTGTGTGTGTGTGTGTGTGTGTGTGTGTGTGTGTGTGTGTGTGTGTATCTATTTTTTTTCAGATAAGATCTTTGGCCTTTGATTCCATAGTCCGCCAAAACCAGACGTGAAAACAGCGTTCTTTTTTCCATTTCGCTAGCGATTTCGTTTCTACATGCACGGATTTACATCCCGGCTCCCCCTCCCTCCAACTACGCTCGCGCCTCCCGCAGCTGGACACACCCGCGCGCGCCCCCCCCCCCCAACTATGCTCGCGCCTCCCGCAGCTGGACTCGCCCGCGTGCCCGCTCAAACCCCCCCCCCCCATTCTCAAAATGCTCTGCCGATCGGGAGGAGAGATAAGGCATCAGTTCCGCGAAGCTGGCGCAGCTTGCGAAGCCCCACCCGCCTGCACACCCCTCCCGTCCCCAGCGCGCTCCAGAGTGTCACAAGCAGGATCTTTGGTTTTAAGCCCACAGCTCTACTCTCACGCCGGCATGCGCTGCAGATCGGGAGTAGTGATAAGGTGGCGGGCGGGGTAAGGCCCGATGCTGGGGAGGTGAAGGGGGGAGTCGGGCATTGAGGGAGAGGAGGGAGTAGGGAGGGAGAGGGGGGAATGGGGGAGGTGAGAAGGGAATGTGGGGGAATAGAGGGAGAGGAGTGGGGGTGAGAGGGGTAGGGGGAGAGAGGGGGAAGAGTGGAGGGGGGTTGTGTGTGTGTTTGTGTGCGTGACATTCCATCTTTTTGGCCTTTGATTCCATGGTCCGCCAAAACCAGACCCTCAAACGCCGTGATTGTTTACATTTGCTAGACATTACACTTTCATATTCACTAATGCACTCCTCATTACATTTAGACATTTTTATGTACACATTTTTAATAAAGGAAGGATTTTTTTGATTTTTAATAAAATCCTTCCCCCCTCCAATATTTCAAAATGTTAAAAAAAATCAAACTGCTCTCGCCCATAGAATGTTTGTGAACGTTCCATCGTGTAATGTCACAATGCCCACAGATGTCCAATCGTAATGGATCTTATTTACATCTGCCTTTGCTCCAGCCGCAGCCCCCCCCCCTCCCCCACCTGATGTCGCAGCACCTTCCATTCTGTGATGTCACAATGCCATCTCTCTCAGATGTTCAATCGGAATGGATCTCATTTACATATGCCTTTGCCCCGGGCCCCCCCCCCCCCCCCGCCTGTGTCAAAGCGCGTGACCACATGTATGGGAATAAAGAAAGAGGATTGGGGGTGATAGGGAGTGGGGAATAGATGGACTGCCCCTACCCCTACCCCTCCCACTCTACCTCCCCACTCTTTCCCCTCTCTACCCCACCCCTCTCAGCCCCTTCCCTCTCTCCCCTCCTCCCCCACACTCCCCCCTCACCCACCCTCCCTCTCCTCCCCACCCCCTCTCCCTTTCTCTTGCCCTTCTTTCTCTGCCCCTTTCTCTTTGTCTCTCCCCATACGCGCGCTCTCTCTCTCTCTCTCTGCTCCTCTCTCTCTCCCTCCCCCTCTTTCTCTCTCTCCCTCCCCCTCTTTCTCTCACCCCCCTCTCTCTCCCTCCCCACCGCTCTCTCTCTCCCCCCCTCCCCTGCCCTCCCCTAAACCCCTTCCCTCCCCTAAACCCCTTCCCTCCCTCCCCAACCCCCCTCCCCTACCCACCCACATATTCCCCTCCCTTCCCCCCACCTCTCCCCCTCCCTTCCCCCCACCTCTCACCCGCCCATCCCCCCCACCTCTCCCGTCCTCACTCCATCTCCCCCCTTCCCTTTCCCCCCCACCTCTCCCCCTCCCTTCCCCTCATCAACCCCCTCCCCCTCATCCATCTCTCCCCCTCCCACCCCCATTCATTTCTCCCCCTCCCACCCCCATCCATCTCTCCCCCTCCCACCTCCATCCATCTCTCCCCCACCCCCTTCCCCCTACACTCTTCCCCCTCTCTCCCCTACTCCATCTCCCTCCTCCCCTCCCCCCTCTCCATCTCCCTCTCCCCCCTCCTCATCACACCCCCATCCTGCTCTCCCCACCTTCCCTCTCTCCCCCCGCCCCCTTCCCCCTACCCCTCTGTCCCTCTTCCACCACTCCCCCTTCCCCTCTCCCCCTCCCTCCCCACTCTTCCATCTCCTCACCCCTCTCCCCCCCTCCTCCTCCCACCCCCATCCCGCTCTCCCCCACCCACCTTCCCTCTCTCCCCCCGCCCCCTTCCCCCACCGCTCTGTCCCTCTTCCACCACTCCCCCTTCCCCTCTCCCCCTCCCTCCCACTTCTTTAATAAAGTTGTTCATAAAACGGACTGTTTTAAAAAAATCAAACCGTTGCGGCAGATGCGGACGTCACAATGCCCTTGCTCACGGCGGCACCGCCACCCCCCCCTCCCCGCACTCGATTAAAGCAGATGCTCTCAACGCGCAGGTACACTTTCCACCACCCCCCCCCCCCCCCCCCCCCCCAAGTCATTTTTTCGCCTCTCGCTGTGCTGTGGACCAAAGAGCCAGAGAGAGTAATGGCCGCCAGGGCCACCTTCTCATTGCGTGCCCCGTGCGACGATAACGGTCGCTGCTGCCGCCCGGCTCTCCTGCTGTCCTCCACTCCCCCCCCCACGTCCCGGCTCTGTCACGCTGGCGGAAGCCACGATCGGCTGGTCTCCCCTGCTGCTTTTCACCGTCCTCACATCGCTCCGTGACTCGCGGCCCGCAGGCTCACTCGGGACCACACCCACCCACTCGGGGTCTGAAGCGTTCGGGAATAAGTCCTCTGTGACGACCCGGAGATAACCGGGTAGCTACGGGGGTCTCTCTCTCTCTCTCTCTCCCTCTCAACCCCACTCCCCCCTTCCCTCTCTCCCCCCTACGCCCCCTGCCCTCCCTCCCCTAACCCCCCATCCACCCCTCCCCTAACCCCCCCTGTCAGCCCCCCTCTCCCATCTCTCTCCACCCCCTCTCCCTTGCCCTTGTCTCTGCCCCTCTCTCTCTCTGTCTCTTCCTATTCTCCCTCTGCCCTCACTCTTAACCCCTCCTCCCTTAATAATATTTATATAATATCAAAGGGCGGGGGGGGGGTAGTTAGCATGTGTGTGGGGGTGGTTAGTGCGTGTGACGCCACATGCCGCCCCCCCCTCTGCAACCAGGCGTTAGAGGAACAGATAACAGATATTGGTCTGGTATCTGGCGCGTGTGTGTGTGTGTGTCATTTTGCCTTTGAAACGTATTTTCTCGAAAACCAGACACAAATACGCTGAGATGTTTACATATTTCGGTGGCGATTTAACTTACGATTTCGGAAATCGACTCCTCCCTAAATTTCATCAGTTATTGCCCCAGATTTTTAATAAAATTGTTCACAAAACCAACTGTTCTTTTTAAAACAAACCGTTGCGGCAGCTGCGGACGTCACAATGCCCTTGCTCGCGGCACCGCTCCTCCCCTCCCTCGCACTCGATTAAAGCAGATGCTCTCAACGCGCAGGCGCACTTTCCACCACCCTCCTCCCCCCCCAGTCATTTTTTCGCCTCCTGCCATGCTGCAGACCAAAGATCCAGAGGGAGTCTTGGCCGCCAGGGCCATCTTCTCATCGCGTGCCCCACACGATGATAACGGCTGCTGCCGCCTGGCTCTCCTCCACCACCCCCCACCCCCGTCACGCTGGCGGAAGTCATGATCGGCTGGTCTCCCCCGCTGCTTTTCACCGTACTCACATCGCTCCGTGCCTTGCTGGCGGCTCGCAGGCTCACTCGGGACCATGCCCGCCCACCCACTCCCCGTCCTCGGGGACTGAAGCGTTCAGGAATCGGTGATCTGTGACGACCTGGAGATATCCGGCTGGCTCCGAGGGTACAGAGAGAATGCGCCGAGGATACGAGGCCATGGAGGTGAGGCTCACTCTCAGGCCGACGGCTGCTGGGCGGCCATACGCCTCTCCTCCCTCCTTCCCTCCCCTAAACCCCCTCCTCCCCCCTCTCAGCCCCCATCTCCCTCCTCCCATCTCTCCCCACCCTCCCTCTCATCCTCCCCTCCACCCCCTCTCCCTCTGTCTCTAGCCCTTCTGTCTCTGCCCCCTCTCTCTCTCGCCATTCTCTCTGCCTTCACTCTCTACCCCCCCCCTTAATAATATTAATATAATATCAAGGGGGGGGGGTTGTTAGCGTGTGTATGGGGGTGGTTAGTGCGTGTGACGCCGCATGCCACCCCCCCACCGCAACCGGGCGTTGGAGGAACAGACCCAACAGGTCTGCACTTGGTCTAGTACAATATAAAATCTAAAATAGCATACTTCGTGTTTGCTTCCTTGATGCCAGCGGGCTGTGCTTTCATCAGCCTCATTTCACCACTTGTCTTTATTATAAATCATAACCAATGCCCATCTTACAATTCATATCCTTAACTCAAGAGAGCACAACAGGAATTGCTGTCTGCAGAAGGTGCAGCTTCATACATTTCACAAATCAAAACACTAGCTCATAGACATCCTCTTGGGCGTGGAAACTTGAGAGCAATTTCACCAATTGCAGTCTACCGAGTCAAGAGCAATTGGTCAGGATAGGCCAGCAATTGTAAATTAACAGTTTGTGCTTCTGTGGCATCCTCAATGCAAAAATTATTACATAATGTAAAATTTCTAATTTCAACTACAGAGATTTATTTTCACACACCTTCTCATACCATCCTAACTATAAACATAGATTAAATCTACGGTATTTGATTTTGTAATTCTTACTTTGCTCCCTACTGGGTGAAGGTGGAGGGCAAACACATTAGTTGCAGTAGTGTATCAATTAAAGTTTAACTCCAATCCATGCTAGATGGTGATCATAAGCTTGGTCCTAAAGATAGGTTTTAACTGGTATCACAGTGTAAGAGGTTAGCAGGACTATTCTAGGAATTTATCGCCAACTAAATTAGGAGATGACCCCAAGACCAAAACTAAAGCTGCACAGATATCCTAAATAGTTATAATGTTGAAGGTCATTATAGGGAAGAGGGGAAAAGACCAGAAAACTGTGAATTAAAGACATTCTTTAACTAAAATTAATTTAGATTGGCAAGCACAAGATTAAGGGGTTGCTAGTTGGATGAGAGGCCAAACTACTGAATAAATTAAAAAGTATCCAAAATCCAAAGCAAGACCAGCCAGGTTTTCACTGGAATAGGCAAGTCTGAAGGTAACAGGTAGACTAGAAGTCGGCATGGTATTAAACACAATGCATGCTGAATTGAGTGGTCTGGTGTGAGATTTTAGAAGTTTTTTTCTCTCCAATGTTCCAAACAACTATTTCCAGCAAGATAACGGGGGAGGAGGGGGGGGGGGGGGGGTGGAGAGTAGAGGTATTGGCCACAGAACAGAATGTGTTGCATTAATCTTATGTTATACTGTTTTTGCTCACTCAGGAAAGTTTTTGCTCACTCAGCAATGTATGTCATACAAACAATCTCACAATTTAGTGAGAGTGGAGGGTTCAATAGAGGTGCAGGTGAGGTAGAGATATGCGTTATTAACATGTGGTTCAGATGTTTGTTTGTGAAACAAGTGTGTGGGGAAGCCAAGAATTGATCCTTGAGGCACAGGGATAATGACCCAAATGTCAGAAGATAAGCCATTGCCAGTGATTCCATGTCTATATTTGGACAAATAAAAATGGAATGAAACATGTGAAGCCTGACCCAACAGGGTGCCTTTGGAAATGCACTGGAAGATGGCACAATAATCAATGCACAAAACTACAAAGGAGGCAAAATGGGCAAGAGAGGTAGATTAGCTTTCCAACAATAGCAGTGCATCTCTATAACAGCTTTGCTGAGACCTCTTCTGGTAATGCAGCAAAGGGGAAAACCTAATGAGAAAATCCAACAGAGATCTGAAAAGAGAAACTGAAGCAAATTTGAAAGTACTATGTGCTCAACAACATTGGAAGAAAAAGGATAGAACATTGCAGTAATTTGTCACCAAATAAAACGCGGCAAGTACTTTTTCAGGAAATGGGAGATTTCAGCGTACAATGGGGAAAGAACTGTTAGCGGTATCAGTTAACACGGAGGTGAAAAATGGAAATTGGTTAGTGGAAAGAACTGGGAGGAAACCTGAAGGTTTGGTTTGGGCGAGCCAAAAGAAGGGAGCCTAGCAGCTGATAAGACGGTTGGAATATCAGTAACAAATATGTCCATGAACTATGACATAGTATTGCTGGAGGAGACGGTGGAGGAGATAAAGGAATAAAATGACAGTTTGCCATAAAGGACACATGAGAGAGGTTAGACATATTTTGCACGATAATCCTGGAATAACTAACTAGTCTTGGTAGATGAAAACAGGATCCAGTACTTTTTGTGACAAAGCTATTTGTAAGCATGATATGCCATGTTTAAGGGATCGCATATGTTTAAGGGATAGAATAAAGGTTATAACAAGGAGGGTGAGGGGGGCAAGAAGGGAGCAGTCTTTTTTCGGAAATATACATCTGACTTAGGATACCCTCAATCTGTCATGAGAAAACTGTTCATAGGACTTTCCTTCCCTTTCCATTTGCACCATGTTGATGGCACACTTTAATATTTTTCTTGCTGCAAATTAATAATAACACAAAATGGGATAACCTACTACCTTGTGTGTCATATTACTGGTTATAAAAACAGGTATGTCTATATGGAGACACAAAACCGAATGCTGAAATCTTGAGCAAAAAGCTGGAGGAACTCAGCAGGTCAGGCAGCATCTGTGGGGGGAAATCAGACTGATGGAGTAGAGAGGAGAAAGCTGGAAAAGGGAGGTGGCAAGTGATACATGGATACAGGTATGATTCATGGATGATTGGCAGATTAGTGGATAAAGGCTCGAGGTGAAAACGAGACAAAAAAGTGTGAAGGGCTAAGAAATAGCCCAAGATTAAAGATTTTTACTACCCATTTGTGAAGAATCACTGAAATATATCTACAATGCCTGGATATCCAGCAGAAACCAAGATACTTACAAATGTACATATTTGAAAAGAGTGAAAATATTTTGAGTAGATTTCTTAATGTTAGGTTGTCCCAAGGTAATATCATTGTCAGTAGAGTACATCCGAAGTCTAGTCACATATCCAATGTAACAGTGATCCAATTTTTGTTTTGAAAGCTGTTGTTGCTTGGGTTATTGCATGCTCTTCATCTGATAACTGACAAAAAAGAGGCACACCTGACAGGGCAGGAGTCTCCAAGTACAGCACTGAACTGTGAGTTTAAACATATGTCCTCTTTGCAGTAAGACTTCAATCTAATAATCAGTTGCAAGATTCATAGCAACTAAACCGCAAGTGACAATATAACAGGAAAAATAGCACCAAAGGATTACTTTAGAATGCTCTAACTATAGACATGCCATCAGCACAAATAGCCAAATCTTCTCCTGTTATTGTGAATTTTGTAATACTGAAATAAATTAACCTTGTTTTATTTATGAATCAGTACTGTACACAGCCTGCTCCGATAAGAAATATCTGACCATTGAAAAGATTTGAAGTTTAAGCTACACGGACATTGCAAAACGTATGTTTATTTTCATCGTCAATCTGGTCAAGGATAAATTTCCAGGTTAGATCAACTCAAACTGTAGATGGGTACTTTATTTTAATTTTATGAATTAATTTGTTGTTAAGCGGATTAAAAGTAACGTGGATAGGTATATGGACGGGAAGGGAATGGAGGGGTATGGTCTGAGTGCAGGTAGATGGGACTAGGGGAAATTAAATGGTCGGCACAGACTGGAAGGGCCGAGAAGGCCTGTTTCCGTGCTGCAATTGTTATATGGTTATATGGGTGATGAAATAAAAACAAATTAACCTGTATTCTGCTTTACAAATCACATTACACTCTGATCAATAAAAAACACAGCCCTTTAGTGTTAGAAAATTAAAAAGCCATTTTTGTTAGAAATATTTTCCAAATCAGTATTGCTGATTAAAAATAAGTTTAGTTGGAATATTTGTGTTACATTAAATATTACTTACACTATTATCTTTAACTCATATTGCCTCAATAATATTTGGATGGAGATTTAAATTCCACAGTTTAAGGCAGTTTTAGATTAATGTACATAACGCACTTCAATGTTGTTTACTGAATATTTAAATTTTTCCGTTTTCCGATCGCAATCTGTATACTGTAAATAAAACAAACGTTCGTTGTATGCAAAGTTCTACAATTGAACTCTTCATTTCACGGTTATACTATGTTTTAGCTGCACACACCCTTAAATTTAAGCAATAAACACAATGACCTTCCGTAATTTCTGCAAAACCGTTTTTTAAAAAAAGACCTTTTCGCAAACCTATGGCAACCCTTTCCATCCGAGAAGAATAAATAGAGACATCGTTTGGCTTTGTATTCAAGTTTTTCCGTGGAACTTACCAAACACACTTAGAGCCATCATTGCTGGGAATCCGATTCTCTCCTTTTGCAGCTCCTCAGCGTTAAGTCACCGGCTCATTTACGCCAATGCCAGACACCCGCCTCATGCGCGTAAGGATACCCAATCGTTCCTTCTCTAAACAAGAAAAATAGTTAAATGCTATTGATTACATATCTGAAGCTTCATCTCCTAACTTGCTAAATAACTGAAAATTAAAACAAAACATCTTATTCCGAACAGAGGCCGGTCTTCGTGAATAAGGCAGAATATATATCATGGTGTTGTGCAAAATAACTTTTAAAAAATACGATTTCAAAAAAGGACACAATGCAAGGGATGTGTGCACCATGAACCGCACTGGAACGGTGTATTGTAAAGATCGATTACCGGTGCTGGCGATGGGTTCAGACTACATCCTCCGTCCAACATGCCGCCATTTTGCCTCAGCACATGACCATCTTCCCCCTCTGGTGCAGACCGTCAATGCGGTAACCATGGCGACCTGTCTCCGCGCTGCACCGCTCCTTCAGGGAAGCAGAGGCGCTCAGCTCAGCCCAGCCCGCGCCCCGACCGTTGGTCTCCAACCGCCGCGCCGCGCCGCGCGCTCCGGGGCACAAGGACGAAGGTGCTCTCCCCCGGACCACCTATTGAAGCAACTGCCGGTGCGTTTTCCTTTCGCAGACAAGCAATGACATCCACGCAAATGGCCACCTCAGCTATGGAGCTCTTCTACCCATGCCCATTCTCAAGGTGACATTTTGCTTTGTGAACCATTTTAACATTCTTGGTGCAAAATTGCGCTCCCATCACAATTACATGGCGTTTTTATCCAAAACTATTAACGAATCCACTGTGTTCACAAAAGGTGAAACGGCCTGTGTTTCCACCGTTAATCTAAGTCTCACCTCGGAGCTCCTGCATCCCACCGAGGTAGAGACTTCCAAAGAATCACCCTATCAAGATGAACATATTTCCTCCTTGTCCTGAAATGCCAATACTCCCTTATTTTAAGACCGTGATTCCAGGCAACTCAGTAAAGGAAATCATAATTGCATCTATTTTTTCAAGACCTGTAGAATATTGCTTTGATAATGAAATTATCACACATTCTTCTGAACTCAAGTGTGCTCATTGTTTAATCGCATAGAACAAAATCTCATACAAGGAATCAATCTGGTGAATCTTTCTAGCACTTCCCCTTTCACAAGTATGTTCTTCCTTCAGTACACACCTGTAGTATTCCTTTCTCTCCCCTCGCTGTGCTCTTCCAGCTTCACCAACCATTCCTTTTCTACTGGCACTTTCCCAGACAACTATTGCAAACGCAACACTTGTCCTTTTCACTCTTTCATCCCACAATTCTAACAATCCTCCCAAGGTGAAGTAATGATTCAATTGCACTTCTTTCAATCTAATGTATTGCATTCGGTTTACACAATGTGATTCTCCTCTTCAATGGAAAAAAAACAAATTGAGACTGACTTTGCATTTCACTTCCATTCAGTTCATATGTGCAATCATAAGCTTCCTGTTACTTCTCAATTTAATCTTCCAATTCACTAATCTGTCTCTGGCTTTCTGCACTGTTATAATGAGACCAAATATCAACTTGAGGAATAGCACCTCATCTTCCATCTGCAGTGGATATTGAAGGCGAGACTCAATAATGACTTTGATATTGAGTCCAACCTCATAGAACATAGAACAGTACAGCACAGGAACAGCTATTTGGCTCACAATGTCTGTGCCAGACATGATGTCAAAATAGACTAATTTCATATACCTGCACATGATATATTCCTTGCATTTCCATGTGCCTACCTAAAAGCCCCTTAAACACCACTATTGTATCTGCCTTACCCACCACCCCAGTCAGCATGTTCCAGGCACTTGCAATTTTCTATATAAAAACAATTGCCCTGTACATCTCCTTTAAACTTTTCCCCTCTCATGTTAAAGTTATAGTCTCTAGTCTTTGACATTTCCACCCTGGGGAAAAAGGTTCAGACTGTCTACCCTATCGATGTCTCTCTTAATTTTGTATACTTCTGTCAGGTCTCCCCTCAACCTTAACGTTCCAGTGGAAACGATCCAAGTTCGTCCAACTTTGCCATTTAGCTAATACCTCCCAATCCAGGCAGCATTCTGGTAAACCTCATGCAAAAGCCTCTTCAAAGCTATTACAGCTTTGTTATAATGTGGCAACCAGAACTGCATGCATAACTCCAAGTGCCACACAGAGTCTCATAATGACCTTTCTTATTCTCAATAGCCTGACAAATGAAGGAAAGCATACATATGCCTTCTTTGCACTATATCTACTTGCAATGCCAAATCGCTGTTTATTCAAAATGGAAATTAATAGGCCAATTCTGCTGTACGTCTGTAATGTTGACTCAGTTTTTCTGTTTCATGGACTGTTTTGCTGGGCATTTACTGCACATTTTCTACCCGTCCCTTTTCACGTGTTCTCTCTAACTTCCCATTAAGCTCTCGATCAGATGGCTTCATAAACAACCTATTTATGTTTTCTAATTTTTCCAATTCAGAAAAAGGATCTTTGATCTGAAATATTAACCATATTTCTCTCTATTGCCTGATCTGTTGAGTGTTTCAGCATTTTCTGATTTTATACTTTGTCATTATACATATATCATATTGATTCCAGGCCATATACTTTGGCAATATAAATCACCTTGATTCCCAGCCACCATGGGATAGTTAAAATCATTATAGTTGTGCTGCTCTTGTATTCATCACTCAATCATCTATAGATTTCTCCCTCTGTTTGGTGTTCTACATTGCAGAGTGAAATTGTGGATTTTTTCCCTCCTTTATTAACTCAATAATATCTCTATAATTATAAAACTCTGATCTGGGATGTGTGTATGTATAATCACATAGTCTCAAATTTTTTTTTAACATATTCCGGTAGAGATTCACCCGTGGACTCTCCAATATCGTCTTATATGAAAAATTCATGCATTATTTCTCGAGGTATTAATCAAAATGTTCACAAATCTGAAGAAACTTCAGATTTGAAAATAAAACCAGCTGGCTTTAGCTGATGACGTCATAATGAATCTGCCTGACTGTCATTCTTGCTCGCGCTGTGAGTGACGTCACCCCTCCACCCCTCCCTCTCCTCCTTTAATTCAAACGTTGGGCCATCGACTGAAGACCAAAGATCATAGCTGAAGACTGCGGCGGCCCATGCGCTGCGAGTGAAGAACGAGCAAGTTGGCCCCTTTACTAGAGCTCTCGGATCCGTCTCGGGTCGGATGCCTCTCCCCCCTCCTCCTCCTCCTCTCCCCTCCCCCTCCTCCCCCTGCTACTCTCCCCCTCCTACTCTACCCCCCTCTCATCCCCCCTCCACCCCACTCTCTCCCCCTCTCTGCTCCCCCTCTCTCTGCCCCTCTCTCCCCCGAACTCTCTTTCCCCCTCTCCCCCCTCTCTGCCCCACCTCTCTCCACCCCCCCCTCCACCCCGACCCCCTCCCCCTCCCCAATTCCCATCTCTCCACCACCCCTCTCTCCACCCCTCCCCCCATCTCTACCCCCCTCTCTCCCCCCACCCTCTCTCCCCCCTCCCCTCCCTTCCCCCCTGCCCCCCTCTCTCCAAACCATCTCTCCACCCCCCCTCTCTCCACCCCACCCTCTCCCTCTCCCACCCTCCCTCTCTGTCTCTGCCCCTCTCTCTCTCTCCGCCTCTGCCCCCTCTCTCTCTGCCCTCTATACCCCCCATTCCCTCTCTAGACGCGTCTGCGAGTTGGAGGCTATGCGTCAGTGGATAGGGCGGGGATGGAGTAAAAGGAGCCAATATATAATATCAAGGGGGGTGGTTAGTGTATGTGTGACGCCGCAGGCCACCCCCCTCGCTCTGTCTCTGCCTCCTCTCTCTCTGCCCTCTCTACCCCCCATTCCCTCTCTAGACGCGCCTGCAAGTTGGAGGCTATGCGTCAGTGGATAGGGCGGGGATGGAGTAAAAGGAGCCAATATATAATATCAAGGGGGGTGGTTAGTGTATGTGAGATGCCGCAGCCCCCCCCCCCCCCCCCCCCCCCCGGCTACCGAGTGTTGTGGGGACAGGACCCAATAGGTCCCACTCGGTCTAGTAATCTATAGATGTGTTAGAACAGAATTTGTTGTGACCACTGTCACCTCATCTCAAACTTCTCACCTAGACTTATAACAAGGTGGCTGTCTGTGGCTTCTGTTTATAATAGTACTGGAAACCAACAGGACACGTTATTCTTCCACAGCAGTTCTTTTGCAAATGTTTGTATGTAGATTAGCATATTTCAATAAAAGATGTGAAATTGAGCCTGTGGGAATACTGCATCTTTACGGTATTGCTCGGATCATGCTCAAATCTGGTGGCAGTGCAGTAAAGAGAGATAGCCCATTGGAGCAATATATGACAAGATTTGATTTAAAAGAAGGACTTGGGTCATTGTAATGCTGCATATTTGCATACACTGTAATCTATGGATAAATTTGTCATAGATTAATTATATTTCATTTTTATTTATTTTGCTTTTCCTTATTCCACATCACTATACTTACAAAGAAACTTGTAACATAATTTTCTTCAAATTCTCAATTACATATCATTTTAAAGAAAATTATGTATTTCTTTACAATTACATATCAATTACATATTACATATTCCTTTACATTACATATACAATTACAATTTTTATCAAATTTCATTTAACCCTCTTATATAGTGATTATTAAATTATGATATTTAAAAATCTTTCCGTCTGCATGCACATGCCGTCAACAACTTCCATTATACATTCCTAAGTCTTTGTTTATAATAGAAGTTGCCCGTGTAAGCTATTATGCTGAAGTTACACGCCCAATGGTACATGCCCTGAGATACAGTATCACTACTGGCAGGAGGGTGTTTATAGTTTTCATAATAAACATTTATCTTGAAATGTAGAAATATGAACTGTAACAAGAAAACTATTAATAAATGCATAAACATAAAATTTCATGTTTTTTCAATTGGACTAAATTTACTAAAGTATGTCTGTGCATTCTAATCCAATTATTCCCAAACATTTAACCTGCAATGTCTAATATTGAATATGCTGATGCAAATGTTTTCAACTAGATTTTTCCCTGTAAACAATTACCTGTAAAAATGAAATACTGATGATATACGATATCCTGTCCAAAGAGACTGACCGGTCAAAGGCAAAAGCACACTTGAAGCATTGCCGGATTTGAATAGCAGTAGGTATATTAGACCCATTACTTTTTGCTTTGCTAATCACGCCTTGGAATTTGCCCTTCACACCACAGGAGGTACCAGGGTGAGTTTCTACTGTGACTCAATCCAAATCCTCATCCTGAACAGTTCTTGTGGTGGGATGTTATGTATTTGAGGTGTACCTGTAAGAAAAGATACCTGTAAAATTATAAAACAAGGTTTTCTAATCAAGTAACCTGACTATTGAAGGTCATATTGTAACTGAAGCAAACTGAAAAATGAAGCTTTTTAAAATATATTTGCCATAATTGTCCACAATTATAAAACCTAAAATAATTTTATAAAAGTTACTTCAAAATGGCATAACATTTATTTTAAAAATAGCACATTTTGAGGAGTATAATCATTCAATTGGTTTTATATTTTGTGGTTTTATGTTCTTACATGTAGCTTGATTTATCCCCGAGATTGCTGTCAGTATATAATGACCAAAATAAAGTTATACGATGGTAATTTTCAGTACCTCACAAATTCACTGGAGGGCGCTGTAATCTTAGAAACCCTTGAGCATTGATAGTGAATATGTGCAGTCTTTGGAGAGATACTATGAACAAGTTCACATTGTTCAAGTTGAGTTTGTTATCATATGCATGAGTACAGTGAGGTACAGGTAAAATGAAAATGTTGCTTGCAGCAGCATGACTGACACAAAGACAAGCACATAAAAACAAATTATGCATAAATTATACACAAAAATTGACGATCGATGGAGGGTGCCGGAGCTCGGACGGACCCACGGAGGGTGCCGGAGGTCGGACGGGCCCTTAGTGGGTGCCGGAGGTTTGGCGGGCTGCGTGGATGCAGGAGGTCGGACGAGCTGCGTGGATGCTGGAAGTCAGACGGGCTGCGGGGGGCCAGAGGTTGGACGGGCAGGGTGGGTGCCGGAGGTCGGACAGGACCACGTGAATGCTGCATGCGCCACTGAAATCAAAGGGGGGACACATCTTGGGGGGGGCAGGAACAAAGGGGGACCATTAGGGACTAAACGGAATAATTTGTCGGCGTCCAGTATGTGGCGACCTATTTGCAAACTTGTGCATGCAAAACAAAGAATCTCACTGTGACATGTCACATGTGATAATAAAGTATCATTCAATCCGTTAATTCACTCAAATGCTAAAAGAAAGAAGACTGCAAAACTTAGGGCCTTAGTTCAAAAACATATTTAGAAAGCAAACAAGTTAACAGTAGTGCAAGAAGCAGGCATTATCAAGCCAGGATTAGGGTTGTGTTACAATAAAGTTACAAAAAAAACCTGAAAAGGGTAGAAATGATTAGGCCCTAAGTTTTGCAGTCTTCTTTCTTTTAGCATTTGAGTGAATTAACGGAATGAATGATACTTTATTATCATAACAAGAACTTACCAGTTTGAAGTTTGATCCTTATTTTATGAGGAGTTACGATGAGGGATTTCGTGAAGACCCTGCCAGCACGCATGCGCGACATTCTTCAAAGCAGCGGTGTGAAATCACAGATAGTAGAACTGACTGGATATAGTAAGATTAACAGAAACTAATTTACCAGTTGACCTTATGATAGAGGGTTGGGAGCGGAGGGCACGAAATCCTCATCGTAACTCCTCATAAAATAAGGATCAAACTGGTAAGTTCTCGTTTAATCTTACTATTTTACTTCGGAGTCAAGTGAGTGACTTTGTGAAGATTTCAAAGCTTCAGGAGGTCGGACGAGCTGCGTGGATGCTGGAAGTCAGACGGGCTGCGGGGGGCCAGAGGTTGGACGGGCAGGGTGGGTGCCGGAGGTCGGACAGGACCACGTGAATGCTGCATGCGCCACTGAAATCAAAGGGGGGACACATCGTGGGGGGGGCAGGAACAAAGGGGGACCATTAGGGACTAAACGGAATAATTTGTCGGCGTCCAGTATGTGGCGACCTATTTGCAAACTTGTGCATGCAAAACAAAGAATCTCACTGTGACATGTCACATGTGATAATAAAGTATCATTCAATCCGTTAATTCACTCAAATGCTAAAAGAAAGAAGACTGCAAAACTTAGGGCCTTAGTTCAAAAACATATTTAGAAAGCAAACAAGTTAACAGTAGTGCAAGAAGCAGGCATTATCAAGCCAGGATTAGGGTTGTGTTACAATAAAGTTACAAAAAAACCCTGAAAAGGGTAGAAATGATTAGGCCCTAAGTTTTGCAGTCTTCTTTCTTTTAGCATTTGAGTGAATTAACGGAATGAATGATACTTTATTATCATAACAAGAACTTACCAGTTTGAAGTTTGATCCTTATTTTATGAGGAGTTACGATGAGGGATTTCGTGAAGACCCTGCCAGCACGCATGCGCGACATTCTTCAAAGCAGCGGTGTGAAATCACAGATAGTAGAACTGACTGGATATAGTAAGATTAACAGAAACTAATTTACCAGTTGACCTTATGATAGAGGGTTGGGAGCGGAGGGCACGAAATCCTCATCGTAACTCCTCATAAAATAAGGATCAAACTGGTAAGTTCTCGTTTAATCTTACTATTTTACTTCGGAGTCAAGTGAGTGACTTTGTGAAGATTTCAAAGCTTCAGGAGGTCGGACGAGCTGCGTGGATGCTGGAAGTCAGACGGGCTGCGGGGGGCCAGAGGTTGGACGGGCAGGGTGGGTGCCGGAGGTCGGACAGGACCACGTGAATGCTGCATGCGCCACTGAAATCAAAGGGGGGACACATCGTGGGGGGGGCAGGAACAAAGGGGGACCATTAGGGACTAAACGGAATAATTTGTCGGCGTCCAGTATGTGGCGACCTATTTGCAAACTTGTGCATGCAAAACAAAGAATCTCACTGTGACATGTCACATGTGATAATAAAGTATCATTCAATCCGTTAATTCACTCAAATGCTAAAAGAAAGAAGACTGCAAAACTTAGGGCCTTAGTTCAAAAACATATTTAGAAAGCAAACAAGTTAACAGTAGTGCAAGAAGCAGGCATTATCAAGCCAGGATTAGGGTTGTGTTACAATAAAGTTACAAAAAAACCCTGAAAAGGGTAGAAATGATTAGGCCCTAAGTTTTGCAGTCTTCTTTCTTTTAGCATTTGAGTGAATTAACGGAATGAATGATACTTTATTATCATAACAAGAACTTACCAGTTTGAAGTTTGATCCTTATTTTATGAGGAGTTACGATGAGGGATTTCGTGAAGACCCTGCCAGCACGCATGCGCGACATTCTTCAAAGCAGCGGTGTGAAATCACAGATAGTAGAACTGACTGGATATAGTAAGATTAACAGAAACTAATTTACCAGTTGACCTTATGATAGAGGGTTGGGAGCGGAGGGCACGAAATCCTCATCGTAACTCCTCATAAAATAAGGATCAAACTGGTAAGTTCTCGTTTAATCTTACTATTTTACTTCGGAGTCAAGTGAGTGACTTTGTGAAGATTTCAAAGCTCTGTGATTTCATGCCCTGGAACCACGTCCATGCTCATACACTGCCGTAATAACTGATGGAGGAAGTATGTTAACGTATTTCAGATTTGAAACAGAGCTGAAAAATAATAATGTATTTATTAACACAAACAAAAAAACCCTGACTTCGGGGAACGATCAGGGAACAGAACTTAAAACAGTGTCTGCAAACATCGTGGGTGTGGCCACAGGTTTATTGTAAAACCGTTGAAATGTGCCTTCATTGGCCCAGGCCGCTGTTGCGAGGACATGGCCCATGGGCACCTCCATGGTCCTTGCCACTGATGTGGACGCAGCCCTGGTAGAATGAGATTTTAAAATATCAGTGTCTACCCCTGCTGCACCCAACACCACCCTGAGCCACCTGGAAATAGTCTGCACAGTTACCCTGTAGTGTGGGCGTTTAAAACTGATAAAAAGACCTACTTCCATACTCCTGATATTCTTGGTGACCTATATAATGTCGGAGGTGGGTGGCTATACAAAGACGTACATCAATGAGATATGCCAAGAATTCAAATTTTAGAAGAAGATTGCCTTAGTGGGGATCGAGACCATCCTGTCCAATTTTAGTTTGTGGAGGATCTGGACCCGTTGAGCTGTGATAAGTGCCATTAGCATCACCACTTTGATGGTGAGTTTTACCAGTGGGAGATTCGAAACTGGTGACCAACTCCTGAGTAGGGACAACACTACCCCAATATCCCAGGTCATAGTATATCGTGGCCTGGGAGGGTTGGAATTGAAAATACCCCTCATTAGTTTCGATACCAATGGATGGGATCCCACTCCAAGTCTGAGATAGGATGATAATGCACTCCTTGCACTGTTGATGGCACTGTAGCCAAGGCTCTCATCGTAGCACATCTGTGATGGTGGCAGAGTCGTAGGTGGTATCAGTCCTGGAACAGAACACCTCCCATTTCCTTACATGGGTAAGGTATTGCTTCCTTGTGGACTCTTTGCACAACGCCGTGATGATGTACATGGTCCTGTTCGACAGCCCAAATTTCAGTAATGGTTTCTTCAGAACCTGCAAGCCAACAGATTTAGATGGGATGTGTCAGGAGGTTCTGGCATTTGGGAACCTGAAACCACGGTTCCTTCACCATGTCGAGGCCCACCGGGAACCATGGCTGTGTAGGCCAGTCGGGTATTATCAGTATTTATGATGCAGAATCTAACTGGATTTTCCGCAATACCCGACTGATGAGGCAGAAAGAGGGAAATGCATAGAAGAACAAGTTCCACCAATGTAGCGAGAAAGCGTCCATCGCTACTGCCCCAGGGTCTGGTTCCCAAGAGACATATGTTGGTATCTGATGGTTCAATCTGGACGCAAAGAGGTCGATATCTGGTGTTCCATACTGAGCTATAATGTTAGCAAATATTTGGCCGTTCAACATCCACTCGGTGTTGTCATTGAATATTCGTGACCTGGTGTCCTCCACTGTATTTAGCTTACCCGTAAGGTATGTAGCTGAAATCCAAATGTTTCTTTCAATGCACCAGTGCCAAATTGTGTTTGCCAATTCATCACAAGATATCGACTTGATACCACCCATATGGTTTAAATATGCCACCACTGTGGTATTGTCTATTTGTAGACGGACATGCGTATGATGCATATTTGTACAGTAGGCCCGTAGTCCGTGAAATGCTCCCAGCATTTCCAAATAGTTTATACCTCGTGATTGAAGCAATGTAGATTTGTGCAAATCCTATCTACCGCCACAACTGGAGGTGGTGTCGGTAGCTCCCCAGCCGTGGGCGCTGGCGTCAGTTTGCAACACGACTGAAGGGTTTGTAACTACAATGGGATTAATATATCGAATGCTGCTAATCCACCATCGTAGCTCATTTTTTGCTTTGGTTGGTAGCTGCATAGGTCTGTCAAAATGCCCAGCATGAGTTTTTAGTGCTGAGATTTTTGCTCTTTGCAAATTTTGATAATGCAACGGTCCAAATGATGCAGCTGGAAATATAGCTACAAGTTTCTCAATTACCTTAGCAGCATGTCGAGTAGTCAAGTCTTTGGCGCAAGCATGGCTATTACATGCCTCTATTATATCTGTCACTTTGTTATTCGGTAAAGTGATAATCATATGATTTGTGTTAATCGTGAATCCCAGATAGTCCATAACGACAGAAGGTGTTAACTTAGATTTGTCTGGATGGATGACGAACCCCAGCTTTTGGAATAATGACTTGGTGGCTAATGTAGCCAATTCCAAAGTTTTCCCCACAATCAGTATGTCATCAAGATGGGCCATGACTATGTGGTTTTGTCGTAGAGACGCCAATGCTGGTTTCAATATTTTGGTAAATAACCTGGGGGCTGTTGTTAGTCCATTAGGCAGTGCTCTATACTGCCACAGCTGCCCCATCCAGACAAATTTCAAATATCTGCGGTGATCTTTACGTATAGGTACTGAAGAGTATGCATCTTTTAGATTGATGCAGGCCATGAAGTACCCTCTGGAAATCAGTTGTTTGGCAGTTTCAAATGTTTCCATCTTGAAATGGGTATATTGCACAAATTCAGTTGAGTTAAATCAATAATAATACGACATCCACCATCTTTTTTAGTTTTGGTAAAGATGTTAGATACAAACTCAAGAGGTTCATGTATGGTTTTCTCTATTACCCCCTTGGTATATAATCTGAATAGTTCTGCATGTCCTTCCACTTTCTCTTTTTCGACTTGATACATGTTGAACTGGGGGGAGTTGTTTGTTTATAAATTCAATTTCAGAACCTTGAATACTGTGCAATATAAAGGGGTCAGAAGTTATGGAACTCCATGCATCTTCAAACAGACGCAACCTACCTCCCACTTGTGAGGTTATGCATGCAGAATTCCCAAGGGAACCAGACCCCCTTACCTCCATGGTTACCGGTGGGGCTTGGTCTTCCGTCCTTGGCTCTTGGGATGTGGTGGCGCTGTGGTGTGGGGTTGACGCATTTTCCAAGCGGGTCGCTCTGGACCTTGGCCTAAAAAAGGCCTCTGTGGATGAGGCGCGACCTTTGGGTTTGCACCCGTCACCCTATCGGGGTGAAAGCAGGGCCTCTTGGGTGTTGCGTAGGGATGCTGCCGTCGATACGCTGGTGGCCTGCTAGAGGAAGGCGGTTTTATCATGCCAACCGCTTTGGCTTCCTCATCTAGGTCCTTGACCTGTTTGGGCAGGTCATCCTCAAACAGCAAGCTCGGTGACGGCGTAGCGCTGGCTTTACACAACCCCACAAATTTGGGGTTGAGCGTGGGACGGATAGAGCTTTTCCTGAAGCAATTGATCTCGTATTGCGCGTTGCAGAACAGGGCTAACACATCCTGCTGCTCTTCCATCATTCCCGCACCATCAACTGACCGGGCAAATGCAGTAATCCCTGAGGTCAGTAGTTTCAGAATTTTCAATTCCTGTGCCCTTATCCCAGGGCTTATATTCCCCTATATGGATGTGTTGACGGTGGGCACATTCAGCGACATGCAATTCTCCGGGGCCAGGTAATTGGCTGTGGTCTTGGAAATTATCTGTTCCTGTAGTTGGTGAGTGGTCACGTAATTGATGCTAGCCGCTAGCCGTGGCTGAAGAGGTTGCCCTTTCTGGGACGGCTGTGCAAATTTGGACACCATCCCCAGAAGTTCCTCTTCCTGCATCCCATGCAACTTTGGGTCTTCGGTCAACCCGTCCTCAAAGTCAGCCAATCCCTGACTTCTGGCGCTCCCTTCCGAGGAGGGAGAGATGTTGGACAGTCCTGGAAAGGGAGCTGTCGTGGACCTGTGTGATCCATGGGACACATGCTCCTGCTGGAGTAGGTACCTCTGGAGCAGCTCCATCATCCTCTCCATACGGGCAATGCAATCACCATCGCTATCTGCGAACGGCAGGTTGTCTTCTCCAGACTCTGCTGAATCAATGGGGCTATAACCGCCAGTCCGCACCCCATCGGGGTGATGTCTACGGGACTGTTGCGGGAAAAAGTTAGTCAGTCAGCAGTTGTCCGGACTGAAGCGGTGGAGAGTCGGGGCCTGCCGTATGAACGGGGCTTCCCGGCTCCCGCGCGGTCCTACCGCCAGTCCGCAGTTTTCTGGACTGTTGCGGTGGAGAGTCGGGGCCTGCCGACAGAACGGGGCTACCCGACTTCTGTTCTGCCTTCCCGGCCCGAGGTACGGGTGCTGCCGAAAACTCAACGGCCAGCTCCTGGGAATTTGGCCGCTGAACTCGCTCCGAAGTCCCGTGGTCTTCCATGGCATGCTTGGAAACAGCCCTCTTTTTGCTCCTGGTTTTCTCCATCATGAAGTCTCTGTAAAAGATTAACAAATACAGAGCACCAACCAACTCAAGGTTAGTAAAAACTTACCTGATGGTCCTTTTTAAAGCTGCCGGCAGAGGAGCTGCGCTCCCCCCCAGCTTGGCGATTGCAATGGAGTGACGATATGTCGCGCATGCATGCTGGCGGGGTCTTCACGAAGTCACTCACGTGACTCCAAAGTAAAATTACATTCTTTATTAATAAACTGTAATTATGGCTGTGCATTTAATGTAAAAATACTTATTTTCTGCAATTAACATAAAATAAAGAAATTATATACTTAACTGTTGCACCATTCAACCCTTGCATCCAATAACAGCTACCAATTGGAAAACCACACATTATTGAGGCGTATTAGAAGTGCTAAGGGCAAGAAAAGACAAGTTTCCAACAGGAAGAGGAGGTGTTGATTAAGGAGCGAATGTGATGTGAGGTAGGAATTCTGAGGGAAGATAGTTTGTTTGTAAAAGCAACAGTGCAAATAGAGTAGTATCAGGGACTAAAGAAGAGGCAAGAGTCTGCCTTAATGCAATGAAGAGGTGCTGCAATTTGGATGGTGAAGGGAATTTCTGAGAGAACTGTGAAAAGCGTGAAAAGCTGCTGTAATTTATTCCAGCAAGGAAACTATAAATGATAGTAGTATTGAGTTACTCCAGCATTTACTCCACTTTGTAACTCTTTTTTTGTAAACCAGAATCTAGTAGTAGTAGTACTTACTAGTCCCATGTAATCACTGAAACAATTATTTCATTGTGTTCATGTCTTGGAGGTGACTTTCCCTGGTTGATTAAGCATTTGACACTTAATGAGGAATATAGATTCCTTTCTTGTTCTCACATCTTCCATGCTGCCTGTAAAAGGATTTCTAAGAACATCGGAGTTTGCCCTCAACTTATTTCAGAAAAGATTTTTCTTTCAGCAATTTGGTAATGAAAGAAGCCATAGGGAAATTAGATGATTTATATCCTCAGGTGATTATCTAAAATATTTGTGATTCTAACTGTATAAGCTCAATATTTTATTTTGCTGATTGCGAAACCTAATTTATCAAGGAAGATATTTCGATCTGCTTTCAATCAGTTTAAACAATTCCTTATAAAGATGTTCAAGTGAAGGTTGACATAATTTATTTTAAGAACTAGTTATAAATTAGGTTACACTAAAAAAAAGTTCTGCAATTCCTTTATTGCAATCCCAAAGTAGTCCCTAAACAAACTTATTTCAGAATAATTTGTGAGAAATTTCTAGGCTTGTTTCCACTCATGAATTATAGACAATAGACAATAGGTGCAGGAGTAGGCCATTTTGCCCTTCGAGCCAGCACCACCATTCAAAGTGATCATGGCTGATCATCCCCAACCAGTACCCCGTTCTTGTCTTATAACCATATCCCCTGACTCCGCTATTTTTAAGAGCCCTATCTAGCTCTCTCTTGAAAGAATCGAGAGAACTTGCCTCCACCGCCCTCTGAGGCAGAGAATTCCACAGACTCACCACTCGCTGTGAGAAAAAGTGTTTCCTTGTCTCTGTTATAAATGGCTTACTCATTATTCTTAAACTGTGGCCCCTGGTTCTGGTCTCCCCCAACATCGGGAGCATGCTTCCTGCCTCTAGTGTGCCAAGCCCTTAACAATCTTACTTCAACACAGTCCCCCAATTACTTCAACACAGTCCCCCAAGTTTCAAAACCTTACGTCAACTCGTGAGCACTTGCATAGATTCACGGTTTTAGAACAGTCATTTTTCTCAGTTATCAGACAGATCTAGTATATAACAACATCTAGGTATCCTTCAGTTGAGAGGTAGCCCTTAATACTCTTCTACTTTTACTGGAATGGATAAAGGTCTTTTGTTTTTTGAGTGGTGAATAGACAAGATCGCTTTGGATCTACAGTGGTTTACAAAAGTTTTCACACCCCTTGAACTTTTCCACATTTTGTCACGTTACAACCACAAACGTAAATGTATTTTATTGGGATTTTATGTGATAGACCAACCCAAAGTGGCGCATAATTGTGAAGTGGTAGGAAAATGATACATGGTTTTCAAATTTTTTTACAAATAAAAAACTGAAAAGTGGCGTGCAAAGGTATTCGGCCCCCTTTACTCTGATACCCCTAAATAAAATCCAGTGCAACTAATTGTATTCAGAAGTCACCTAATTAGTAAATAGAGTCCACTTGTGTGTAATCTAATCTCAGTATAAATACAACTGTTCTGTGAAGGCCTCAGAGGTTTGTTAGAGAACATTAGTGAACAAACAGCATCACAAAGCCCAAGGAACACACCAGACAGGTCAGGGATAAAGTTGTGGAGAAGTTTAAAGCAGGGTAGGTTATAAAAAAATATCCCAAGCTTTGAACATCTCACGGAGCACTGTTCAATCCATCATCCGAAAATGGAAAGAGTATGGCACAACTGCAAACCTACCAAGACATGGCCGTCCACCTAAACTGACAGGCTGGCAAGGAGAGCATTGATCAGAGAAGCAGCCAAGAGGCCCATGGTAACTCTGGAGGAGCTGCAGAGATCCACAGCTCAGGTGGGAGAATCTGTCCACTGGACAACTATTAGTCGTGCACTCCACAAATCGGGCCTTTATGGAAGAGTGGCAAGAAGAAAGCCATTGTTGAAACAAAGCCATAAGAAGTCCCGTTTGCAGTTTGCCACAGGCCATGTGGGGGACACAGCAAACATGTGGAGGAAGGTGCTCTGGTCTGATGAGACCAAAATTGAAGTTCTTGGCCTAAATGCAAAACGCTATGTGTGGCGGAAAACTAACACTGCACATCACCCTGAACACACCATCCCCACTGTGAAACATGGCGGTGGCAGCATCATGCTGTGGGGATGCTTTTCTTCAGCAGGGACAGGGAAGCTGGTCAGAGTTGATGGGAAGATGGATGGAGCCAAATACAGAGCAATCTTGGAAGAAAACCTGTTAGTCTGCAAAAGACTTGAGACTGGGGCGGAGGTTCACCTTCCAGCAGGACAATGACCCTAAACATACAGCCAGAGCTACAATGGAATGGTTTAGATCAAAGCATATTCATGTGTTAGAATGGCCCAGTCAAAGTCCAGACCTAAATCCAATTGAGAATCTCTAGCAAGACTTGCAAATTGCTGTTCACAGACGCTCTTCATCCAATTTGACTGAGCTTGAGCTATTTTGCAAAGAAGAATGGGCAAAAATTTCAGTCTCTAGATGTGGAAGGCTGGTAGAGACATACCCCAAAAGACTTGCAGCTGTAATTGCAGTGAAAGGCAATCCTCTCCCTATACTCCCCCTCCTCTCCCTCCTCACCTGCTCCTTCTTTCCCCTATCCCTCACTCACCTCTCCTTTCACCTACCCTCCGTCACTCCCTCCCTCCCTCCATAACTCCTCTCCCCTCCTTAACACCCTCCTCTCCTTCTCTCCACCTCCTCCCCCACTCTCCCTCCTCACCTCCCCCACTTTCCCCTCCCTCTCCTTCTCTACCCCTCCTATCCCTCAATCCCCCCAACCTCCCTCATCACCTCCCCACTTTACCCCCCCACCCTACCCCCTCCCCTCCCTCAATCCCCCCCAGTCTCCCTCCTCACCTCCCCCACTTTCCCCCCCTCTCCCTCCCTACCCTTCCTCTCCCCCAATTTCCCCCTTCTCCCTCCTCACCTCCCCAGGATCTCGAGGTTGCCGCTCCTCTGACCTGAGGTTACCTTGACCAGAGACCGCGCCAACTGGAGGCTGCGCCGACCAGAGGCCGCTCCAACCGGAAGCCGCGCTGCCTGGAAGCCACGCCGACCGGAAGCCACTCCGACCGGAAGCCGCTCCGACCGGAAGCCGCGCTGGGCAACATCAGGCATCGCTGGTGACTGATAGTTGACGCGGCCAACCAGTGCGGCGATGGTACAGGAAGGGGCGTTGCCGTCCCGGCAGTGACCTGCAGGAGTGGAGACCAATCTGCGCATGCGTGGTTTTTAGAATTTTTAAACCTTTATATCTTTTAATATATACCACCGATTGGAAAATAACTTGTTACATTTGCAGCACAGGGGAATGACGAATGAAGCCGCGGTCTCCAGGGGGAGGCACCGTTTCTGGACTTACCTGGACTTTTACCTGTCTACTCATCTGGACGCGGTGGCTGCGGAGGGTTGAGGTCCAGACCTCGGGGGAAAATGGAGGACTGGCCTCATTTTGTACCTTCCACCACAGTGATGAATGCTATGGTGGATGTTTATGTTAAATTCTTATTGTGTTTTTGTGTGTTCTTTTTCATTGTACCACTGCTGGCAAATTCATTTCAATTGCACTTCATGTGCAAGTGACGAATAAAACTGATTGGGATTGTGAATGTGAACCAGAAGGTAACAAAATGAGAGCTTTAGTTATGTACTAGGCTAGACTAAGTGAGACCCGTTGGGTCCCTTTTTCACATGGGAGGCTTGGTCCCCCATCGCAATATTCCACCACTCACCCATAGCCCCCAACTGTGCAGGCGCGGTTGACGGGTCCCCATTGTGATACTCCTGATCCCCCCCCCACCCCTCCCCCTGCACTTTGCCCCTTGTCATTTCCTCCCCCCCCCCCACACACTCACTGCACCCCCCCCTCTCAACCCCCCCCATCCACTCTTAGCAGCTCTCCGGCGGCGCAGCCATTCCCGCCCAATGGGTTCCCATTGTGACATAGAACACGCAGGCATTATCTTTTCCACTTGTGTAAAAGTGGAAAAGGTATTTATTAAAGCTTAAAATGTGAATAACCCTTATATAACAACAATTTAAATGTTAAAGATGAGATTTATTCAGTTGAGTTATTTCTTATTGTGTCTCTTGTTGCATTCTGCAGCCGGGGAGGAGGACGGCTTCAGGCAGGGGCTGTTGGGGCCGGTGGGGGAGGTGGGAGTGTCCTGCAACCGGGGGAAGGACCGGCGGGGAGGGTGGGGGGAAGCGCTGCCATGGCCTACCCCTGCCTACCGCTGCCGCAGCCTACCCCTGCCACTGCTGTGGCCTACCGCTGCCTACCCCTGCTGCTGCCGTGTCCTACTGCTGCCTACTGCTTCCTCATCCCACTGGCTTCAGCCGAGGACCTGTGGGGAACATCCTGCAGCTGGGGACGGGGACGGCTTCAGGCGGGGACCGGTGGAGCGGGGGAGGGCGTCCCGCAGCTGAGGATAGGACGGCATCAGGTGGGGGTGTGCATCCTGCAATTTAAATGTTAAAGATGAGATTTATTCAGTCCATTCTTGTTGCGTCGCTTGTTGTTTCAGGCGGGGGCCGGTGGTGGGAGTGTCCTGCAGCCGGGGGAGGGGCACAGCTTCAGGCAGGGGATGTCGGGGACGGGTGGGAGAGGGAGGAGCATCCTGCAGCTGGGGAAGGGGGCCGGCTTCAGGCGGGGCCTGGGAGGCCGGTGGGGGGAGGGGAGTGCTGCTGTGGCCTACCGCTGCCATGGCCCACCCCTGCCGCTGCCTAACCCTGCCGCTACCTACCGCTGGCGTGGCCCACCGCTGCCACTGGCATGGCCTCCCACACACACTCCTCCCCCCCTCCCCCTCCCCCTCTCCCACACACACCCCTCCCCCTCTCCCACACACACACCCCTTCCCCTTCTGCACACACCCATCCCCTCAGGGAGTAAGGTGGCGAAACATCGTAGCGTCAGCGCGTACCGTTTTTGCGCAAATTTAAAAACAACGCAAACCGGAAGAAGACAAGATGAGAGTTTTAGTTAAGTATAGATAGATAGAGAGATAGATAGATAGATTTAATGCAGTACTTTGAATATTGTCCAATTCTAACTTTCACTGTCCAAGTTTAATTATCTGAGCTCCTACTGATGCCTTTTTTTTGATGAAATGCCTGCTAACTTGTCAATTACCCCAAAACGAATTGACTTTATGCTTCAATTAAGATTAGTAACTCACAAAGGATTATTGTTTACCTACATGTAAAAATGTCATTGGAACTTTCCTACAATGCCACAAGCTGGTAACTATCTACTGTAAACCACTTTTTATTTAATCCTTTCTGGTTTACATTAACAATTTATGTCATGCATTTCATGTAATGAAACCTCCCAAGGTCCTTCAAGCTGCATATTTAAAAAATAAATTGACACCAAAGGCCATGGCAACTCAAAGTATATCCACCAATGATGAAGCAATGGAAATCAATAGTGTGTAAGTTTCCAGAACTGCTGAGTACTGAGATCCTGCCAGGTTGTAGAGTTGGAGGGAAAGGAAGATGTAGTAGCCATTTAGCTTAACGCAGTATGTTATAAATATAGCCAGTTACCTTAAAATTTTATCTGCCTGTAATTCTGTGGGTGGGATTTAATACGTAATCGGAGGCGAGTTTGCGGTTTGAATTCTCGCGCAGACACCCTAGTAGTTTTTAGTTTAGTTTGAAGAAGCAGTCATTGGAATTCTCATTAAATTCAGACAAGAACCGATTGCTTTGATGGCTGATATTAAAGCGATGTTTCATCGTCAAAGTATCAGAAAAACACAATGACTACTTGCGATTGTTATGGTGCCCTGAAGGGGATGCACAACAAGATCTTGCTGAATACCGAATTAAGGTACATCTCTTTGGAGCAGTGTCATCACCAAGTTGTGCGAACTTTGCATTAAAGAAGACTGCAGAGGATAATAACGCTCACTTTCCAGAAGAAGTGATAACCACTGTGAAGAATAATTTCTATGTGGATGATTGCTTAAAATCCATGCCTATGGAGCAGGAAGCAATTCAAATGGCAAAACATCTGACTTCCCTATGCCATAAAGGGAGCTTCACCCTTTTCAAGTGGATTGTAACCACCAGGGGTGCCGGGGAGATGGCAGTCTGTTCGTTTTTTCTTTCCTTTTGTTATTTTTTAGTTTGTTAAAAGTTGGTTTTAATGTTCTTCGGTTTGTTTTATGTGGGGGGAGGGGATTGGGGGGAAACTTTTCTTTCAAGTTCTTACCTTCCCGGAGATGTGATCAATTTTCAGATCACATTCTCCGGGCTCTGCGGCCTAACATCACTGGAGCTGACAGCCTCCTCGGACTGTCGTGAGCCCCACAGCGGGGTGCGGACTTAACATTGGAGCGGATCCCTTGCCTGGGATTGCTTCTACTGCGACCACTGTGGACTTACCATCAAGGGCTCGTAGTCTCGGGAGAGGCTAGTTGGGAGCTCCAACTTTGCAGAAGGTTCAACTGGCCCTGACGTGAGGTTCGATCGCCCGGCGCGGGGGAGCTGACATTTCCCTGATGCAGGAGCTGAACGCCGCCGGCTACGGGAGTCAAGACCATCCTGTCAACGGATGGCTCGAGGCCCCCGACCGAGGAAGAACAAAAGGAAGGACTTGAACTTTATTACGCCTTCCATCACAGTGAGGAATGTGTAGGAGTCACTGTGGTGGATGTTCATGTTAAAATGTGTTTTTGAGTGATTTGTTGCTTTTAATAGTAAGGTTAAATGAGAACTTACCCATTTGAAGTTTGATCTTTATTTAATGAGGAGTTACGTTGAGGGACTACGTGAAGAACCCCGATCGCCCGCAGTGCGCATCAATCTTTAAAGCAGCGGTGTGAAATCACAGATAACAATAATTGAAGTAACATAGTAAGAATAGTGAAAGACTGGAACTACCAGATGATCTTTATGAGGGCTCGGAGCAGAGGGCATGTATTCCCTCAACGTAACTCCTCATAAAATAAAGATCTAACTTCAAACTAGTACGTTCTCGTTTAATCTTACTATTTTACTTCGGAGTCACGTGAGTGACTATGTGAAGATTTCAAAGCTCTGTGATTTTATGCCATGAGAAACGAGTCTACACAGCCACAACTGCTTCATTGACAAATATTCATAATACATACAGTCATGACATAGATTTAAACATGCTGGTGCTATTAATGAAGTAATAATAATAGTCCCACCTTTCACTCGGATTGAAAACTATAATCAAATGAAATAGGGTTGACAAATACCCCTGGTCCAGTAATGGGTTATTATAAATGTTTGAAAATTTGTTTGCTTGACGATGCTGCAAGCGTTAGGTCATGGTCCAACTGCACAAAAGAGCCTTGCTGCTGATGTTATAGCAGCCCTGATGGAGTGATAACTAGAATCAGTATCTACTCCTACATAATCAAAGTCCATTTTATCCTCTGGAAGTGACCTGAACAGATACGTTCTTATAAGTTTTTGTGACTAACAACATAGCTAGTTCAGAGCCTCGAAGACCCTCAGTGACCTTAATGTATTGTTATATATGTGTGTCCTCACTTTACCGAAGGTCCCTGGGTATGCCTTTAACTATTTTGAGATCTGACACTCCTTCTGCTTTGCTAAGTGAATTATAAGCATAAATATTATATACTATTGTTTACAGACGTAACCATCTTGTTCCGTCGCAACTATGTAGCGACTAAACCTGTTGCGCTAACCAGCGTTAGGAGGATAACCACCTTATGAGATCAGGCAAAACTAAGGATATAGCTGGACCCCCCTGGTGAAATAGTGTTCACACAATGTTGACATCCCATACTGCATTGTACTTGTCCTAGGAAACATTGTGTTAAATATATGCTTACAAACTTGATATCCAGGGTGAACCCGACAGAGCGGGTCTTGTTTGCTGCAGCTAATACAATAAGAAAGCACGTTGGCACAGTTAATGGCCGTACAACTTAATTACTGACAAAGATCATTTAAAATGAACTCCAAACATCAGTAATTTGTACCGTCTTCAATGCAACATGAACATTCAACAAACGCTTTCCATCTCCTGGACATGAAAGTCCTGCTTTTTTGGTGTTACAAGGACTGATGTAACAACCCAGGCTGTAGAGCAGTCTATTGAATCTGCAGAACATAATTTGATTTTAACATGCAACGGCTGATTTCTCAAGCCACAGACTGAACCAGCAAGTTACGTTCAAAATAACCATATAAGGTTATATTATTATTCCCGACAACCAGGAATCAAGTTGCATAGACCAATCACACAATAGGAACCTAAATGGCTTTTAATAACTTCATTTGAAGCCCCGATTAATGAAGCAAAATGGAGGAAGACACAAAAGACCTTCCTTCTCCTTTCGCCACTGTTATGCCACATATTTTGCAACCTGGGAATAAGCGTGAAACAAACATATGTATATTCGGTGTTCCATTGATCCAGAATTTCATAAATACGGTGTGATTCAACACCCATTCTGTGTTGTCATTGACCTATATCTGATGTTACTCCAGTGGCAAACAAGATTATGTAACCATAACAGGATTCTTTACTTGATTGCATCCACGTGTACTAACATATGCCACCATCATAACATGCCAACATGAAGTTGAGCATGCAGATATGCATATCCGCTCAATTACTCTTAACCCACAAAATGCCCGTATGGTTTATAGATATTTGACACCAATAAATGAAGAATTGGCAACTCATGCAAATCTCCTCCAGCTCCAAACAAGAGATGATATTCACAATTTCCCATTCTTAGGCCATTAGCATCATTTTGCACTATAATGAGATATTTACTGATTAACCTACTGGAACAATGCTGAACAAAGTGTGTCGACCATGACCTACATGGCACTTTAGAGTTCTCCATTTAGAATGATTTCAATTCTCCCACTTGCACAGCTGAACAACATATATTATATTGCCAATTAGCCTTAATGAATAGACTGCTGCTTTATAACAACAAAGCTGTAACAGGCTTCTATTGACTCCAATCGGTTGCCTAGGACGGCGTCATAAGCCAATTGATAACTCAATGTAAATCGTAATGACCTGGTAGAGTGCGTGGAACCTCTGGACAGCTTTCATGCTGCTACCAGCTTCAGTGAACCGCTTACCTTCATCCTGCAGGATTTGCCTGTTGAATAGGTCTTACCTGACGAACAGATTCGGCGGCTGGGTCTAATGTCCCCCTGATAGCGGTGTTCACTGTATATGTGTTGTGATGGCAAATCTTGCTGTCAGTAATGATCTCTGACACGTGACTGTCATTCCTTTGGGTATGTTCACGGCTATACCATCAGACTCGGTATGCTCTCCTCCAAGAGAAGACATTAAACAGCCCTACTGCAAGGAGCTGCTGGCGCAGCCTCTCAAATTGGCCGACCATGCCATGGACCCGGCGTCAGACTAACACTGACCTGTTGGTTTTCATGTGTTGGGGTATGCTGCTCTGCAACACCTCCAATAAGTCTATTTGATAACAACTTAATTTTAATTGAATAGAGGAGCCCAATTTCTCAAACATGGTTTGAGACTGAAACAGTGGATTTTATCAAAATACAGCGTTAAAATTATCATCCAGATTTTATTGTCATTATACTATTATTTTGCCTCATCACAGCAATGCTCCAAATATCTCCAATGATACTGTAAATGGGCACACCCTATGAATCCAGTTGTTAATCAGCCATATTTCACAATGAACAGGCCACGCCTGTCATCCTTCGCGTATGCCTTGAACGGCAACTATGGCTGGATTCCCGAGCCTGTCCTGTAAGCCAACCTGACCATAATAATGAACCTGTCTGCTAATTCTAATTTGTCTAAAACAATTCTAGCCATAATTCTGACATCTCGAAAGACAATTCTGCCCATATTTTTAAACCTATCTTGAAGGCAACCCTGGCCTACCTAAACACAATTCTGGACCAATTCCAGCCAGCTTAGAATGCTAGTATTGTCCAATTTTGCATGGTTAGATGCCTCTAAATCGATGAAGATGTCTTGATCATTTGTATTGTTCAAACAAATACAAATCTTATCCACTTGTAAATGGCCCCTTGCTGTAGAACTTCAGTGTAAGAACAAACTGCCCCGGGAAGCTCACTTCTCCCATGAGGGAAACATTATGCAGCCTTTCTACAGATGTTGCTGCCTACATTAAGCAGCCCAGCTACAGGGTGCTGCTAGCGTGGCTCTCCCATATGCCGGTGCTGCCATAGCCTCAGTCTCAACATTAAACAACCCTGTTACATGGTGCAGCTGGTGTGGCCTCTTCTATAGGCCGGTGGTCCATCGACTTGGTATCTCATAACGCAGCCCTGTGGAATAGGTGCTGCTTGCTCAGGCTCTGGTTCTCCATCTAACTAATCTGCCAATTAACCCCTCCTTACCTAGCTCAATCTATCACTTGCCAGCTTTTGCCCTATCCATCACCTCACCTCTTTCTAGCAGCTATCTCCCCAATACTCCATCAGACTGAGGGTCCCAACCAGAAACACCATCGGTCCATATTCCTCCACATATCTTAGGGGTATCAAATAAGATGTGAGAAGAAGTTTTGAAAGGGATTTGAGGGGAACCATTTTTTCACAGTGAGTGGTTAATATATATGAACTTCAGTGCTTGTGGAGGAGATGGAATCAGATACAATCCTTATGTTTGGTGACTTGTAGGCAAGCTTCTAAATGGACACGGCATAAGATTTATGATCTATTGCAAGTTAATGCCGTTGGCATTGATGGGCTAAAAGGTTGGCATGCACATGATGGACGTGATGATTCTGTGATCCTATGGCATCAATTAATTTACATTTACCGTTATCATACGAAAGGGTAAAATATGCATAAAAAACATATTTTCAAAGGCATTGTAATCTACCTTTAAAACATACAAGAATATTTTTGTTAAAAAAAAAAGCAAATTCCATGATACCCTGCAAAGAGCTCTGTATTTTACTTGCCAAAAATGTTTCCAAAACATAGAATCACATTTTAAAACTTTGCCTGATTGTGTCTCATTTGTTGAGAGATGAATTGCTGATATGAAACAGTCGATTAGTGTGCCTAGTTATTTGATGCTGATGCAGTATTTCTCAGTTCCTAAGCATAAAAACAAGAAGAAAAAGTAATTCCAGTTGGGAAAGCAACCATCTGTAAAAAAATATATATAGATCGATCCCTGGGCAATAAGCAAACTAGATTAAAACAATGTGTTTTTGAAAGCAAAATATGGATAACAATTACAGAACCATTTAACTGCTGATAAATCCTCTTGTTGAGTTTGAATAGACCAAGCGGATAGGTAGTTTACAAGAGTGCAGAAGTGCAGTTTGGAAATAATTGAGATTTTGTATTTATGAAAAATTCTGGAGAAAATTTATCAAAACACATGTAATGGAAAATATGAGGTCATGGCTGTCACAGGCACTGGTAAATTTGTCCAATCTTTCTTGCATATCAGCTTCTGAGCTTGCATTTAGCATACAGTCACAAGCAAAGAAGATGTTCTCTTAAGGTAATTTATCATGCACCAAACACCACATACACAGAACCAAACATCGTTATGAGTGGTCAATGGCTTCCAGTAGTGGACATGTTCACATACCTTGGCAACACTCTCAAGATCAATCAGCATTGATGCCGGTGTCAAGAATTGGATAACAAAAGCTAGCTCTGCTTTTGGACGACTGATAAGTAAAGTGTGGGATTAAAGAAAAATCAGCCTAAAGACCAAGATGAAGGTGTATCGTGTGGTTGCCATACCCACCTCACTCTATGCTTGTAGACATGTTTAGTGAACAGCAAACATGCCAGGCAGCGTAACCACTTCCACATGATCTGTCTGCACAGAATAGTTCACATCAAGTGATTAGATATGATTCCAAACACTGATCATGTCCTAAACAAACATTACCAACATTTATACATTGTGAAATAAATAATCACACTTCAGGTAGACAGGACATGAAAGAAGAATGTTTGATGACGGAACACCAAAGCAACTGCTTTATGGAGAGTTACTCTCTTAGACCATCCCTGAAGAGTTTCAGCATTGACACACACCACTGGGAACAACAGACAATAGACAAAAGACAATAGGTGCAGCAGTAGGCCATTCGGCCCTTCGAGCCAGCACCGCCATTCAATGTGATCATGGCTGATCATCCCCAATCAGTACTCCGTTCCTGCCTTCTCCCCATATCCCCTGATTCTGCTATAAGAGTCCTATCTTGCTCTCTCTTGATAGTATCCAGTGAACCGGCCTCCACCGCCCTCTGAGGCAGAGAATTCCACAGATTCACAACTCTCTGTGTGAAAAGGTGTTTCCTCGTCTCCGTTATAAATAGTTTACCATTTATTCTTAAACTGTGGCACCTGGTTCTGGACTCCCCCAACATCGGGAACATGTTTCCTGCCTCTAGCGTCTCCAATCCCTTAATAATCTTATATGTTTCAATAAGATCCCCTCTCATCCCCTGCACCAGCAGTCTGCCCGTCCTTTCATCCTTTTTGTTATTTTTAGTCTGTCAAAAAAGTATGTTCCTGGAGATTTTTATGTAGGAGGTGTAAGAGGGGAAACCGTTTCCCAGTCACTACCTGGTCGAGGATGTGTCTTTTCTACGAGTTGCATCTTCGCCCTCCTCGCGGCATACCAACAGGATTGGCGTGGCCTTTCCTGCCGGAGACCGCCCAGAGCTTCAGAAGTGGCATAGCACTGGATTCCATTGCAGAGCGGGCGATGCCTACCGGGGATCGCGGTGTGGAGCTCCGGAGTGTTGGGCCAGCTGCTTTAACACCATGGAGCTGTGGTCTGCGGAGCTTCCAGACTTTACCATCGTGGAGTCCTGGGATCCTTTGTCGAGGGTCGCCAGTGTTGAGTCTCCGTCCAGCACGGCCTGCGGACTTCAGGAGCCGCGGTCTCCGGTAGGAAGCGGCCGATTCAGAAACTCCAAGCCGCTGAGAGTGTTCTCCCATTCTGACGTCGGAGTTCCAACATCCCGGCGAGAGGGCTTGAAACATCGGGCGGGCCGTCCATAACGCCGACTGCAGAGGGCTCAAAGCCACGGGTGAACAAGAGGAAGCTGACTGAACTTTATTGCCTTCCTTCACTGTGGGAAAAGTTGATTCTGCTGTGGGGCGATGTTCATGTTAAATTCTATCATGTATTGTGCTCTTTTTTATTCGTATGGCTGCATGGTAACTCAAATCTCACTGTACCAATTGGTGCATGTGACAATAAATGTAACTTAAAATTGAACTTGAAGATCCCCTCTCTTCCTTCTAAACTCCAGAGCATACAAGCCCAGCCCATACATTCTCTCAGCATATGACAGTCCTGCCATCCCGGGAATTAATCTTGTAAACCTACTCTGCACTCCCTCAATAGCAAGAATATCCCTCCTCAAAATAGGGGACCAAAACTGCACGCAGTACTCCAGGTGTGGTCTCACTAGGCCCCTATACAACTGCAGAAGGTCCTCCTTGCTCCTATACTCAACTCATCTTGTTATGAAGGCCAACATGCCATTCGTTTTCTTCACTGCCTGCTGTACCTGCATGCTTACTTTCATTGACTGATGAACAAGGACCCCCAGATCCCGTTGTACTTCCTCGTTTCCCAATCTGACACTATTTAGATAGTAATCTGCCTTCCTGTTTTTGCTACCAAAGTGGATAACCTCACATTTATCCGCATTAAACTGCATCTGCCATGCATCTGCCCACTCACCCAACTTGGCTAAGTCACTCTGCATTCTCATATCATCCTCCTCACAGTTCACACTGCCACCCAGCTTTGTGTCATCTGCAAATTTGCTAATGTTACTTTTAATCCCTTCATCTAAATCATTGATGTATATTGTAAATAGCTGTGGTCCCAGCACTAAGCCTTGCGGTACCCTACTAGTCACTGCCTGCCATTCTGAAAGGGACCAGTTAATCCCTACTCTTTGTTTCCTGTCTGCCAACCAATTTTCTATCCATGTCAGCACTCTACCCCCAATACCATGTGCCCTCAATTTGCCCACTAATCTCCTATGTGGGACCTTATCAAATGCTTTCTGAAAGTCCAGGTACACTACATCCACTACCTCTCCCTTGTCCATTTTCCTAGTTACATCCACAGAAAATTCCAGAAGATTAGTCAAGCATGATTTCCCCATCGTAAATCCATGCTGACTTGGACTGATCCTGTTACTGCTATCCAAATGCGCTGTTATTTCGTCTTTTATAATTGACTCCTGCATCTTCCCCACCACCGATGTCAGGCTAACTGGTCTATAATTCCCTGTCTTCTCTCCCCCGCCTTTCTTAAAAAGTGGGATAACATTAGCTACCCTCCAATCCACAGGAACTGATCCTGAATCTATAGAACATTGGAAAATGATCATCAATGCGTCCACGATTTCTAGAGACACTTCCTTAAGTACCCTGGGATGCAGACCATCAGCCCAACAACAAGCGTTGGATCATCATGTTTGATGAAACTGCAGGAAACCAGTGCTCGCCAATTTGAGGAAGCAAAGAAAAAGGAATCATGAAAATCATGAACCACTCATGGTACATTATCCTGACACCTTTATTATCTGTGTACATGGAACATTCAAGCCCAGATTGGTTTACTTTGTCACTTCTGTACACATCGCAACACAACAAACTAGATGTCATGGTCTTACACAAAATCGACTGGCAAACTGCAACAAAAATAAATAAACTACTGAAAAGCTCATGTATGTTCATCAGTTATGTTATGTTTATCATCAACAATTAAATAGTAAAGATTTAAATAAGAAGATAAAATGGTGGTCAGGCAGCATCAGTGGAAACTGAAACAGTTACCATTTCAGGTCAAAAAGCCTTTATCAGAATTGGAAAGAGAGAGCAAGTTGCAGTAACGGTGTGGGAAGGATGGATAGAACAAAATGAATATCTCTGATAATATACAGCCAAGGGATAGGCTGTAATTGAGATCACCCAGTCAATAGAGTGAATCTGAACAAAGGAACATAAAAGCTATGAAACAAGGGCATTTAGAGAATATGGACATAAACAAAGTTGAAAGTCCTTTATTCAGATTCACTCTCTAATGTCCCCATTAACCCATTGCCTGAATGACCTGTACAATTTACTGGCATGGCAATTCTTGTCTATTTATCCTCGTCTTTGTCCTATCTATCAATCCCTTACTTTCCTTGTAAATTAAAATCAACTTGTTTGCTCTCTTTCCCTGTTCTGTTTCTCCTTTGGCAGATGCTGCATGACCTGCTGAGTCTCCCCGGTGTCTCTGTTTTCATATTTCCAGCATCTGCAATTTTTAATTATCAATCACAAAAGTTTACACAATGTGAGCTTGAATTGCAGTACTGCAATCCACAGGTACTTTCATTCAAAATTTGATCCCAGTGCATTGAAGAGGATATTAGAACAATTGAGAGTGCTTGGATTTAAGAAGAGTCTTCAAATGGGATAAAAATAGAGATACAGAGAATTTACAGAAGGAAGTTCAGAGCTTTAAGGAGGTGCAGTCATTGGATTTTGATGTGAGGAGGAGATGCAGCAATGCTGACAAGTTTTAAGAATCATGATAATAACTCGCACCCATCTTCATCGGTAGAATGGCAGTAGAGTGTTAACAGTTTTACGTTTCTGGGTGGACACATCTCTGATGATCTCTCATCGGCCCAGCACAATGATGCAACTGCAAAAACAGCCCACCGATGCCTGGTATTTCCTCAGAAGTTTGAGGATATTCATAATTTCACCGAATACTGTATCAAACTTTGATAGGTGCACAGCAGAGAATATACTGACTGGTTGACTCACGGCCTGGTGTGTTAATTTGAATGCTTAATTATAAAAGAGGCTGCAGAAACTGGTCGACTTTGCCCAACCCATCACGGATATTGACTTCTCCACCATCGAAGAAATCTGACAGGAGTCGCCGCAAGAAGATAACAATATAATTAAGAAGATGCACACCACTCTAGCCATGCTCTCATTTTTGCTGCTACCAACAAGAAAGAGGTACAGGAAAAATTAAAGAACAGCTACTGTACTTCCCTTCAGCCATCAGGCTCTTGAGAAACCCTCCACAGTCCTAACCATATCCCCACAGATTTATTATGGACATCAGAATACGAAGGAGGCACTCCGTACATTGGCTTGCATTATCATGCTATAGTTTACCTAGAAAAATAGGTAATTTATTGTGTTTTGCCTTTAACGTGCCTGGAAAGGTACCGGAAATAAGAATTTTGGTGTTCTAGATAATTAAACACTCTTTACTTTTGATTGATGACTCATGAAAATGTATGCCGTGCAGTCTCCCTTATGATTCCTTGAAGAGGAAGAGAATTAGAGAATCTTCATGGTGGAGTGGAAGGAGGTGAGGGGAGGCATGGTCACGTGAACAGCTGCAGTTGCCTGTCTTTGGTTTGGCCTTCTGAAAATCTAGCCTGGATTGTGTGTTCATGTTTGCAGAGTGAGGCTAATGCACAACCTTTCACCTCAGAGGAGAAGTTCTGGCACAAAGTCAAGGTTGACACCTTTGATATCAAGAAGAAAATTCTGGGAAAAAATGTGTTCACCTAATAAACAAAAAAAATAGTGAGATTAAACGAGAACTTACTTGTTCGAAGTTTGATCTTTATTTTATGAGGAGTTAAGATGAGGGATTACGTGAAGCCCCGCCAGGCACATGCGCGTCATACTTCAAAGCAGCGGCGTGAAAAACACAGAAACCGATAGCCGAAGTAAGATAGTAAGGCTTACAGAAGACTAGAACTACCAGATGATTCTTTAGATTATGAGGGCAGGGAGCGGAGACACGTAATCCCTCATCATAACTCCTCATAAAATAAAGATCAAACTTCGAACAGGTAAATTCTCATTTAATCTTACTATTTTACTTCGGAGTCACGTGAGTGACAACGTGAAGATTTTGTAGCTCTGTGATTTTCATGCTGTAGATTCATTCCATACGACACACTGCTTCAGTTGACACAGTAGTGAGTAAATAATATATATGGAACATTGCTTGAAATTATGCAATAAGTATTTTAATAATAATAATAATAATAATAAAAAGAAAAGAAAAGTAATAACCCCTCTATCCCAGGGGGAAATTACAACAAAGGATATCAAAGCAATGACATAAAAGAAAGCAAAGAATCAAACAGAATCCAACACAGCGTGTCCCAACCCTGGCACCGTGACAACAGGTTTATCGTAAAACTTGGAAAAAGTTTCTTCTTTAAACCATCCTGCGGCCTCTAAAATTTGGTTGAGCGGCACGTCCTGTGCCTTCGCCGTGGATGTGGTTGCCGCCCTGGTGGAGTGAGATTTAAACACATGAGTGTCTACTCCAGCTAAATCCAGAACCTGTTTTAACCATCTAGAAATAGTTTGTACAGTCACTTTTTTATATGGTTTCTTGTGGGTAATAAGCATTGCTGTCTCACAACCTTGGAGACTCTTGTTTACTTCAATATATTGAGTCAGATGCTTAACCACACACAATGTTTGGTCAACAGGGTATGCTTTAAAGATTACCTTGGTTCCAGCCTTCCCTGGTCTGCTTTGTTTGATGAGATCATAAACATTAAAAGTAATGTTATCTGCAGACAAATGCATACAATCTAAACGTAACATTTGCAATGTTTGTACTCTTTGTGCTGACACTAATGCCATGATCATTACCACTTTAAATGTTAACTTCTGAAAAGACAGTGACGTAATTGGAGCCCACTGCAGAAGCAATGTAAGAACTACACTGACATCCCAAATTTCTGTATATCTGGGTTTTGGAGGATTTTTATTAAAATTTCCTCTCATAAATCGAGACATCAATGGATGAGACCCGATAGACTGACATTCTGAAAATTGTCCTAAATAGGAGGACAAAGCACTACAAGCACTATTAATGGCACTATAACTTAGGTGCTGATCAAAATGCAACATAGCAAGGAACTCCAATACATCTAATATGTTTGCAGTATGATAAGATATATCTGACTGTATACAAAAAGTTTCCCATTTCTTTATATGAGACATATATTGTTTCTTAGTGCTATCTCTCCAAGCTGCAGTTATGACATCCATGGTCCTATCCGACAGTCCAAGCCCTTGTAATGGTCTGGTCAGAACCTGCAGATTAACAAATTAATATGATCATGCAATGGATGAACTTCTTCTGTTACTGGTTGTACCAACAATTACTGCAGCTGGGAATTGTCATAAATGATTGAGTTATCATTCTGAGCATCAATGGGAACCATGGCTGTGTAGGCCAGCTTGGAACCACCAAAAAGCCCGTGGTGGAGTCTTGCTCTATTTTGGTGAGACATTGCCTAATCAGACAGAATGGGGGAAAAGCATAGAAGAACATATTTCCCCAATGTAGCGAGAATGCATCCACCGCTACTGCTCCTGGGTCAGGCTCCCATGAGATGTATTTAGGCACCTGGTGATTTAATAGTGAAATTTAATGAGAACTTACCAGTTTGAAGTTTGATCTTTATTTTATGAGGAGTTACGATGAGGGATTACGTGAAGACCCCGCCAGCATGCATGCGCGACATTCTTCAAAGCAGTGGTGTGAAATCGCAGATACCAGAGTAGACTAACATAGTAAGATAAGAGAGAACGTATATACCAGTTGAACTTTATAATAGAGGGTTTGGGAGCGGAGGGCACGTAATCCCTCATCGCAACTGCTCATAAATAAAGATCAAACTTCAAACTGGTAAGTTCTCATTTAATCTTACTATTTTACTTCGGAGTCACGTGAGTTACTACGTGAAGATTTCAAAGCTCTGTGATTTCTTGCCCTGGAACGAGTCCATGCTCACACACTGCCATACTAGGAAAGGAGGATGAACGTATTTCAGACATGACATTGTGCTGAAAAACAAAGAAGGTATTTATTCATACTTAAAATAATATGCCCCACATTGGGTAAATTATGTAACAGAACTTAAATTTTTTCCTGCAAACATCTCAGGAGCGGCCATGGGTTTATTATAGAAACGCTGAAAAGTCCGTTCATTCCTCCAACCCGCTGTGGCAAGGATGTGGTCCATAGGAACTTCCATCATCCTAGCCACCGATGTGGATGCAGCCCTGGTGGAGTGAGATTTGAAAACATTAGTGTCCACCCCCGCTGCACCCAATACCACCCTTAACCATCTAGAAATGGTTTGCACCGTGACCTTATGGTGAGAGCATTTGTGGCTTATGAGTAAAGCCCTCTCTGTGCCCCTTAGACTCTTGGTGACTTCTATATATCGTAAAATATATGTCACAATGCAGAGCCAACTATCTGCAGGATAGGCCAGAAATTCTAATTTTTGGCCAGAGGAACCGGGTCAATCTTGTTTGAGTAACCCCTGTATCAGAAAGGTTATCTTGCCATTGGTTATATACATGGTGTCCATATTTAGCTTATGTAAGGACTGGACCCGTTGTGCTGTTACAAGTGCCATTATCATAACCATTTTATATGTTAGTTTATCCAGAGTGAGCCCCGATATAGGTGTCCATCCTCGAAGCATAGTTAATACTATGCCTATGTCCCATGTATGTGTGTATCTGGGCCTCGAGGGGATTAGAGTTAAATATACCCCTCATCAGTTTAGATACCAGTGGGTGTGATTCTATAGCCAGGTGATCACTCTCTCGGCCCAGGTAATGACTCTCGACTCCGTGCACAATTAATGGCACTGTAACTTAATCCTTCATTGAAATGATGGGTGGCCAGAAACTCCAGCACTTCAGTGATGGAGGCTGAGTCATATGAAGTGTTCATTCTGGTGCAGAACACCTCCCATTTTCTGACATATGTCATGTACTGTCTTCTGGTGGACTCCCTGCACGACGTTGTGATGACATTGATCGTCCTGTCAGAGAGTCCGTAGTCCAGAAATGGTCTGTTCAGAATCTGCAAATCAATAGGTTCATTCGATCATGGCACGGATGACTTTCCCCTGTCACGGGGTGTACCAACAAGCTCGGCCATTTGTTGATCTGAATGCAGGGTTCTGCGGCCATCTTCAGTACTGCTGGGAACCATGGTTGGGTAGGCCAGTCGGGAACAACCAAAATACCCGTTGCGGAGTCTTGTTCAATTTTTTGTAAGACCCGACTGATGAGGCAGAAAGGGGGAAATGCATAGCAAAACAAATCCCCCCAATGTAGCGAGAAAGCATCCATCGCTGCTGCCCCCGGGTTTGGTTCCCAAGCAACATATGTTGGTAGTTGGTGATTTAGTCTGGATGCAAAAAGGTCGATATCTGGTGTCCCATACCGTTCTATAATATCTGTAAACACTTTCCGATCCAACATCCATTGAATGTTGTCGTTGAATTTACGTGACCTGGTGTCCGTCACTGTATTTAGTTTACCTGGAAGGTAAGTGGCTGAGATCCAAATCTCTCTATCCAGACACCAGTCCCAGATATTATTAGCCAATTCATCACACGATATCGACTTTATTCCACCCATATGATTAATATAGGCCACCACTGTGGTATTATCAATTTGTAACCGTACATGCAACTGGTGCATATCTGAGCAGTAGGCACTGAGTCCATAAAATGCTCCCAGCATTTCTAGATAATTAATCCCTAGTGCTTTGAACAGGGTTAATTCTTGTGCACTCCATCTGCCATTACAACTTGTGGTGGTATTAGTTGCTCCACAACCTTTAGCAGTGGTATCAGTCTGTAATGTAACCGAGGGATTCATGATAGTGATGGGGTTAGAACAATGATGAGTATTTTCTATCCACCAATTTAATTCTAATTTAGCTTTCCCTGGTAGTTCCACAGGCCTATCGAAATGGCCCGCATGATTTTTGAGAGCTAGAATTTTTGCTCTTTGCAGGTTTTGATAATGGAGTGGTCCAAATTGTGCTGCTGGAAATGCAGCCACTAGTTTCCCAATCACTCTGGCTACTTGCCAAATGGATGGTTCCCTGATGCCAGTGAGGCTTTTACATGCTTCCGTCAAGTCTGTCACTTTGTTCGGTGGCAGAGTGATAGACATTTGAACAGAATCGATAGTGAACCCCAAATAATCCATGGTAGTGGAGGGTTTCAATTTTGATTTATCTTGATGCATGATAAATCCCAGCTTTTGAAAAAGATGTTTTGTGGCTGATACTGCCAATGTAGCCATCTCCAAATTCTCACCTACAATGAGAATATCATCAAGGTAAGTCATGACAATATGGTTATGTTTCCTTAAGTATGCTAAAGCTGGTTTTAACAATTTTGTAAACAGCCTGGGTGCCGATGACAACCCATTGGGTAATGCCTTATACTGCCAAAGCTGTCCCATCCAGGCAAATTTTAGGTATTTACGATGATCCTTGTGTATTGGTACTGAATAGTATGCATTCTTTAGATCGATGCAAGCCATGAAGTACCTATCAGAAATTAGTTGCTTGGCTGTGACAAACGTGTTCATTTTAAAATGGGCATACTGAATGGAAGTATTTAGTTCGGTCAAATCTATAATGATGGGGCATCCGCCATCTTTTTTGTTTTTTGTAAATATATTTGATACGAACTCTTGAGATTCTCTGATTGTCTTCTCAATTACCCCTTTTGTGTTTAGTCTCAACAGTTCAGCATGGCCTGCTGTTCTCACATTTTGTGAAAGTATGAACTTCCGGCTGGGCGTATGCTGAACTGGGATGGGGAGTTTGGATACAAATTCAATTTTGTAACCCTGAATACTTCCGAGTATGTAAGGATCAGTGGTAAAAGTGCTCCACACATGATGAAACAAGTGCAACCGTTCACCGACCTTTGATGAATCTAGGCATGCAATGTTTTTGAGGCAACCAGACCCACCTACGTCCATGGTTACCACCGGTGCTGTGTTGGTTGTCTCTGTCCTTGTTTCTTGTTGTATTGTGTTGCTGCGTTGTGGGGTTGGTGCATTTTCCAAGAAGGCCGGGCTGGGCCATGGTCTAAAAAAGACCGCTGTGCAGGTGGGCCGGCCTTCGAGCTTTCACCACCAGATGGTCTTTCGTTGTAACGATGTCTGGTGGATGTGTAGGGGTGCTGCCGCTGCTGATAATGGGTTTTGGAGGTGTTTGGCACCTTGATCAGGCCTATAGCCTTGGCCTCCTCATCCAGGTATTTTACCTGCTTCGGGAGGTTGTCCCCAAACAGCAAAGTTGTCAGCTGTGTGTGCTAGTCCTGCATAATCCCGCAGATTTGGGACTAAGTGCAGGCTTGATGATGCTCTTCCTGTAGCTGTTAATCTCAAATTGAGTATTGCACAGGAGTGCTAGAGCGTCTTGTAGCTCTTCAGGCATCTCAACCCCATCGGCTGTTCTAGCTACTGCTGTGATACCAGCAGCCAGCAGTTTAAGGATTCTCTGGAGTTTCACCTCCTGGCTCCTTATAGTTGGGCTCATGTTGCCCCAGATGGGGTTGTTGACTGCAGGCAAATTTAGAGAAATGCAGTTCTCTGGAGCAAGGTATTTCTCTGCCGTGTTGTTTATGGCTTGTCCCTGCAGCTGGTTGGTAGCCATGTAATTAATACTGGCTGCCAGCTTAGGATGTATAGGCAGTCCTTTCTGGGTTGGTACAGCATGTTTATTAACTATGCCCAACAACTCTTCTGGCATCCCTGACACAGGTAACTCTTCAGCCATTGCCCCTTCTTCAGGGTCAGCCCAGCTCTGACCTCTAATGCTCCCCTGCAACGAGGGTGAGACATTTGGCAGTCCTTGATAGGATGCTGCCGTGGGTCTGCGAGGAGACCCACCGTGACTCTGCCCCTGCATAAGCAGGTCATGCTGGAGCAATTGCTCCACCATCTGCTCCATGCGGGAAAGACGCCCGCCGTTGCTATCCGCGAACGGGGTGTCCTCAGGTCCGGACCCAGCCGAGACAATGGACCTGTCCGACTTCTGGGTGGTTTTGCCGGCGGACCGTGGCGCACCTGCAGTCTGTTGCGGCGAGAAGTCGGGAGCTACTGGCAACACCTGCAGCTCTGGAGAGATGGCACGCTGCTGGCTGCTTTCCACAGCAGTGGTTTTTGCCGCTGCTCTCCTGGATTATCTCGACTCCATGGTGCTTGTTTCGTCGCTGGAAAACAAAGAACACCAAGTCGCCACGCTCACCAGAATGGTAAGACTTACCTTCAGTACGTTTTTTAAACTTACACTTGGAGGAGCGGCGCTCCTACCGACTGTCACTTCTGTAATGTGTTCGACAATATGTCGCGTGTGCGTGCTGGCGGGGTCTTCACGTAGTCATTCACGTGACTCCGAAGTAAAATCTGGATGCAAACAGATCAATGTCTGGTAACCCATACCGACTGACAATCTTTTTGAAACTTGTTGGATTTAACATCCGTTATGTATTGTCTTTGAACTTTCGTGATCTGTTGTCTGCCACAATATTATCTATCTGGTAGATAGATAGCTGAAAGCCAGATATTCCGAGATATACACCAGTGCCACATCAGGTTGACCAGATAATCACATGATACTGATCTTACTCCTCCCATGTGATTGATATATGCCACAGCTGTGGTATTGTCTACTTGTAATTGAACATGCAACGTAGAACAATAAGCTTTCAATCCATAAAATGCCCCCAATAACTCCAAATAATTGATACCATATGTTTGGAGAATTAAATCCTCTTGGACAGTCCATCTACCACCACAGCTGGTGTCATTGTTCGTAGCCCCCCATCCGAGAGCACTCACATCAGTTTGCAATACCACTGAAGGTTGCTGAATAAAAATGTTTTTAGTAGCTTGTGCAACATTCCCAATCCACAACTTCCACTATGAAAATGACCTGCACGTTCTTTTAGTGCTTGTGCTCTTGCCCATTGAAGACTTTGATAATGCAGAGGACCAAACTCGACAGCAGGGAATGCTGCTACTATTTTACCAATAACCCTAGCTACTTCTCGGATGGAGGGATAAGGTTTGTCAGTAAGGCAACTACAGGCATTTGTAATATCCCCAACTTTATCTGTTGGCAAAGTTACTTACATAGCAACTGAATTAACGACAAACCCGAAATAACCAATTGTTTGAGATGGCTGTAGCTTAGATTTTGTTGGATGGATCAGAAACCCTAGCCTTTCAAACAGGCTTATAGTTGCTGAAACTGATTCTTCAGCTGATTCCTGAGTGGCATTTACAATTAAAATATCATCAAGATAAGCCATGACAATGTGGTTTTGAGCTCTTAATAATGCCAGTGCTGGTTTCAATAATTTTGTGAACAGCCTGGGAGCTGAAGTTAACCCATTAGGTAATGCTTTAAATTGCCACAGCTGACCCATCCTATTAAACTTCAAGTACCTACTATAATGGTGATGAATTCAATTTTGTGAGGTCCAGAATGACTCTACAACCCCCATCTTTCTTTGGCCTGGGGAATATACTGGACACAAATTGTTGCGGATGATACACCGTACTTTCAATTACTCCTTTATCAAATACATTTCTAACTTCTTCTTTTATCTGAGAAGTTTCAGGTGCAGAAAACACTAAAACCCGATTAGGTTTATTCTGTACAGGTGGATCAACTCCTTGCATAAATTCTATTGTAGAACCTGACGTAGTATCTAATATAAATCGATCAGATGTTATACAGCACCATTCATCATAAAACAATTGGAATCTACCACCAACCAGAGGTTGTTCCCCAAAAGTTTTCTCTGTGATGGAATGAAGTTTTTGTACCTCAGCAAATGACCGTGACAGTCTCCTTCTTCCAACAAATGGGTTGACATTGGGCTGTGATGGGTAATAATACCTTCTCATCACTCCCCTGCCTCTGCTTGTTCCTGCTCCGGAATCAAACCCTCTTCTCATCCAGCCATCTCATCTTTGGCCATACATGAAAGGTTTCATGAGGCTGATAGTCTATGCCTCCTCATCAATTTCTTTAATTTGCTTAGGCAGGTTCTCTCCAAAGAAATAAGCGGGAGCTTGAACATTACTTGATTTGCACCAACCTGCAAATCTAGGGTACAGTATGGGCCGAATGGCAATTTTCCTCATACAATTGATCTCAAAAGAAGAATTACAAAACAACACCAACATGTCTTTTTGTAGTTTAGACATTGCACACCCTTCTACCTGCTTCCCAAACGCAGTGATGCCAGCCGCAATGAGCTTGAGGACCCGCTGGAAACGTATTTCCTGTCCTCGCATCGTTGAACTCATGGATTCACCGTCAGCACCCTAAGTGACGCACAATTCACAGGTGTTTTATAAAGGTGTACTGTCTCAACCATGACAGTCTCTTGAAGCTGGTGAGAAACCAAATAGTTTATGTTGGCCGCCAGGTTTTCTTCCATAGCCTCACCGCTCCCTTCTGGTATAGCAAAGAATTGTGCTACATCAGGTACACCTGGAGTTTTACTCTTGTGCTGTGGTGGGTATTCAAGACCAAAAACACCACCTTCAGGGTCAGTCTCCTGCCGCCCTGGTACTCCTGAGACTTGCTCAAAGGAGACTTCTTCCAGACCTAAACAAGGCTCTGGAGCTCCATTTCCAGTCTCCCCCACATTCTTGCCCTGTCTTGGAGGAGAGTTACTTTCTTTTACATTTTCATGTGTATTTGTGCATAAAACTAAGAAAACTGCATCTGGTGACACATACTCAGAGCAGACCTTGTATGTACTTTCCTATCGTTGTGGCCTCAGTGCCCTGCGACACTAGAGCAGCTGGAGGGTTATTAACTACGGAAAAAATGGCCACCGGTATCGGAACCTGCACCGCACTTATCTATTTTCCCGATCGCTGCGATGGGACCACAATGCTGCAAGATCCACGCTTGCTCCTCCCGCTGTACCACCGGCTCCTGCTGACTCGCAAGCCAGCCTTACGGAGCTTAACTCTCGCTGGAAAGTTTTTAAAAAAGACTTACCTGCGAGGTTTTCTACTTACCACTGGTGGAGCTGCGCTCTCCAGCTCCGTTCAAAGCGACATGCGCCGACGTAATGACGCGCATGCGCCTGGCGGGGCTTCACGTAGTCACTCACGTGACTCCAAAGTAAAATTGTGTTTCCTCTATGCTCTCTACCAATCTGATACTCTTCCATTGTGTTTGATGCAAAACTGAATTTGTTACTGACTTAAAAAAAATCATTGCCAATGGTGCTTCCGTGCAGATTAATCAGAGCAATTTTATGAACTACTGGTGTAAGATTAGACAAGGTGCTGGAAGCAGCTTCAAAAGTAGTCTTTATTGCAGTTCTTTGATAATTTGCTTACTAACATGCTTTGGTTTGATTCCCTGCAATCTCTGAACTTGCATTGCTCTTGAGTCAAAATCTTTTATTGGAATAGAGGGTCAAAAAGTATATATTTCAAAGATACAGGTAATGCCAATGGAAACCATAGATAATATTAGTATTTAAAACGTCTCCTGAATAATGTTGTGCTTCGTAGGTGGTCAGTTTTTAACAGGTGCATCGGCAATTGATACTTACCGTAAATAATGGCAGAAACGTTCTATACTACATGTTCAATACATAAACAAAACTTTGAAACCATTTTTCCCTCAATGTTATTTGATTCTTCTTGACCTCTCATGTTATTACAATGTTGTATCATTCACACATCGTTAGATGTTAACATAGTGTGAGTACGTATTACATATTATAGGCCAATAAAACGGAAATGTTTATTCAATGCAGATTTTTCATTTGATTTTATACTTTTCTGATTTCAAGATTACAGGAGCAGTACTATTGAGGTATGAGGTGGTTTATGAATGTGGTACATTGGATTATATATTAAAAATATTCTGAAAGCAGCAATAGAGACAAACGAGGAAATTATAGGCAGGTGAGCCTTACATCAGTGATAAGTAAAATATTAGAGAAGATTCTTGGAGATACGATTTACTCACATTGGAAAAGAATGGTTTTATTAGGGATGGTCAGCATGCCTTTGTGGGGGGGGGGAAGTCATATTGTTCAAACTTGATTAAGTTTTTTGTGGAGGGGACAAAAATGATGAAGGTAGGTGTGTACTTGGTATTCAGTAAAGCATTTAACAAGATTCCTCATGACAGGCTGGTCCATGGGATCCATGGAGACTTGGGTAGGTTGGACTAAAAATTGTTGGGGCATAGAGGACAGAGGGTAGAGGTTATTTTGACTGGAGGTCTGTGAACAAGGGTGTTCTTCAGGAATCAGTGCTGGGACATCTGTTGTATAAATGATATGTATAAATGATTAGTATAGGAAGTTTAGCTATAATGCGTGTTTCCACAATGCTAATTGGCTATAGAGTATGTGTGAATTAGGGAACACCTTTTATACTAGGCAGGCCAAATTGCTTTTAATGCGATTTTGATGGGGAACTAGAGAACAAATTAAAAGTTACTTTGGTAACTGACATGCCAAAAAAAGCTGTCTTTCAAAAATACTATCCAGAAAAAATAAGTTTCCATATAACCTCCCCACGGTAATTAGCCATCATCTCTTTCAATTTCACTGCAGATGTCCATTGAAAATGACAAGAAGTGTCATTTTGCAGTATAAAAAATATGTTAAAAATACTTTTATTTTTAACAATCCAACAGGGAAAACAACTGTTGTTATGAATCTGAAATTCCGTAGCTCCTAAACCACTTTTTTCAATCAACATGACTGTTTTCCAAAAGTGTTTTTCTATAACTCAAGTTTTTTTTAGGAATGGAACTATAGCATTATAACAGAACTATCTATAAGTTTGTGGACAGCATGAAAATTAGTGGAGTTGTGGATAGTGAGGATGGGTGTCAAAAGATACAGCAGGATATAGATCAGTTGGAAAAATGGATGGAGTAATTGCAGATAAATCTAGACCATTTGGAAGTGCTGCACTTTCGGAAGTCAAATGGAAGAGAAATACGTGCAATAAATGGCAGGAACCTTATGAGAGATACGCAAGTCCATAACTCCCTGAAAGTGACAACACAAATAGACGTGTATGATATATTTGTCTCATCGTGCGGGGCTGAGTATATTAATTGGAGCTCATGTTGCAGCTGATGAAACCTTTGGCTAGGTCACTTGTGGAGTATTGTGTGCAGTTCTAATTGCCACAATGCAGGCAGGATGTGGAGGCTTTGGAGAGGGTGCAAAAGAGATTCACCAGAATGTTGCCTGGATTTGAATGTACAAACTTTCAGAAGACTGGCATGCTGCGCAGCAGCAGACCATTGTGCCATGGCAAACCCCCAGCAGGAGTCCAGGCTGGGGGTGCCACGGAAGCGGGAAGCCCACCTAAAGAGTGAAGCCGCCAAACCTGGCCCCTGTTCATCCCCGAACAAAACTAGAGATGAGATGGAGAAGTCGGCAATGGCAGATGCAAGAACAAAGAGCCAGTCAGAGGAACCAGGGTCATACCTTCTGTGCGCTCAAGGTTGGCTGCGGAGGTGCCTCAGGACACAAATTTTGATTAGTGGCTGGGCGAGGGATGATAGTATGCTGCTTGATCCAGATCAAGGCAACAGCTGGAGACCCTGCAGCAGCCTGGGGCTCAATAGGATCAGGCACCACTCCAGGATAATTGAGTGTGTCGACCAGAGCACAGACCAGCAGCAGCGGAAAGTGGTAGAGGACAAATACCACTTAGCTTAGGCGGGCCGACCCTGCAACGCTGCCAGGACAATGGGCCTTTAAGCTGCAACTTGGACTATAAAAATGGCATTAAAAATAATGACTCTTGTTTCAGTGGTTTCAGTGGGCTATTTCTATACAGTTTGTACTTAATCTGGGATTGTGATTATGTATAGTAATAATTTACTGAACTGCAAAAATAGAATTTCACTGCACCTTGGTACATATCATTATAAAGAACCATTGAACCATTGGAGAGGTTGGACAAACTTAGATTATTCTGTCTGGCTCATCAAAGGCTGAGAAGTGATCTGATGTAAAATTATGAGAAGCAAAAAAAGGGTATGTGAGGGCAAAAGATAATCAGAATCTTTTGCCTAAGGTATATTAGAGAGCATACATTTTAGGATGAGAGAGTGAATGTTCAAATGTGATTTACAAGGCAAGTTTTTTTTACATAGTGAAGGGTAGATGCCTGGAAGGCACTGCCAAAAGAAGTAAAATAATCAGATTTGATTGTAACATTTAGGAGGCATTTACACAGGCACATGATGGAGGGACAGACCATGTGCAGGCATATGGGATTGGTTTAAATTAGTATCATGGTCAGCACAGACATCATGGACTGTAGGACATGTTTTTATGCAACAATGCTCTATGTTTAATGTTTTAGAAAGCCTACTCAAGTACACCTCATACTTGTGTTGCAAATTTATTGCATGAAAACTATAGGCTTTTAACTCCATGTGATGAAATTGAAATTTGGAGAAAAGTTGTTTATAAGGCGACAGTAATGAACCCGCGGCGGTTATATTAGTTTCTCCAAAATGGTTGCTGGCCAGTAGCTGTTAAATGGGGTAAATTTTAAAAGTTTACCTTTGATACTTATACAAGATTCAAGATCATCAAGAGAAATGTGGATAATCTATTTCTGATTCTCAAGATAAGGAATGCAAGGCAGTATGACTGAATTCTGGTTCATTTTATTGCACAAAATGTAAGCAACAAGAGAGTATTACCACATTGATTTATACTATTGGTAATTATTCATGAAAATATTATAGTTTACAATCTCTAGAACTGTAAATATTACAAATATTTGCAGCAGTCAGTTTACAAAGAATACTTATTATTGGTATCCTTCGTAGTTCTGACTTTTAAAAATTATAAAAAACACACCCCACAAATTTTCATGGGCTGTAAAGCAATGAGCTTTTGTCCCTTCCCACTAGAAGAATGTGGCAATTAAATGTATTCTTTCAATGTAAAGAATTTTCCATGGAATTAAAAAAAATGCACCTTAAATTGTATTAGCCGTGGGATCTAACTCCCTTCATTCCCAGAGGAATTAGGTTCTTTCTTAATGAATGTCAATAATTTCTTGGAGTAAAAGACTGTGCACTGCCAAGAGGAGTGGCATTTTAATCTGGTATAAATAACAGAATAATAACCAGCTATGACAAGCATGAATGTGCTTCTGTTGACCGATAATGCCCAAATAACATATGTGATTTAAATAGCATATGGTCTTGTTGATATAATTAAGAGAGCTTTTCCGTGAAAAACAAAACAGTATTCTATTGTGAAAAACTTGATCCAATTAAATGTCACAGTCGTTTGGCTGGATATACATGAAATCAATTTGTATCTTCTAACAAGATTGTGTATATTTATGTGTACATTTTATTTAATTCCAACCATTTGACACAGAAGGGAGGGCTTTGAAAATACAGAGAAATATTGGTTTTAGAATTATTTGCAATGTGGAATTTGCAGCAGCCTTGATACAGAGGTGCTCCTCCAAAGCTGAATATTGATCTCACATTCCTGCTCAATAAGTTTACAACATCCATGGCATGAGACAAGTAAAAACAGCTGACATGCAGAAACACTCATTTTGTTTGAAAAAATTGGCTCATAAATTTTGTCAGGCTCTGTTGTTATGCAGACCAATTGAAACATTATGGACGTGCTATAATGCATGTGGAGGTAGAAATATATCAACTTAGGCATACTGAACAATAATTGCAGGGAAATTCAATGACAATCAAGGTGCTTGATATTGTGTGCAGCCTATAAACTGGCTGTTCTTTTGCACTTTGTCATTGAGGGTGTTGGTTGATCATTGGTGATCTGCAGACGTGGATGGGATGGGGTGGGAGGAAATTATTAACTGGAGGGTATGGTTGGAGTGGTCCAACAGGTTAGTGAACAGAGAGGTCATGTTGAGTCAGGTCTGGGTGTGTTGACAGAGGATGGGGTGTGCGATAGGGCAGCAGATTAGAAGATAGGTTGAGAGAATCAACCTGACAGTCAATGGGTGGGGAAAGGTAGATCAGCTCAAACATTTGGTGGGTAGCAATCATTAGAAAGGTGCTCAAGTTCTGATAGAACTGTGGGTGGAGAGGTTTCAGGTTGCATTGGAAATTCAATGGGTGGGTAATCATAAGCTAGGGGATAGATAAATGAGTGCATAGGTTGCATGAGAATCATTTTCTTGGGAAGGGGAGTGGTTGTTGTTTACTGAATGGAGGGATGTCAAGTGGGTTCAGGAAAAAGTCATGAAGATTTTACATAAAGAGAACTTGGCTGAGACAGGTTTCTAGGGCAGTCGCTTTGGGCTTGGATGTACCTGGCTAGATCACCTATAATTAATGCTGAAGCAAGCCTCACAGGTAGACCATGCAGAGAAAGAAAATCTTGAAGTGGTGGTCAAACATGGTTTGCATGCCTTTAGTTATCCTCGTGTCTCTATAAACTATTCCTTTATCAGCACAGCAAATACAAAAAAAGCCTGAGGAAAATTGTAATAGCCAGCAAGGCACGTTTGATCCCCTGACTTGATAGTACTGGTAGAGTGAGGAGCATGCCAGGCCATGAGGTTATGGTATATGGTAGTGTACATTTCTGCTGTTGCTGATGGTCCACAGTGCCCCAATGATGCCCAATGTTGAACTTTCAGATCCACTCTCAGCCTCTGGGCCCAGAGTGCATCTGGCCCCTCAGCTATGTATAGTATGAAATGGCCACTGAACTCAGTGGTAAATCTAGAAGCACAACAAGAGGTCAGATGGGCTGGTATATGATTGGAATGCTGCCAGACTTACATACAAGTCAATATTCATTTACCAAAGTCAGAAGGGGGAATTTGACATCATACATAAAATACTAACTAGTGGCATGTTTGGGGGTGTGCACATGCACATGTATTGAGTTAGAGATTGGTTACAGCTGTAGCATGATGTCTATTCATGCAGCAATTAAAATACTGGAATAATTTGTCTGTGGTACCCTGTGACATCTATAAAACATTTTAACAGCCCATTGCTCATGTGAGGGAAATAAAGAGGTGGTATAATCTGCAGCTGATGTGGTATTTTTAATTGATTGGTTGCAGCTCCAGGGCTGCATATACATAATGTTTTGGGAATTAAAAGAAAAGTATAGGCATGAGTTATCATCACATCCTGAATTTTTCATAATGTGCATTTCTTTACTATAAGGATGAGAGAAAAATATTAGGCCTGTTTGAAAATTGTTTTTCTGAATTGTTGCCTTGGATTTTTTTCCTCTGGAACAAAAGTACTCAATCTCTGTGGAACAAATATAAATGTGAGCTTTAATTTTAGGGGATTTTGATTTATGGAGTATTGAATATAAATCTGCAATTTGTATAATTTGAGGAATGCAGTTGAACAGTGGGATCTAGGAATAACTGTGCATAGTTCCCTGAAGGTGGAATCTCATGTAGATAGGGTGGTAAGGAAAGCTTTTGGTGTGCTGACCTTTATAAATCAGAGCATTGAGTATAGAAGTTGGGGTGTAATGTTAAAATTGTACAAGGCATTGGTGAGACCAATTCTGGAGTATGGTGTACAATTTTGGTCGCCAAATTATAGGAAAGATGTCAACAAAATATAGAAAGTACAGAGGAGATTTACAAGAATGTTGCCTGGGTTTCAGCTCCTAAGTTACAGAGAAAGGTTGAACAAGTTAGGTCTTTATTCTTTGGAGCGCAGAAGGTTAAGGGGGGACTTTAGAGGTCTTTAAAATTATGAGAGGGATAGACAGAGTTGACGTGGATAAGCTTTTTCCATTGAAAGTAGGGAAGATTCAAACAAGAGGACATGATTTGAGCATTAAGGGACAAACGTTTAGGGGTGACATGAGGGGAAACTTCTTTACTCAGAGAGTGGTGGCTGTGTGGGATGAGCTTCCAGCTGAAGTGATGGAGGCAGGTTTGATTTTATCATTTAAAAATAAATTGGATAGGTATATGGACAGGAAAGGAATGGAGGGTTATGGTCTGAGTGCAGGTAGATGGGACTAGGTGAGAGTAAGTGTTCGGCACGGACTAGAAGGGCCGAGATGGCCCGTTTCCGTGCTGTAATTGTTATATGGTTATATGGTTATAATTGATAAATTCACTTGTAGATTGTTAATTAAATCACATACTGGAAAACATTATAACATCGCAACTTGGAAAGCTTTGTAATCGGAGCAAATGAACAACAAAAACTCCTCCATGATTTGGAACTAATCCAGTTTGGTTTCCTTCCAAAAGTAATTGTGTTTTATTGCTTTTTGGATGAAGCCTAACTGAAGCAAATCATTGTTCCTTATTTCGAGTTTGTATTTTATCTACATGATCCTATTCATTCCCTTAAAAGCAATCATCATTCCCTCGTATTTTGTGCAAAATTGCAAAGTTTAATACTAATGAAAATCTTTAATGGCAACATCCCATTAATAACATTTTGCAATTAGTTATAATTGATATAATCATGCCAGCAGACTTGCATGCTAAACCATTAAAGCATTTACCCATGACTATACTTTATTTAATAAATACAATGTATTTGCAGACTTCAGGGTATTTTTGTTTTTGGCCTTCTTCTCATTTTCAAGGTAGACCATCTATCTTCTATATCTATCTATCTATCTATCTATACTATTAATAAAACTCTAATCTTGTCCTGTTCCAGTTTGCGTTTTTTTTGATTCGCGCAAAAATGTTACCCTACATCACTAGGATTTTTTTCGCCACCTTACTTACCGTTCTCCTCGACTCCAGTTTTGTTCCGATCGGTAGAATATTACAAAAGTTATGAAGGTTTAAAAATCATGAGATCAGCAGATTGGTCTTCTCGCCTGTCAGTCACCATGAAGATAACTCCCCTTCTGGCTCCCACTGTCAATGAGGAGAATAAAACCCCGGAGGCGGGGCTGAGTCCAGAGACCGTGAGTGAGAGAGCCCAGCCCCCCATGCCCATCACACCCCCCACGCCACCCAAGCAGCCCAGCCCCCCAAGCCCTGAGCCGCCCAGCCCGCGAGCCACCCAGCGCGCAAGCCACCCTGCCCGAGAGCCGCCCGGCCCATGTGCCGCCCAGCCCGAGAGCCACTCAGCCTCCCAGCCCGAGAGCTGCCCAGCTGCCCAACCGCCTGGCCCGAGAGCCGCCCAGCTGCCCAGTCTGAGAGCGGCCTAGCCCGAGAGCCAACGGGTCCCACTTAGTTTAGTATTAAATAAAGGCTGCTGTTAATAAACAAAAGTAGGTACAGAATAGTAAATCTGATTTATTATGCTGCCATATCTATGGGTCACATGAGTCTCAATGTGAGAAGTACATGGACATTCTTCTTCTAGTAGCAATGTTACGACATTTTGAGATTTTAAAAATCAAGTCTGCAATTTATCCCATCAGGTAAAACATAAAAAGAAGTTTAATTTGACACCTAATTCACTTTCATATCTTCAGTATTAAAAAAGTTATGGCCATTTTCATACTCGGAAATTAGCATCTTGTCCCCCATTGCCTTTCCATTGACTTAACTCAAAAGTTGTGATCTAGGACAGTCAAAAGCCCATAACTTTCTTAAAAATTAATAGAACTCAATGACATTTTCAGTTGTTATAGATTGAAGCATTCTGAAACAAATATGAAACAATCTTACTTGGATGACCTGAAATTAAAGCATATAATTAGTTAGTTACCTAATTGTAGCTAATTAAAAAATTCAATTACTAGATCTAAACATCTATCCATTTCTTAAGAAATGATAAACATTTTTAAATTGCCTAAGTGTCCAAATAACATTCACACAATAATCCATAATATAACATGATTTTTAAATTTCATTTTCATGAATTCATAGGCCAAATGGAAGGAATTTAGTGTTTAATTCCTGTAAATTAATGGCCATTTAAATCAACTTGCTAGTGGGTTTTAGTGGAACGCGGTGGATTGGAACGTCGCGGTCTGTGGTGAATTTAACCCACAGTCGGCAGGAAAAATACAGCCGGCTCGTTTATTTTGTTGTCCCCTTTTCGCATGATAAAAATTTGATTAAAGGCTTCCTAAGAAGCACGTTTCAATGTAAAAATAAACTGTGTAGTTTCTTTTATTGCCTACGTTAAGTCCGTTCCGCTGTCGTCGTTCACGGCTTTATAAGATGATTTTTAAACTACTCTAGCTAATGATCTAGTGTAGTTTAAAAATACCTTCATGAATGAAATGTCAGAGCGATTTCTCATTAGCAACAAAAGCGCCTGAGATTGATCGATTTGAACTGTCTGGGGAAAAACGGCATTTTAAACCCGCCCCCCTCTGAAAGGCGCCAAAGTCACGCACACGGGCAGTGGCAGAACTGCAGCGCTGCTAAAGGTAGGTATTGTAACATACCTACTTCTAGGCAGCTAATTTTTAATGTTGGAAAAAAACGTAGATTAAAATATCCGATTTGTCATAATATTAAAAATAAGTTAATTAAAGATCCCAGAAGATACAGAATAACTTGGGTTACACAGCAACCCATAAGAAATATGAAACTACTGCCAATTGTAATCTTACAACTATGACACGCAGGGAACAGAACTGCAACCCAAACTTATCCCGCCACTTTGCCAATGATGCGTAATGAAAGTTACCTTGCTTTAATACCACTGAAACCAGACACCCACAAAATCCATGAATATGAATTTATTGTATGGTGGAGAAAATACATTTAATGGATAAGTGATTTCCCCTCAAATATTGTAAGGTACCTCTTCATAATTTAGCCTTATCCAACTACTAAATTTTAAAAGATAACAATGTACTTAAAAGAAACAAGAACGTAGATGCTGGAATCTTGAGCAAAAACAAATCTGGAGGAACTCAATGAGTCGGGCAGCTTTCGTGGAGGGATTCGACAGATGATATCTCAAGTTGTAACCCTTCTTCAGACAGATGGAGACTGATAACTGATGGTATGATTACATATCACTTGCCAGACTTTGTCCCACCCTTGCATCTCTTTTCTAGCTTTCTTCCCACCCACCATCCCACCCTGAAGGGTCCTTCATCTGTCCAATGTTCAAGGCCTTCGACCATCCTCAACTGAGATCTCCATCTATCTCTTTACCATCTCTCTGGCTTGTAACTATACTTTCCACCTCTGAAAGTTGACCAGCTCTATCGTTTTCACTTGCTATTGATGAGAGAGCTGTAAAATTTATTGGGTATTGAATGATGATTTGTAATTAAAACAGTCCACAAATTGGCTGCAGTGTTCCCTACATTTTAACAATCACTAAATTTCAGAAAAATACTTCATTAGCTGTAAAGGATATTCTAGTATCCTGAAATTATGAAAGCCATTATAAACATTTTTAGCATTTTTTATTGAATAGGGATCAAATCACAGATCCGCAGGGGGCACAAATTTGCAAGAACTGTCACAATGTTTTGAGGGGGTAGCAACAGGTGGGGGCAAAGGGAGAGGCTGGCCTAAGAGTTAATCAGTATGTCATGGTGAATGTCATCTCAGTATAACCACATACTATCGACTCCATGACACTGTAACAAGATCCAGAGCAAGACAAATAATAAAGTACTTACCTGACTGTTTTTTCTTTGAATTGCTCATACATTTCTGCACTCCATTAGCTTCTTATGCACTTATTGATTAGATTGTAAGGAGGAAAGATTCCACAGGATGTCAGATACAGAGCTGAAATCCAATTATACCATGAATTGGCTGCTGACTTTCTGTAAAATGAGATTCACTGTTACACAATAAATGTAGCAAAGTCATTTGATGCAATGCAAAATTCACAGCTTTCCCATCCAGCATGATTTCCCATTTGGCTCTTTCATCATCAGTAGTTTAACTTTGTGACTTGCACCATGCACTTTTTCTGACTCTCCTGGTCCACCCATAAGACTGAATGGATTTTTTTTTCATTTGATGGGCTATAACATTTGGTAGTCACTTCCTAACTGTCATGACGATAAGTCATGATGGTATGCAAATATCATGACCTTTGTATCAGATGACTTGGAGGTCAGATTGCAGGTGCACTGTGTAAGCCTAGGCAGGAGGCCATGGCTGAGTGAGATAATAAACACGGAGACCAAGAAATGTAACCTATAAATATTGTGCCAGTATCATTATTATTCCACATCTGAGGCCAGGATGTGACATTGGCGACGAGGGTGTTTTGGGTGTTTCTGGAGGAATTCAAAGCTTACGTCGACAGTCGAGGACTCTTTCTTGATGAGAGTACACCGGGGCAGAAGGCGCAGCGGAGAGCGTCGCTTCTTTTCACCGCAGGGCCAGCAGTTCGAGAAATGTTCAAAACACTCCCTGATACCAGAATGAAGAAAGACTATAAGAAAGCCGCTGATGCTTTAAACAGTCATTATGTGGTGGTACCGAATGCTACATTTCAACGCCATTTATTCCGTAAAACAATGCAGGAAGAGGGCGAGTTTGTTGCTCAATTTGTGACGTGACTCAGACAGGTGTCTGTAGGATGCAAATATGTGGCTGCTGAAGTGTAAAACCAGATATTGGATCAGGTTGTCCAGCATTGCAGGTCAGACAAACTCAGGAGAAGGCTGCTGGAAAGGGGGGTGAGTTAAACCTTAATGATACTTTGTCGATTGCAGCAGCACTGGAAGCTGTTGAGGGACAATTTCACAGCATGAAATTGAGATTCCAAGACTGGGCAAGTTAACCAGCTGTCCGACAGCAGACCACAAAGTATGCCCGAATGTGAGATTGAGTGTTACAGGTATGGCAACAAGGGTCACATAGGGAAAGATGCATGTTGTCCAGCAAAAGGTAGAAATGTAGGAAATGTGGAGATAAAGATCATTTTGCAAAGAAGTGTAAAAGTAAAGCCAGAGATAAGACAAGTGATTACAACAAGAAAGGGAAGTCCAGTGAAAGGAAAGACAGGGTCATGTCCTTCTTGTAGAAGGTGATTTCGGAAGTGATGAAGACAGTCATGAAGCTGGTGAGCATGCTGTTAAAAGGAATTATCAGTTTGCATTGAATGAGAGCCATCACGAGAAAGTTGCAGTGACCATCGGAGGTGTTACAGCGCCAGTGCTTGTAGATTTTGGTAGTGACAGCAACGTAATTGACAGATCACTTTGGGAATGCTTGAAACAGCAGAAAATCAAGTGCATGTCAAGGAGGTGTAGTAGGAAGTTATATCCATACACCGCAACTAAACCATTGCAGACCATTGGATGTTTCACGGCTAAAGTAGGTCGTAGAGAAACTGAAGCAGAATTCGTGGTGATAGAGGAGAAGGGAGAACCTCTGCTAAGTAGAAACACAGCTCGAGAGCTGGGAGTGCTTCACATCGGAGTGCATGTCAATTCAGTGCAGTCATATGATGACATGAGGCAGGAATTTCATTCAGTATTCCAAGGGATTGGAAAATTGAAAGGCCGGCAAGTGAAGTTAGCCATTGATGAAAATATAAAGCCAATAGCTCAACCGGTGCGGAGAACGCCATTTGGACTTTGTGGAAGAATAGAAGCTAAAATCACAGAGTTGATTCATCAGGACATTATTGAATAAGTTGAACGTTCAACACCCTGGGTGAGTTCAGTTGTGATTGTGCCAAAACCAAATGATGACATTAGACTGTGCATTGACATGAGGAGAGCCAATAAGGCAATAATCAGAGAAAGACTCCCAATTCCTACAGTTGATGAGGTGCTACAAGAGTTAACAACCAGTAACGTGTTTTCCAAAATTGATCTTGTGGGGATATCACCAATTGGAATTACATCCTGAGTCAAGAGAGGTGACAACATTTGTCACTCACTGCGGATTGTACCGATACAAAAGACTGATGTTTGGAATCAATGCTGCTCCCAAGATCTATCAGTACGAAATCCACAGAGTGATTCAAGGTGCACCTGGAGTAGCAAACATATCAGATGACATCATCGTCCATGCATCAAGTCGTGAAGAGCGTGACAGGAGGTTGAAGCTAGTGTTGACTAAACCTCAAGAAGCATGTCTCACTGTGAATGAAGACAAGTGCAAGTTTGGCGTCTCTGAGATGAATTTCATCGGACACAGACACACAAGTGAAGGGCCAAAGATAAAGTGAAAGCTGTTGCAGATGCACGTGAACCTCAGAATGCAACTGAGATGAGGAGTTTTCTTGGACTGGTCAATTATTGTGCAAAATTCATTCAAAATTTTGCTGCACTGGCAGATTCACTAAGAAAGTTGACCAGGAAAGGCGTACCATTCCAGTTTGGTAGTGAACAGAGACAGGTATTCAAATCACTGAAACAGAGTGCAGAAACCGTTGGACATTATGATCCAGCTGCACCAACAAAAGTCATAGCAGACTCGGTCGGCTAAGGAGCAGTGTTGGTACAGATGGACCCAGAATCATAGCATATGCCAGTCGATCGTTAACCAGCATGGAGAGAATGTATTCTCGAACAGAGAAAAAAGCATTGGGACTAGTGTGGGCCTGTGAAAAGTTCCATGCATACTTGTACGGCATTGAATTTGAACTTGTTACAGATCACAAGCCGCTGGAAGTGATCTATTCGACAAGATCTAAGCCCTGTGCCAGAATAAAACATTGGGTGCTGAGACACCAACAGTACAAGTACAAAGTAGTCCACATTGCTGGGAAAGCAAACATCGCGGACCCGCTGTCGAGACTGGTGAAGGATGAACAGCCAGGAGCAACATCCACGCTAGAGAGGGAAGTAGAGAACTTTGTGTGCTTTGTCACAATTCAGTCAACACCAGGAGCTGTGACAACAAAGAAAGGTGAAAGGGAATCAGAACATGATCCTGAACTCAAAGATATCAGACAATGGATTCACAGTGGACAATGGGATCAATGCCCTTACAAAGCATATGTTCCCATAAAAGGTGAACTTTGTGTAATTGGTCAGTGTGTGCTGAGAGGTAGCAGATTGGTGATCCCGCAAGCACTACGACCAAGGATTGTGTCATTAGCTCATGAAGGACATTTAGGCATCGTCGGTACTAAACAGAATTTGTGGAGCAAAGTGTGGTGGCCAGCTTGTGAGAAAGATGCTGGAAAATTTGTCAAGACCTGTCACGGATGCGAAATCACAAGCAGGAGCAACCCACCAGAACCAATTAGAAGTACAAAGTTGCCAACAGGACCATGGGTTGACATAGCTGTTGAATTTCTTGGACCACTTCCAACAGGTGAATCAATTATGGTAGTGGTAGACTACTATAGTAGGTACTGTGAGTATGCAGTGATGAAGTCAACTACAGCCGAAAAGACTGTGCAGGCATTAGCAGAGATCTTCGCCAGACACGGTTGCCTGTTACATTGTATTCCGACAACGGGCCACAGTTTGGTTCCGAGATGTTTGCTGAATACATGGGAATCACAGGTATCCATCATCACAAAGTGAATCCTAAATGGCCACAAGCTAACAGAGAAGTGGAGAGACAAAACCAGTCCATAGAGAAGAGGATACGAATCGCCCATGCCGAAGGGAAAAACTGGAAGGAGGCACTGTTAGCATACGTAGCTGTATATCGGGCGATCACTCACTCAACGACAGGGAAAAGTCCAGCAGAAACTTTGTTTGGAAGGAAAATTCACACTAAAATACCAGAAGTGCAAGAGACCACAGAAGACCAGGAGATGAGAGACTGTGATGCCGAAAAGAAAGGTGCGGCAAAATGGTATGCCGACTTGAAACGAGGAGCCAGGCACTCTGAAATAATTCCTGGGGATGATGTGCTTGTGAGGCGAAATGATGGCGGTAAGATAGACACTGCTTACCATTGCCAGTCATACAATGTTGTATCGAGGAACGGCAGCATGGTGACAGTCAAGTCTCCAGAAGGTGTTATCTACAAGATAAATGTATCGAGCGTCAAAAAGTACATGTCCAGGAACACACAAAACGAGGTAGCCCAAAAACCACCAAGAGCCCAAGAGCTACTGATTCAGAGGGGCCAGACGACATTTCCGAGGTGGTGATCAGAGTTCCAGAGGCAGCACGCTGCAGCGCAGGTGGTGAGCAGAGAAGGTGTCTGGGTGACAACACTTTGGCAGATTCAACAGGCTCTGATGCTTCTGTCCCAACTGGTAGACCGTACCGTGAAAGGAGAGTCCCCAAGCGATATGATGATTTTGTGTTATAGATTATGATACTGTTTAGTATGATACTGTTTATTATGATACTGCTTATTATAATACTGTTTATTATGAGCAAAGAGTTTATTAAGGTTACAAGAGTGTAAAAAGTTGCATTTGTTTTGTAGTTGTAATGCGTCTGTTTCATGAGTTATTGGAACACAAATGAAAACACAAATATGTTTTGTAAGAATTTAATGGGAAAGTATATTAGAAAGAACACATATTAATTTATAGTTTAATTCTGGTAAAGGAGGGATGTCATGACGATGGGTCATGATGATGATATGCAAATATCATGACCTTTGTATCAGATGACTTGGAGGTCAGATCGCATGTGCACGGTGTAAGCCTAGGCAGGGGGCCATGGCTGAGTGACATAATAAACATGGAGACCAAGAAATGTAACCTATAAATATTGTGTCAGTATCAGTATTATTTCACATCTGAGGTCAGGATGTGATACTAACTACCACCAGCATCTGTCCTGCAGTACCAGAAGATCAAAACTCTCAACCACTGCTTCTCCACCGTCAAAGATGCCCATCACTCCAATCCTCGCCTCAATTTGGAAAATCAGGCCTCCTGGTTGTATTCCTTCTTCCTGGGAACAGGCATGACTGAGGACCACAGCACCGGTGATGAGGATTGCACTGAGTTGGTCTGGGGAGATAGAGGAATGGCTCCAAAATAGCTTAGTGTCGGTAGACTGGGCAATGTTCAAGGACCCAGCAATGGACTTGAACGAATATGGTTGTTACTGACTTTATTACGAAATGTGTGGAGGACTGTGTTCTCATCCAGACCAACAGAGTATTCCCTTAACACAAGCCTAGAAACATAGAAACAGAGAAAAATAGGTGCAGGTGTAGGCCATTCGGCCCTTCGTACCGGCACCACCATTCAATATGATCATGGCTGATCATCTAAAATCAGTACGCTGTTCTTGCTTTTTCCCCTTATCCCTTGATTCATTTAGCCCTAAGAGCTAAATCTCTCTCTTGAAAACATCTAGTGAATTGGCCTGCACTACCTTCTGTGGCAGAGAATTCCACAGATTCAGAACTCTCTGGGTGAAGATGTTTTTCCTCATCTCGGTCCTAAAAGGCATCCCCCATATTCTGGACTCCTCCAACATCGGGAACGTTTTTCCTGCATCTAGCCTGTCCAATCCTTTAAGAATGTTATATGTTTCTATAAAATTACCTCTCATTTTTCTAAATTCCAGTCAATACAAGCCCAGTCGACCATTCTTTCATCATATGTCAGTCCCGCCATCCTGGGAATTAACCTGGTAAACCTATGCTGCAATCCCTCAGTGGCAATAATGCTTTTCCTCTAATTAGAAGACCAAAATTGCACACAATACTCCAGGTACGGTCTCACTAGGGCTGCAGTTGGGCCTCCTTGCTCCTAAACTCAAATCCTCTTGCAATGAAGTCCAACATATCATTAGCTTTCTTCACTGCCTGCTGTACCTGCATGCTTACTTTCACTGACTGATGTACAAGCACACCCAGGTCTTGTTGCACCTCCCCTTTTCATAATCTGCTACCATTCAAATAATAATCTGCCTTCCTGTTTTTGCCACCAAAGTGGATAACCTCATATTTATCCACATTATACTGCATCTGCCCATTCACCCAACCTATCCAAGTCGCCCTGCAGCCTCATAGCAACCTCCTTGCAGCTCACACTGCCACCTAGTTTTGTGTCATCTGTAAATTTGGCAATGTTACAATAAATTCCCTTGTCTAAATCGTTAATATGTATTGTCAATAACTGTGGTCCCAGCACCGAGCCTTGCGGCACCCCACTAGTCACTGCCTGCCATTCTGAAAAGGACCTGTTAATTCCTACTCTTTGCTTTGTGTTTGCCAACCAGTTCTCTATCCATGTCAATACCCTACCCCAATACCATGTGCTCTAATTTTGCACACTAATTTTGCACACTCTTGTGTGGGACCTTGTCAAAGGCTTTTTGAAAGTCCAGATACACTACATCCACTAGCTATCCCTTATCCATTCTACTTGTTACATCCTCAAAAATTCCATAAGATTAGTCAAGCATGATTTCCCCTTCATAAATCCATGCTGATTAAGACCGATCCTGCCACTGCTTTCCAAACGGGCTGCTATAACATATTTAATAATCGACTCAAGCATCTTCCCCATTACTGATGTAAAGCTAACTGGTCTATAATTCCCTGTTTTCTCTCTCCCTCCTTTTTAAAAAGTGGAGTTACGTTGGTTACCCTCCAGTCCACTGACTGGGATGCGTTTGCAGCTCAGGCCACCCTTGACTCCCACACTGACATTGACGCCTATACTTCCTCTATTCTGGACTTCATCAACTCCTCCATCAACAGTGTCGCCACTCTCAAACAAATCACCACATACCCGAATCAGAAGCCATGGATGAACAGCGAGGTCAGGCTACTGCTGAAAGCACGGGACTCGGCTTTCAGGTCAGGCGATGCCCGTGCCTATAGTTCATCGAAGGCCAATCTGAAGAGGGGCATCAAGAACGCCAAACATAGAAACAAGCTGCGGATCGAGGAGCACTTCGACAGCAACTCCGACCCCCGACGCATGTGGCATGGCATCCAGGCCATCACTGACTACAGAACCACCAACTCGACCCCCATTTCCAGTGACGCATCCTTCCTCGAGGAACTCAATCACTTTTATGGCCACTTTGAAAGGGACAACCAAGAGTTGGCCATCAAGACTGGACTCCCCGATGACCACCAGCCCCTCACACTCGACCCCTACGACGTGCACATGGCACTGAGTAGGATCAATGTACGTAAGGCTGCCGGCCCTGACGGCATCCCCGGGCGCGTCCTCAGGACCTGTGCTGCACAGCTGACAGACGTCTGGACTGACATCTTCAACCTGTCACTTGCCCAGGCAGTTGTCCCCACGTGCCTTAAAACAACCTCCATCGTGCCAATGCCAAAACGACTCAACAACTTCCGCCCAGTTGCACTCACCCCTATCATCGGCAAGTGCTTTGAAAGGCTGGGCATGGCACACCTCAAATGCTGCCTACCTCCCACTCTGGACCCCTACCAGTTTGCATACCATAAGAACAGGAGTACGAAGGATGCTATCTTAATGGCACTCCACTCCGCCCTCTCCCACCTCGACAACAGAAACACTTATGTGAGAATGCTGTTCATCGATTACAGCTCAGCATTCAACACCATTATCCCCTCTAAATTGATCACCAAACTCGATGACCTGGGCATCAACCCCTCCCTCTGCAATTGGTTACTGGACTTTCTAACCAACAGACCACTGTCTGTTAGGTTGGATAACCATTCCTCCTCTACCCTCACCCTGAACACTGGTGTACCCCAGGGATGCATGCTGAGCCCCCTCCTCTACTCACTCTTCACCTACGACTGCATACCTGTACATGGTACCAACACCATCATCAAGTATGCAGATGACACGACGGTGATTGGCCTCATCAGCGACAACGATGAGTCGGCCTACAGGGAGGAGGTTCAGCTCCTAACAGCATGGTGTGCCGACAATAACCTGGCCCTCAACTCCAAGAAGACCAAGGAGCTCATTGTGGACTTCAGGAGATCGAGAGGCTGCACGCACACCCCCATCCATATCAACGGGACGGAGGTGGAGTGCGTCTCCAGCTTCAGGTTCCTGGGGGTCAACATCTCCGATGACCTCTCCTGGACCCACAACACATCCTCGCTGATCAAGAAGGCTCACCAGCGTCTCTTCTTCCTGAGGAGACTTAAGAAGGCCCACCTGTCTCCCCCGATTCTGGTGAACTTCTACCGCTGCACCATCGAGAGCATCCTTACCAACTGCATCACAGTATGGTATGGTAACTGCTCTGTCGCCGACTGGAAAGCTCTGCAGAGGGTGGTGAAGATCGCCCAACGCATCACAGGCTCCTCACTCCCCTCCATTGAGTCTGTCCATAGTAAATGATGCCTGCGCAGGGCGCACAGCATCATCAGGGGCAGTTCAGACCCCAACCATAGACTGTTTACCCTCCTCCCATCCGGGAGACGCTACAGGTCCCTCCACTGCCGTACCAGCAGGCTCAAGAACAGCTTCTTCCCTGCGGCTGTCACACATCTCAATGCTGCACCTCAATGACTGCCTGTCTCCACCCCTCACCACCCCCCCCCGGACACTGTATATGTATAGACGTATATTAACTCATACTACTGCGTAATTACTTGTTCATTCGTAAGTTCGCCCTCCGGAGATACCAATTGCATTTCGTTGTCTCTGTATTGTACACTGCACAATGACAATTAAAGATTGAATTTAATTGAATTGCATTGAACAGGAAGTGATCCAGAGTTGAGAGAACATTGGAAAGTGATCGCCAATGCATCCACGATTTCGAGGGCCACCTCCTTGAGTAATCTGGGATGCAGACCATCAGGCCCCATGGATTTATCTGCTTTGAGTCCCAACAGTTTACCTAACACCATTTCCTGACTAATGTGGATTCCCTTCAGTTCATCCCTCCCACTAGATCCTCAGTCACCTAGTATTTCTGGGAGATTATTTGTGTCTTCCTCAATGAAGACAGAACCAAAGTACTTATTTAACTGTTCTGCCATTTCATTGTTTCCCATTATACATTCACCTGTCTCTGACTGTAAGGGACCTACATTTGTCTTCACTAATCTTTTCCTGTTTACATTTCTAAAGAAACTTTTACAGTCAGAAGCTTTTGCATCTTATCACTTCCTACAATGCGAAACCAAGTGGCAGTTCAAGTGACAGCTATCTCTAACACCAAGACAAGTTCAATGCTTTTTGGATGACCCAGGAGGTCTGTATTCTACTGAGGACCAGATCTCTTGTATTTAAATCTGACAATACAGGGTCATATAAGAAGCTAAGGTATGAACTTGATAAGGCAAACAGAGAAGCAAAGAGGCACTTTTGATCTAAACTGGAGGTTGAGGCAAATGTTCGGCAGCTGTGGCAGTGCTTGCATGTCATCACTTCCTACAACGCAAAACCAAGTGGTCGTTCAAGTGACAGCTATCTCTAACACCAAGACAAGTTCAATGCTTTTTACGAAAACATTTAAAGTGAGAACACCGATGTACCTTCTCGGGCCACCATAGCACCTGGTGACACTCTATCCTCAGTCACCGAGCCAGCATCAGGCAATCCTTCATGAGGTTGAAACATCGGAAAGGGCCCATTGTCGATGGTGAGCCTGTCCATGTTCTTAAAACCTGCAACCAACTAGCTGGAGTTTTTGCACGCATCTTCAACCCTTCACTTCTAAGGTCTGACATCCTCACCTGCTTTAAAAAGACATCCATAATACCAGTGACCATGAAGAGCAATATGATATGCCTCAATGACAACTGAGCAGTGACAATAACATCCGTGGTGAGGAGACTAGAATATAAAAGCCCGATATCTGGCTGGCTTTGGAGAGGCTGCAGAGGAGTTTTACAAGAATGATCCCGGGGATGTTTGGGCCAACGTACGAGGAGTGTTAGATGGCTGTAAGTCGGCTGGAGTTTAGAAGGATAAAAGAGGGATCTCATTGAAAGTTACTGGATAGTGAAAGGCCTAGACAAAATGGATGTTTCCAGTAATGGAATTGTCTAGAACCAGAGGGCACTGCCTCATGATAAAAGTTTGTATCTTCAAAATGGAGATGAGGAGGAATTCCTTTATCCAAAGGGTGGTGAATACGTGAATTCATTGCCACAGACCGCTGTAGAAGTCAAGACATTGGGTATTTTTAAGGCAGAGATTGATAGGTTATTGACTGTAAGAGCGCCAAAGGTTATGAGAAGAAGGCAGGAAAATACACCTGAGTACGAAAAATAGACCAGCCCTGATTGAAAGGCAAAAAAGGAGTGCACCGTAGGTTCACGAGGTTAATTCCCAGGATGGCGGGACTGTCATATGTTGATAGGATGGTGTGACTGGGCTTGTTACTGGAATTTAGAAGGATGAGAGGGGATCTTATTGAAACATATAAGATTGTTAAGGGATTGGACACGCTAGAGGCAGGAAACATGTTCCCGATGGTAAGGGAGTCCACAACCAGGGGCCACAGTTTAAGAATAAGGGGTAAGCCATTTAGAACGGAGACGAAGAAACACTTTTTCTCACAGAGAGTTGTGAGTCTGTGGAATTCTCTGCCTCAGAAGGCAGTGGAGGTCAATTCTCTGGGTGCTTTCAAGAGTTGGATAGAGCTCTTAAAGATAGCGGAGTCAAGGGATATGGGGAGAAGGCAGGAACGGGGTACTGATTGTGGATGATCAGCCATGATCACAGTGAATGGCGGTGCTGGCTCAAAGGGCCAAATGGCCTACTCCTGCACCTATTGTCTATTGCCTAAAAGACTCAATGGGCTAAATGGACTAATTCTGCTCCTTTGTTTTATGGTCTTATAACTTGCAGATGGGTAGAAATGCTTTATAGAGGATATTTGGATGCTGTGAAAAGATCTAGGTAAAATCTAAGAGTAGGCAAAAACTTGGCCAATGGAGTTTAATGTGGGAAAGCTTGACGTTTAGCAGGACTGATATATAAATGGAGAAAACTGAGTACGAGGCATTGAGGGGATGGAAGATTGCAATCTTCATGTGGTTTGCCCTGTTTCGACGAAAGCAATCAATCCAGCGTGCACAATCAAATAAGATCAAATAGAACAGGTTGTCCTACAACTTTAAGCTGTGCACGCCATACGCAAGAAGAAGAAGAAGAAGAAGAGGCATTGAGGTGCACTTGGGCATGAAAGACAAGATGTTTTTTTTCAGGTAAAGACAAAATGGCATAATGGCCTTTATTGCTGGGAGGCTAAAGATTAAAAATAGGTAGGTATTTTTCCAATTGCATAGTCACTCCACTTGGAATGCTGTGTACGGTTTTTGGGCCCTTTATTTAAGAAAAACAAAACGACATTAGTGGCATTCCAGATGAGATTCATTTGGCTAGTTCCAAGACTGAGAAGGTTGTTCTATGATTGTAAAAGAATGACAGATTATCTTAATGAAACAGGTATGTTCTGTAATGGGGCATCAGCTAGATTTTGAGATGACTAGTGAAAAACATTTTAACAGGAGACACAGTTGCAAGGTAAAGGCCTGTGATTTAAAACTGAGATGCATAAGAATCTCTTCGCACATAGAGTGACAAATCACTGGAAGAGGCATTCTCTGCAGAACTGCTAACCACAAAGTAGCATGATCCAATCTATTAATTATGTAAACATTTCAAGAAACATCCAATAATCGCTCCTGTTTGCTCATAGGTTACATTCTTTAATATACATTTTGCCAGTAGGCACTTTTCAATTATAATTGCAAAAGCTGAAAGGACTTTATGTTTCAGGCTGTGAGCCTACTGGCAAATCCATAAGGGAACTATCTTCCATTTACTGAGACTTGAACTACAACAGTGCATCCTACTATTGGAATTAAAAGACATTACTAGTACATCTAAATTGGATCCAGATGTTGTATTAAAATACAAAACCACAATCAAAACTAAACTCTTGTGAGTGCCTGTTTTACTGATGTAGAATATGAAAGACATCTTCTGAAAAAAAAGGACAGAGTTTATATTAAAGGCTATTCAATCTGGAACATAATCTGCCTAAAAATATAGTACTGCACAAGAATAACAATTAAGTGGGTGAAAAACTGACACGTTCACATAACGCAATAAACAGCAAATGCTGAGCTGTCAAAAAGGGGCAGACTTTTACACAGAGAGGATCCATTAACCTTGAGGAAGAGAAAGGATTCCAAGAATATAGTAGACATGTCAGCAGCAATACTTGCATATTTTTTGGTTTAAGGGTAAATAGACTGCATTGCCACTGCTGAGGGAATACATTTAGGGTTGTGACAATAGCATTTCTGTTTTTGTAGATTTATATTCACACCTTTACAGAAATAGAATTTAAGAAATAAAGTCAGATAAAGACCTACTTAATTCAATCATACGGGATTATTCAATCTATATTTGTTATTTTTAGGATTAAAATTGATAATATTATCGTGGTTGGCAGGTTTATTTTAAACAAATATGAACTATATTTTTAAGTCAAATGACAAGCAAAATAATATTTACAGGGAGCTTTTCTTAGTTTAGGTTAGAGATACAACGTGGAAACAAGCCCATTGGCCCACAGTGTCCACACCGACCAGTGATTTCCTGCACATTAACACTATCCTACAAACATTAGGGACAATTTACATTTATACCAAGCCAATTAACATACAAACTGTACGTCTTTGGAGTGGGGGAGGAAATCAAAGGTCATGGGGAGAACGTACAAACTCCAAACAGACGGCACTTGTAGTCGGGATCGAACCTTGGTCTCTGGCTCTGTAAGTACTGGAAGACAGTAACTCTTCCACTGCGCTACTGTGCCACCCTCGGCCACCGTTGAAATTATTAAAGTGGAACATCCTGCAGGGTATTGTCCACACTGTGTGTGGTGCATCACGCGATTCTCAATTCAGTGACCTAATGCCAAAAAAATCTAATTTGATTTTTTTTTAAATCCAATTATAATCTGATAATTTTATAATCTAGGGACTGCCAAACTCTAATTTCCCCAGATATTTCTTTGCATAAACATTGGAAGATCTAAACACTTAGTATTCCGCCTCTGGCATAATATCTGCAATTTAAACAATGATTTCTTCTTCCACTCCAATTCTTACCAAAAACGAATCTTGACTATTTAAAATGTCAGTGTCCCATTTATGTGGCACCAAACATTATAAATAAATATAGGGAATGCCTACTTCTACCTCCATAATTCTGTTTATTCATCCCATCAGCCATTCTCTTAGGAAGTCCTTAACTGTGGTATAATTATCTCCAAACCTAACCGCTAAAAAATGCCTTTCCAGTCACATTTATACCATATACTACTTATTCTGTGGTTCTGTAATATATTGTTGCCACCATCACCCCTGTCTGTCTGATTCAAACTTGTAAAGTTCCCCAAAGAGTTAAGAGTCAAGAGTCAAGAGTTTTTAATTGTCGTGTGTAACAGCAATGGAACAATTAAATTATTTTGCTGCAGCTTTACAGGCCAATTAACACAATAACACACAAATAAATATACACCAATCAATAATGCAATAAATTAATAATTGGTGATACTCAGTAACTGGACCATAATAGTGCAACGTCCAAGTTGCTGAGGTAAGGTTGTGGTTAGTATTGTGCAGTGTTCAAGCGTCTGGTGATTGATGGGAAGAAACTTTCTTGAATCTGGAGGTCACGATTTTCAGGTCCTTCTACCTTCTTCCTGATGGTACCAGCAAGATGGGAGTATGACCAGAGTATGACCCAGCATGGGTTCTTAATGATATTAGCCTCCTTTTTGAGGCAGTGTCTCCGGTTGATCCTTCTAATGGTGAAGAGATCAGTGATGGACTGGATAATGTCTACCACTTTCTGCCTCAATCTTCCACCTCGATGACCATGTTTCCAAGCACAGACAAAGCCTCCCCAACGTTTCCAGATTCTGTACACACTGTTATGTAAGCCACGGGGTCAGGAACTCCACTGCCTCAAGCAATTCCATGGGGTTGTAAGTTAATTTTCCTTGGGAAGGTAATGATGAGCTGCCTTCCTGAACCCTTTGCAGTACTTGTATTGAAGCAACTCCACACTGCTTCTAAGTTGTGATGGTGTTTGACATGGAGTAGAAATTGCAGGTGTTCACAGGTACCTCTGCCACCTCCCCCTGAAGAAGTCTTGGCATCGTACTGTGGTTCATTTTGTAAAGAGTACACACTGCAGCCATGATGATCCAATGGAGGAGTGTGGGAATGTGCAGGGTTGTGGATTGTGTTCCATTCAAGTGAGCTTGGTAGTGTTGAGCCCTACTTGAAGCAGCAATTCTGTAGAAGATTGTGCTTACATGTTCATGTGTTCATGCTGGTTTGGCAATGACATTCAGTTGTGATTTGTAGAAGTCCCACAATGAATAGCAGGTAGTCTTGTTGCTCACACTTGCAGCTGCCCAGGCTTGAACATGACTTAGAGTCATGGAGTCATAAAGCGTGGAACTCAGGTTCCTATTAAATCTTTCCCTTAAACATATGTCTTCTATTTCCTAATTCCACTACTCTGGACAAATGACTCTGTGTATTTACCTGATCTATTCCTCTCATGATTTTATACACCTCTATAGGTTCACTCCTCATTCCCCTGCGCTCCAACAAATAGTGAGTGGTGGTGGGTGTATGTAACAAGCTGCCAGAGGAGATAGTTGAGGCAGGGACAATCCCTGTTAAGAAACAGTTAGACAGGCACATGGATTGGACAGGTTTGGAGGGATATGGACCAAACGTAGGCAGGTGGGACTAGCATACCTGGGACATGTTGGCTGGTGTAGGCAAGTTGGGCTGAAGGGCCTGTTTCCACAAACACCCTAAGACCCTATGACATGCAGAAGCCTGAGATTCGTGATTCGTAGCACATTGCGAAACTTGGGAAATCATTCCTCTATAATCTGAAGTTAGGTGGTACTTTTTAAGCTACTTCTAAAAATGTTAATCACCTATGTTGTCCTCTAATTTTCACTCTGATTTATCTCGATTAAAGGACATGGGATGAAAATGGTTAAAAAATTTGCATGAGTGAATAGCCACACACCACCAGATTTTACTCTCCATTTAGAGTGTAAATATCTAGGAATTAATGTATCCAAATCTTATAATTTTTTATTCAATTTAAATTATCCTCCGTTATTGAATAAACTAAAAAAGAATATTCTATACTGGAAAACACTACCAATATCAATGATTGGCAGAATAAATGCTATAAAAATGATTTTACCACAATTATTATATTTATTTCAAGCTATCCCTTTATATCTCCCTAAAACTTTTTTTTTTTTTAATCGATTCTATTATTAACAGCTTTATTTGGGATTATAAAAATCACAGAATAAGTAAAAAACACATGTCAATCCAAGATAAATGGAGGATTAGCGTTACCTAATTTTTTATTATTATTTTTGGGCGGTTCAGATTAAGAATATGAATTTTTGGTTGGTAAAAATGGATCAGGAACCAGCTTGGCTAAAGATGGAAAAGGAAGACTGTTTACCGTTTGATATAAGTTCGATTCTTCTTGCTCCAAGTGAAGTACAAAAAAACACTTACGGGGAAAACCCTATAATTTATAACAATAAACGTATTTGGAAACAAATAGTTAAGACTTTACATTTGGATAATATGTCACTTTGTTTACCAATTATGAATAATCCCTTATTTAAACCTTCTATACTGGATAAGGGGTTTAGGCACTGGAAACATTTAGGAATTATAAGGATAGAACACCTTTACAGGAAAGGAAAATTTCTCTCATTTCAAGAGTTAAAAGATATCTATGGATTGCACCCAAATAACTTGTTTAGGTATTTACAAATTAGAGACTATATCAAGTCAAACATGCAAGACTATAAGAATAGAGAACCAGGATTACTGGACAAATGGCTTAACAAGCATCCAAATACAGAAAAACTAATAGCGTACATATATAATACTCTTTTGGATAGGGAAGTCCCAACAACAGAATCATACCGACAGATATGGGAAAATGAAATAGGTCTATCTATAATGAAAGACACTTGGGAAGAAAGTTTACAACGTATACACCGATGCTCATTAAATGCCAGACATACCTTGATACAATTTAAAGTATTACATAGATTACACTACTCAAAAACGAAATTAAATAGAATTTTTCCTAACATTTCTTCTATTTGCGATAAATGTCAGAATTTAGAAGCTAACAACGCATAGTTTTGTAACATGCATAAAACTTAATAGTTATTGGGCTGATAGTTTTAGAATCATTTCTGAAGTCCTTAAAACTAAATTGGATCCCGATCTAAAGCTAATAATATTAGTTCCTGATTCAAGCTTAATATTAACAGTAAGTCAAAGAAATTTTCTTGATTACTGTTTGATAATTGGAAAAAAAAATTTAAAATTCTGGAAGGGAACATTATCCCCCACAATCAAAATGTGGACTGTGGTAATGTCGGAGACGTTGCATTTGGAGAGAATTAGGTTTGTCCTAATGGACAAATATGAACTTTTTGAACAAATATGGTCTCCATTCATTGATTATTTAAAGGGGTAGCTGAGCTCAGCATTGTAACTCAATGTACCCTGGTGTAGGATTAGATGAAAAGATGTATTCTGGGATTTGTATACACGTCTCTATAGATATTGTTATGTGAAATTGCTCCATTCATTGTTAAGATGTATTCTTTATTTTTTTATTATATAATAATTGTTTTTTTTCTTATTTGTTTATTTTTATAATTTAAAAAAAAATTAAATTCTTTTTTATTTTTATTTTTTTCTTATATAATCATTATTATTTAATCACCATCTCTTGATTATTGATCTATACTTTTACTTCTTTTACCACTCCTTTACTTTCCAAAAAAAAACGGAAGCATACATAAATTATTCCATAACATCTGTACAATTTTTGTAACAAGTCGAATTTGAATTTGAAGAATTGTTATACTTTAGACAATATGCATTGCTTCTAATAAAAATATTTAAAAAATAACAAAAAAAGGTTTTACTCTCAATTTTATTTGACTGAATTGGTTTCTTGCCAAACAGTTTACTTCTTTAATTCATCTTATTTGAATCCATTAGCCCGGTTAATATTTTCGTGTCTTATTTACATATATATCGAGGCTTTGCCTTTTCATTGCATGAAGTATTAACTGACATTTATATAACAGTCAAATTAAAGTTGGGAACATGCACATAGAAGTCAAAAATAATAACCTGGAGCTTGCAGTTGTAATGATAGTGAGCAGTCATTATCCTGTGAAGCTGTCAAGTTCTGGCCTTTGCTCATACACAGTAAAATGTGAACATGTAGCCATGAACGATATCTTCCACTGAGTGAGCTGTTGCAGTTCTTAGGGAGGCGCTCCCTAAGAATGGTTCATAATTTTTTACACTATTTTCATTCACAATTACTTCGTCAAATGGTGTGCAGGTGGTTTTACCAAAGAATACAAAGCCATTTTGGTATCAATTTTCTCTGATCTTGCAAAACGAAATTTACTTTAATTCCCTGTTAGTTCAAAATTTAAAAACTAAACCTTTTTTAAAGATTATTTGAGCTATGTTAACTCATACCTTTTTATATGCATGCAACCAGATACTTATTTTGGTACCTGTCAAATATTTTGAAAGTTATATTAAAGCTTTTGAATTCACGATTTACTGTCTGGTCTGTTGCTGACCGATCTGTTTGATATCCTCAGTGTTGCTGAGCAGCACTAATCCCTACACAAGATGCCAGATTGTCATGCAGGTAGGGAATGGGAAATTCAAGCCTTGGTGTTTGCTGAAGCGTCATTTAAGTCAGCAGTGTGCATCATTTCTTCATTTCTGCCTGCAGAATCAAAGCCAGTAGATCAACAATAATTTCCAAATTGTTACTCCAGAACATCTTGTAGATGTGAAATCTGTCAAGTGAACATGTTTTACTCACCTCACTGCTTGAAAACCATGATGAAAACAATGTAACATCAATTTCCAGTATCTTCGATTATCTCTTCTCGTCTTTTCTCTATTCTTTTTGTTTCTTTTTAAATGTTTATTTTAATGTTCCCTTCAATTATCTCTCTATTCCTCTTTCCTCTTTTTTAAATTTTAGGTTAGTTGAGAGATACAGTGCGGAAACAGGCCCTTTGGCCCACCAAGTCCACACCGACCAACGACCCCCACACACTGACACAAGCCTGCACACACTAGGGATAATTTACACTTTCCCAAGTATACAAACCCAAGCCAATTAACCTACAAACCTGTACATCTTTGGAGTGTGGGAGGAAACCGAGGACCTCAGAGGAACCAACTCGGTCACAGAGAGAACATACAAACTTCGTACAGACAGCATCTATATTTGGGACCGAACCCGGGTCTCTGGCACTGCAAGCGCTGTAAGGCAGCAACTCTAGCGCTGCGCCACCGTGACACCCTTATTCTTGTTGTTATTTTACTTTAATTTTAATGTTCCTTTTAAAATATTCTACATCTTACTCTGATTTTTCTTCCTTTTTTTCCAATGGTAGGAAATCTTGCCTCTGTTTCTCAATTCCAGTTATTACGCTGATAATTATCTGTATTTACATTGCCTTTTCCCTCCAAGTAACATTTTCCTACAGTTACAATTCATGGCTGCTTCCCAACTGAGGAAGAATTTCTCTCCCTTGTGACTCATAATTTTTGCATTTTGTGTGACAGAAAATCTCTTCATCTGCCTGTATTAGGTATCTGTTGACATGAACCTTTCCAGCTTTTCATATGTTCTCAGCATTTCATTATTATCCTTGGACAGTTTTCTGCAATTTATCAATAGTTTCACCTCACAATGTAATCTTTATCACCTGCTCTCTACATTTATGTACAAATTGAAATGATCACTACATCAACTCTATCTCACGAATCCATCAGCACCAGCCAATCATTGTTCCTTGTACTTCCTAACCTATCAGCACCATCCCATTACCTTTTAACAATTTTTCCCCAAAACTCGTCACTTTTCCTGATGCTTGTTTTGTTTCCAAAATATATCAGCCCACTCCTCAGAAACTCTGCTGTGTACCCAATGATTCAGCATCGTCACTACACTTTACTTCCCATCTGTCAACACTGTCCTTTCACACACTCTATAATTGTCTACACTCTTGCCTCCTGCCCAAAGCCCTGTTCAACATGTCAACACCATCTCTTCACACTCTCTATACTACCCAAACTGCCAATATTGTCCTATCATGCATTCTCCACTTTCCAGTCTAACATCATCATCCTTCAAAGGCTCTATACTTGTTGACAACATTCCGATGCACAGCCGAAAACTTATGAACTGTTGACACAATTCCCTAATATGGTCTGTGCCAGACTTACAGGCAATGAAAAGCAATTATGTATTTTATTGACTTTTACTGCCTAAATAACGCATTTTTCAGTTTGGATATTGGTGAACCTATGATTTTTGTCGTCGTTTCCATTTAGTGTAATTTTATCAGCACAAATCTTTAACAATTTTCCCTTGATATTATTTCCACACATAATGACTATGCTGATAATCTTCTAATTCTTCCTGAATCCTAAATTGCCACCAAAGTCACAAATGAGCGGACTGGGCCTTAATCAAATGCTTCATTTGGAAGACTATATTTCTGACAATGCAGTTAATTCTAATGTAAATTTACTTTGCAAGTGACATTGATGATTGCAATGAAAAATAAATCGTATGACATACAAAAATTACAGCATGCTTTCTGGCAGTGATGCAACTAATTGGCCTAAATTTCAAATGTTCATCCATGAGCCAAACTCTTCATGAAATATTAATAGTCACAGTGCAATGCACAGAGGCTAGTTATTATTTCATCAGTTTCCATGATCTTCATGTTTTTGTTATCTAATAACTTGCAGTACTCTTCCCATGGCAATGCTTTCAAAGTTAAACCATTTAATATAGTACATGGATATTGTACAATGACTGATAACTCGCTTTTTTTCAACATTGATTTAATTTACAAAAGAAATGACAAGCGCGTACAATGAACTGTCAAGTGCAGAAAGAACCTTTGAGATCTGCCAGCAGATTTCAGGTAAATATACAGCTCTGAATAACACAGCATGTTGAACTTAGCTGTAATATGACTATCTGGAATGCCAAACCACTGGAAAAAATGTTCAAAAGATTTCTGAAAAAAATTGCTTTTAAAATCAGTGTTGAGAGGTGAAGACCTGGAGCTGAGTAAATACTTGAGTTTTGAGGCTGTGTGCTGAAGGCAGAGTCATCATTGATGGGACAAAGAGATGGAAAGGAATACAACACCAGAATAGAATAGAAGAAGACACCAAGTGCTGGGCCAGGCTGCATCTCTGGAGAACATGGATAGCATGGATAGGTGATGTTTCAAGTCAGAACCCTTCTTTAGACTGATGGTGGTGGTGTGGGGGGGAGGGGGGGGGGGAGGGGAGATGGTTTGCAAGAGGAAGAGATGTTAGTACAAGTCATGCAGCACTCGTTTTGAAAATGCTCCAGTTGTAGTTGGACAGACTTGGCAAGGTAATCTCACTGCAGGACATCTGGAGATTGCCTGTGGAAATTCATACCAATAGACAATAGATAGACAATAGACAATAGGAGCAGGAGTAGACCATTCGGCCCTTCGAGCCAGCACTGCCATTCAATGTGATCATGGCTGATCATCCACAATCAGTACCCCTTGGCGTTTGCCGTGTTTGAATTTGAGACAACATTCTTGAAATTGGAAAAGTAGCCCAACACATGCAGTGAAACCAGCAGAACATGCAGTGAAACCAGCAGAACATCCAAGCAGTACAAATAAAAAACAGATGAATAAAATTTCAAATAGATGCAGAAAATGCTGATAAAATCTCAACAGATCAGACGGTATCTGTGGAAATACAAAACAGTTAACATTTTGGGTCTGCAATATCATCAGAACTATTCTGTTGCTGCGTGATCTGCTGGGTTTTTTTTTCTGTTTTTAATTCTCTCCAGGTCATTCATTATTGTCTGAAGACTCATTTGCCCAAAATCTATTTTTTTCCTAATTCGTAGTTCTCTCTAGCTTGCTGAGTGTTCAACTTCAAACCTAATATCAGTCATGAGTAAACCTAGGTGTTGTATGGAACTAAATTAGTCTTCACCCAGAAAGACATAAACATAAACTACTGATGGCAGAGATAATGTTTTGGGTGAAACATTAAATCATATTTAATCAAGTTATATGAATAAATAATGAATGTTCATTAAGGAAATGAAATAGATATTACATGCATGGATTTTCAAAAGGCATTGATAAAAGTGATACATAACAAATAGTCACATGGTGAGATGGATTATGGACCAGATTGGATTAAAGAGGAGAACACAGAACTGTGGTGATGAGATATTCTCCAGACTGAAATACTTTTGTTGGGGTCATTGTTTTTCTCAAAAGAAGAGCTAACAGCAGTGTTGTAAATGTTGAAGAATATTATTATTTTTTTAATGCAGGGAAGAACTATTTCCATATTTCAACAAGTTGGAGATTGAAGGGAATAAATTTATATCATAAATTTGAAGTGAGGTGACCTCAGCTGTTAGATTGAGGCCACTTGGCCCATTGAGTCTATGCCATTCTAGGAGCAATCCCATCAGCACTATCCATCCCATTCCCTGATTGATTTCCATGTAACATTCTCTTTCGCATGTCCATTAATGCTCCCTTGATTAACTACTTACACTCGGCTAATTCACAGTGGCCAATTAATCTCTATTGGATGTGGGAGGAAACCAGAACATCCGGGGGAAACCGATGTGGTCAGGATTGTTTTGTAGATTTAGTTGTAGTTTGAATATGTAGGAAATACTTGTAGAAGCATAATTTATTCTCTTGAAACAGTTAAATGCAAAAATATTTGAAAATAAATATCTAAAAAAGTAATATAGAGGAATGCTCTTTGTACTCCCCTTGTAACTGTACTGCTGCTGTACACAAAGGGAAGATAGGTCTGTGAGTTGATTTCACCACCGTCAATGCCCAAGAGTAATGTAGCCAATTGCAGCCTGTTGGTGCAATTAACTCATTCATTCCAGACTGGGATCCAATGGTGAACCTCTCTCTACAGCTGTTCAAAGAAATGGGTTATAAAAGAGGAGGATATTGTGTTGCATTTAGAACATAGAACATAGCAAATCAGTTTAATCCAATTAAGTGTGATGTTTTGCACGAATATAAAGGCAAATGTAAAGGGAAAGTGTACAATTAATGGCAAGACCTTTAACAGCATTGGTGTACAGAGGAATCTTGGAGACCAAGTCCATACGTCCCTGAAAGTGGCAACACAAGTGGATACATCATATACTTGTCTTCATTGTGGGTGTTGAATATGAGTAAACTCATGTTGCAATTTTACAAACGTTGATTAGACCATGCAGGTGCATCAGGCAGTGAAGAAAGCGAATGGTATGGTAGCATTCATAGCAAAAGGATTTGAGAATAGGAGCAGGAAGGTACTACTGCAGTTGTACAGGGTCTTGGTGAGGCCATACCTGGAGCATTGCGTACAGTTTTGGTCTCCTAATATGAGGCAAGACATTCTTGCCATGGAGGAGTACAGAGAAGGTTCACCAGACTGATTCCTGGAATGTCAGGACTTTCATATGAAGAAAGACTGGGTAGATTCGGCTTGTACTCGCTAGAATTTAGAAGATTGAGGTGGGATCTTATAGGAACATACAACATTCTTAAGGGGTTGGACAGGCTAGATGCAGGAAGATTGTTCCCAATGTTGGGGAAGTCCAGAACAAGGGGTTACAGTTTAAGGATAAGGGGGAAGTCTTTTAGGACCGAGATGAGAAAATCATTTTTCACACAGAGAGTGGTGAATCTGTGGAATTCTCTGCCACAGAAGGTAGTTGAGGCCAGTTCATTGGCTATATTTAAGAGGGAGTTAGATGTGGCCCTTGTGGCTAAAGGGATCAGGGGGTATGGAGAAATGGCAGGTACAAGATACTGAGTTGGATGATCAGCCATGATCATATTGAATGGCGGTGCAGGCTCGAAGGGCTGAATGGCCTACTCCTGCACCTAATTTCTATATTTCTATGTTTCTAAAGACGGGAGCACACCGGGACAAGTTGAATCAGTTGTGATCTTATTGAATGACAATACTGGTTCAAGGGACCAATTGGGGGGAGAGTTCCTTTCACAGCGTGTGTGGAGTCTGGCCAGGGGTAAAGTTGCGGGGAGGGCAGGAGCTTTGAGAAGGAGGGGGTCGGGGATCATGAAAGCAACTCACTCACCGCTGCCGCGACGCTCCGGGTGCGGAGCCACCGCATTGTGGCCGGGGAAGGAAGTAGCTCGGGTGACTGCGAGCGGCTGCTGGAACCTCAGCGCCTTCTGCCGGCCCCTCACCTCTGGCAGTGCTCTCCATCTGAGCAGTGAGGGAACCAACTCTAGAGCAAAGATCATAGAGCGGGGCGGGTCAACAGACGATGGATAACAGGACAGCGGGCGGTGGAGATTACTCCTGTGTCAGCGTGAACAAGGGACCAATTGAGGTTACTCGCACTGACACATGGAGTAAGTTCCACCGCCCGCTGTCCTGTTATCCATTGCCCGCTGACCCGCTCTTGAGCTGGTTGCTGGCATGATCCCCGACCCCCTCCTTTTCAACGCTCCTGCCCTCCCGCAACTTTACCCCTGGCCAGACTCCCCACACGCTGTGAAAGGAACTCCCCCCCCCCAGCGGTGATGTCCTTTTACAGCCGCTTCCCACTTTACAGCCGCTTCCCATCAGCTGCCAGCAATGAGGGATAGACTTGGCTATCCCTCAGTGCAGCAACATTGTCCTTGATGTTACTGTACTGAGGGATAGCCAAGTCTATCTTTCATGGCTAACAACCTAACCTTCGGCCTCCAAGATGCAGGTACATTTTCGTGCCTTATTTTTGGGTAAAAAATAGCGTCTTCATCTGTGTAAAAAGCTTGCCCTGCTCATCTCCTTTAAACTTTGATCCTCTCACTTTACAGCTAGTTACAATATCTGGACAGCATCGCCAATTAGGCCAATATTTATTGTCTGCCTTTAAAGCCCCTGAGTAGGTGGTGATGAGCCAGGAGAGTAGCAGTGCTTGTGTGAGCTACGGCTCTCAGTGATCGCTCGAGGTGACCCCATACAGCCTGTCTGCCAGTGCCCCTGTTACTTGTGAACCAGTGGTCCAGACTGGCATCACTTAATCCAAGGAGTAGTCTGAAGCCAAGTGCAGGGCTGTTTGAATTCATCCTGCAAGGCAGCTGCTGCTTCTTCCATTGAAAGTCAAGAGCCAAGTACCAGCTGTGATGTAGCCTTTGGAGTGCCATGTACAGGAGACCAGAGTAAAGCAAAATAGATAGGTTGCACTAAAAGAAAGCATAGTTGACGTGTAGAATATTTGACTTGATATAAATTCAGTCTGGAATATTTGTTTGAGCTGACTCTTACTTTGGATTGCAGTCCAATGTGAGCCCTTACAGTGACGGGAAAGGTGTGGACCAGTCATAAATGGGCAATTAGTTTGAACGAAGACTTTGTAAACAAGTATCTACAGTTCCTTGTTAGTTTGAACTTGCTGTTGTCACAGTTGATTCATGGCCAATTTAGAGGGAAATGGGTTGCTTCCAGTCATCCTCCTGCTCCTTCACACTGGCTCAGTTGAACTAACACGAGAGAGCAGCATTCTGTACACCCCAGCGAGCCCTGTTGTGTGGTGCTCCTGCTGAACAGTCCATTCAACGGAAAGAACATTTCAGGATGTGATAGCAATAGTCTTGCAGGTGACTACAAGATACCTGCATTATGCGCACACTCCACTCACATGCATGGATGTGTAACAGGATGGTCAGTCATGTTATCAACAGGTATTCATTGTCTCTTTTGTTAGTGCTTTGTATCTGAAAAAACATTTATTTCCAAAGCACTACATGTTTACGAATGTTTTCCTGGTTGAATCAGACTTTGCTTGCCTAATGTGATTTCCAGTTGTCATTTGTAATTCCCTGCATAACACACGTATTGGAAGATTGGTAGCTAAATTGCACCATTTATCTGGGAATAATCATCACTGACCATTGTTTGATTGAGACATCCTTAAAGTATATCTAGTTTTACTTTAATCATTTGGAAACTCCCAGGGCCCTGATCCAACCCAAGTCCAAAATGATAGTTCTGGTGTTAGATCACTCTTCTATTCTCACTGAGTGCGTGATCCGTCAACATATTTCTACACACAGTAAAATTTGCAACATTATGGAAGCCATAAATATGCATAATGCATCATATATGGCACTGGAAGTATGTTAACACCTGTAACATTAACAAAAAACCTCAAGCATTACAATTACAATTATACTGGGACATACTTCTGCAAATTGTGATAACATTTTCTGATTGCGATTCTGTAAATATCCACCAGGTGGCAGTTTCCCCCAAGAAACGAAAAATAATCCATTATTATACTGGACATGAAGAAACACAAGTAAATCCCACATTTATTGCTGAAAATATGAACTTTCTTTCAATTTAGTTTAGTTTAGAGATACAGCGTGGAACAGTCCCTTCGGCACTCCGAGTCTACACCAACCAACAATCGCCCGTGCACTAGTTCTACCCTACACACTAGGGACTACTTACAGAACAATTAACCTATAAACCTGCACATCTTTGGAATATGGGAGGAAACCCACGCAGTCACAGGAAGAACGTACAAACTCCGTACACACAGCACCCGTAGTCAGGATCGAACCAGGATCTCTGGCGCATGTAAGTTAGCAACTCTACCGCTGCGCCACTGTGCCGCTCCAAATTATTACACAACTATAAAATAATATAAAAATCTGACCTTTTGTTATATTTGCTGAGCAACATATTGCTCTTCGCTGGGTATCTTTTCTGTTTTTGCTTTTGTGAAGATATCACACAATCAGATTATTCTGCTCATGTGCCTGATACTCCTAAATATCTTTAATTGTATTTTCAATTGCAGGGAAAAGATAAAAGTGTGCATTATTTTCCAGCTGAAACAATTTTTAAAACATTTCCCATATTTATTTTTATTCCTTAATCGTATTTTGTCTGTCTTGACTCAATTTTCAAAAATTAGCATGTTACCCCTACCTATCACGCAATCTCTTTCTGATACTTTGCAACAGGCATTATTGATGCATGTTTTGTCCTTCTCTCAATGGCTAAATGGAATGCGAATAAAAGATAAATAATAATGCAGCCATACATAAAGTGTTTCTTTTATAACTTTGGGAACTTTGACTGAGGTTTTAAAAAAAAAAGAATGGACCAGAGTGTTTCATAAGCAAAATACAATATGTGAATGAAATTAGGAAGGTCTGAAGCATGTGGTGTAAATAACATAGGCAGACTGCAAATGCTTATCATTGAATGAGTTAAATAAAATTCACCTCTAAGAAATCTCAGACTCTAGAGACCACATCATCTCCAGGATTTATTAAAGCTTAAGCGAATAAAGGCAAGAGGTTCAATTGCAAGTAGGTTTCATTGAGAAGTAAAATTATCACCAACACATGTCAGCTGCACTGCATTTTATATTGACCCCAACACCTACTTCCAAATATGATGTAACCCTATGATATTGTTTTGGTTGAATACTATTTATCTCACTTTAGTGACAAACAATCAAATGGGAGACCCTATCCCTTAATTTCCTGTTACTGTCTCCTGTTTATCTTGTCGTTCTGCTTGCAATTCTCCCACTTCTGTACCTTCTCATCACAATTATATTTGTTTGTTCCTTGGCAGCCCCCTGATCATTTTAACACCTAAACTCCTGTGTTAGAAGTTTCATAAAAGAAAAAAACAACATGTATCTTTCATGATCTTTGGACACATTTCAGCTGCCATTTCTTTTCGTTCCAGATCGCTATTCACAAGGCCACAAAGAGCAAGAGGATGTTGCCTGTTAGGGTTACTTGTGTGGAGCTGGAGGAGATCCTTCTTGAACACTTTGAGAGTTCCTTCACAAAGGAGAGGAAACAATGCAAACATTATAGTCACAGAGGGATACTTGAAATATGTCTTCAGGTCTATAAAATAAATGAGGAAGGGTTTTTGACAATAGGCATCCTCCCTGGGTAGAAGTGCTAGAGCATTGGACGATAGCTAATATTATACAAACAAAGATCTGCAGATGCTGGTTTACAAAAAAAAAGTTTACAATGTGTTGGTGTAACTCAATGGGTCACGCAGCATTTCTGGAGAAAATGGATAGGCGATGTTTTAGGTTTGGACCCTTCTTCAGACTGATTTGGAGGAGGGAGGGGGTGGGGAGTGGAAAAGAAGAAGAGGTGTCCGAGATAGTCCAAGTTAAGTCCAAGCTAATGCTGTACCCTAAAATAGAGAGGGCATAAACAAAATAACTACAGAACAGTTAGTTTCACTTTGACTGCGAACAAATTTTTGGAATAGATTCAGAGGGCTAGTACACATTTAAATTAAAACCGCACAGATTATTCAAAAAAAGCATGGATTTTTATAGGAATATTGAATATTTTGCTAAAGTAATAAATAGACAACAGTGGATTTGATGTCATATCTCTGGATTGTTGCAAGATTTTGGACAAAGTCCCACATGGCTGGCTGGTCATAAAATTAAAATCCCAAAGAAGGGTGAGAAATTAATTCCAAATTTGTCCCAGTGCCAGGAAGCAAAGGGGAAGAGTTGATGAATGTTTTTGAGACAGAAAGTGGAGTTTCACAAGGTTGACTACTCACTCCCATACCTCTTGCAATCTAAACTAAATCATTAAAATTTATATGTAAGAACATCGAACAAAACTTGGCCCTATGGCTGACAGTGAGAAACAGCTTTAGACTGCACAGTGGTGCAGCCGTAGAGCTGCTGCTTTACAGCACCAGAGACCCAGGTTCAATCCTGACTACAGGTGCCGTCTGTACGGACTTTGTACATTCTCCCTGTGATCGTGTGGGTTTTCTCCGGGTGCTCTGGTTGGAAAAAACATAGCTGTAAGGAAAGACAAGATAAACTAGGATTGTTTTCTTTTGAATAAATGAGACTGAAGGGTGACTTACATGGATTGTATATAATTTGGACAGGCTGAGATAGAATAATGAGGAAAGACATATTTCCCATAAAAAAATCGGAAAGGAGGTGGCACAGATTTTAGGTAATTAATAGAATTATAGAGGAGACGAGACCAAGTGGAACCAGTTGGGTCCCGTCCCCTTAACGTGCGGGGGTGGGGGGGGGGGGGGTGGCCTGTGGTATCACACATACACACTAACCACCCCCCCTACACACATACTAACCCCCCCCCCAGATATTATATTAATATTATTCATTTGCTCCTTTTCCATCCCCCCACCCTATCCACTCATGCATAGCCCTCAACTGCGCAGGCACGGCGAGAGAGGAAGGGAGAGGGGGGTAGAGAGGGAGGGAGAGGAGGTAGAGAGGGGGATGGTGAGGGGGTAGAGAGGGAGGGGGTAGAGAGGGAGAGGGAGGGAGGGCGCGCGGCGTCACAGGGGAGGGCTGGTCCCCAAATGCAGTACTCCACCACTCGCATATAGGTTCCAATACTCACCACTCTCTAGAGTGGGAGTGGTGGTAGAAAGAGAGGGCGGTAGAGAGGGAGGGGGGGTAGAGAGGGGGTGGGGCAGTGAGGGAGGGGGAGGCAGAGAGGGAGGGGGCAAAGAGGGAGGGGGAGGGGGGTAAAGGGGGACTGAGAGGGAGGGGGTAGAGTGGGAGGGGAGGGTGTAGAGAGGGAGGGGGTAGAGTGTGAGGGGGTGAGAGGGAGAGGGAGAGGAATAGAGAGGGAGAGGGAGAGGGGCAAAGGGGGAGGGGTTAGAGACCCCACCCCATCTCCCTCCTCCTCATTTCCCTCATCCTTCTCTCCTCACTGCCATTCCCTGCCCCAGCACCTACCCAGGTCATAGAGCAGCGCCAGGGCCTAGAACGCGGCCTGGTTCTCGTACTCAGCCTGCCCCTGGATGTAGACTACAGCCGTCAGCCCGGCCGCCTCATGGTCTCCAGTCCAGGCCCGACCATCTCCGGGCTCGTCCTTGACCCCGGCTCGTCCTTGGTTCCACCAGCGGCTTTTCTTTCTCCGACGGAATCGGCCCCATCCCAATCCCCAAGCTCCAAGCTCGGCCCTCACTCCAGCTCCAGGCTCTGGTCCAGCCCAGGCCCAGTCGCAGGGCTCAGCCAGCTCAGCGGCAGCAGACTCCCCACCATACAGCGGGCGGGCGTCGACCCGATCAAGGTGCAAACGAGCATTGACCCGAGGACCTGACTTCAAGTGGATTTTTTTTTTTGTGTTTGGAGCGCATGAGTGTCTCTCCCACGCGGAGTGTCCCGTCGTGCCTTGGGAGTTGATTGTGACATCAGTCGGAATTCTTTTCTTCTAAATGAGAATGTTGAAAACTTTAATGTTTTGAAGCTGTATTTAAAAGGTTAGTAATTTGTTAAATATAGGTTGAAATGCGACAGGAAGATATGTTTCCGGTTGGCAGAGAAAATCTGAGTAGCATGTGTGAAAATGGGAAGGCTGTGGAAGAAGATACAAATTAAGGGGATTAAAAGAAAGTCAACACAACCCTGGCTCACACAGACCTTTAGAATGTTAAGAACAAAGGGAAGAGTTTTAGTATAATAGAGATGAAGAATTTATTTTAACCTGAAACTTGATGTCTGAAGGGGTAGTAGAGGCAGAAAAATATAAGCATATTTAAAAGGTTCTTAGACTTGCATTTGAAAAGTCACAACTGCAGGGTACAGGCCAAATTCTGGAAGATGGGATTAGGCCAGTGAACTCTTTTTCAATTATCACAGAGATGATGGATTGAATAGCCTCCTCTGTGTTATTGATTCCAATGATTCTATGACAAACTAATATTTACAGCATCTCAAATAGATACAAATCTGATTATAAATTATATCTACATTCGTACTCAGAGTATTAGCCGCTGCTTACTGAAAGGCCATGTAAAAGTCTTTCTACACAAGTGCCTTCTTCTGTTATAGCTGGGGTTTGGGATCCACTGTTAATTTCATATGGGCTGGGGTTCGTGGTGATTTCCAGCTCCAACTGATAAATGTTGTGTGTGTCTGAAACATCTTGGCGGTACAGTGTTGATTCTATCCCTGAGGAACAGCATGAGGTGAAATACACCACAGTAAACTGAGTCATATGGAAACCTGGCAGAACATATACAAACAACATTAAGATGGGAATCTAAAAGCAAGTTAAAACATTTACCCTTTCCACATTTTATTGTCCTTAGTCATGACAGTGCTTGAGAGTAGAGATCTTCCTGCTACCAAATGTTTTATATGTTTGCACGAGAGCCAAATGGGATGTTTACAAGGTACTTTGATGCTAAACTCTGACAATATCTGGCTATCGCCCGTCAGGCATAGACTGGGATCTCCTGGTTATCAACCATTTCCACTCCCTTCCCATTCCCATACTGATCTTTCTGTCCTGGACCTCCAGTATCTGTAGTTCCTTGTATCTACATTGATAACATATATGCACATTTTTATTCCTTGACAATCCTTTGCCATTGTTCCTTTTATATTTATTTTTATGTTGAGTTATACTGCCCTCCTTAACCCACTGATACAATCCACCTGGACCCAGAGTTTTGTCAATGATTTTCTAGAATCGTCTTTCTTTCTAACATGTGCTAATCTCCTTCATCATTTTTCCTAGTTTCCCTCCTTAGTGATAATAAGCAGCAAAATGTGTAATCATTATTTTTTTCCTCACATTAATTTTGTGACAGCAGAATACTATTTTCTTCTTTTTCCTATTTGTTGGATAAAATATTTATTTTAATATAGTTCTTATTTGTTGGATAAAAGTACATCTAATTCATTTTGGTTGTAGTTTAACATGTGGTGGTAAAGTAATTTCCCAGCAAATGTTTACCTGCCACTGAATAATAAAACACTAATTCAGTGATTGGAAACAGCCACTAGCTATCTTTCCAATTAATGTGAAGTACAAAGTGAATGGCGGTAAACAGCCAACCTTCTTCTTCTCCTCCTCGCATATGGCATGCATAGCCTAAAGTTGTAGGTCAACTTGTTCTATTTGATCTATTTGTTTGTGCACGTCAGGTTGATTTAATTAGTCAAAACAGGGTGGACCACGTGAAGGTTGCAATCGTCCACCCCAACAGCCAATGATAATTCATCTTCATTGAAAGTACTTCAACACTCTCCAAAGGATTAAATTCCTAATTACGTCAAAATCTTGACTCATTTAGCCACGAGTTGCAATAGAAGAAACCACAACATTTAGTTTACAGCTGAAGTAGGTCAGCATGATTCAAAGTCAATAATATGGACGTTTTCATTGATAACGTATTTCAAAGGATGATGCTTGGAGTGGTGACAGCTGTGTGTAAAGCTGTGACAAGCCTGGGATGCCAGGTTGAGGAAAGCTGAACATAAAACCATGTTTAAAAAAGACACAAAGTGCTGGAGTAACTTAGGGGGTAATGCATTTTTGGAGAACATGCATAGGTGACGTTTGGGGTTGGGACCCTTCTGCAGACTATTGTTGTTGTGGTGGTGATGGGGGAAGGGGGGGACAGAAAGCTGAAAGAGAGGAGGGGCAGGACAAAGCCTGGCAAGTGATAGGTGGATACAGCTGAGGGGAGTCTTGATCGACAGATAGTTGGGCCAAAGCCAGAGATGGACAAAAGATGAGAGCTAAGGATGGGAGAGGGAGAGGGGGAATAATGAGTGCGAATCCAGGTGGGCACAGGGAAGGGTGGTAGAGGGAGGATAAAAAAGGATTGTTTGTAGGTTAGTTTCCTAAAATTAGAGAAATAAGAGAATTCAATGTAAAACCAGCTTCAACCTTTCCTTGTATCTTCATAAAATCAGTGATGTTTATTCATCATACATTAAATAAAGAGATGGACAAAACATTTAAAGGGATTATTGTTCACCTACACCTTCTGAACCTTAGTTTATTCCCCCCCCCTCTTCCTTTCTTCAAAATTATTTCTCAATCCTTTCATCCTTTCTGTGTGATAGTTATTCTCGATTACTAAACAATTATCAGCAATGGCTTCTTAAAGTTTTTCATTGTTTTGGGTATTCTCACATCAAAGTAACCTAGTTTCACTCGTGTTATGGGCATGTAGACATTAGGTCAACAATTACCAGTTGCAAAGATTTTAGAAGATTCATGATATGAAAAGATCAAAAATTCCATGAAGGCAGAAACTGGCATCATGATTTTTTATGGATTTAAAATGAATTAGTTATTACAGACTCTGAAACATAATTGAAAGCAAGGCCATCCGTTGAGCCTGTCTCATTGAAAATGTAAATTACATATGGTTGCAGCACTTTCCATTGACATTCAATACTTTTGCTGAATTCATCACCATGAAAAACCGGGCCTTCAGCCACGTAAATGTCATAATGATCAGGATAAGTCAGGGCCATAAGTATTCTTCAAGGAGTGACTTTGTTTCTGACCTGTCAAAACCTTTTTACCATCCACACTGCACAAGTAAAGAATGTGATTAATGATTGTCATTTACTTTGTGAGCTACATCTTCTATAACAATGATATAAAATGGTACTGTAGTGCTGAAGGCTTTTGTCCAGGACTAGTATTGCCTAGGTTAGATTGTTCTTTGCACAAGTTGAACAGATTTCTCCCTTAAGCTTTTCATTGGCAGCTTTATTAAATCCTTATTAAATTTTGCGCCAATTCTGTATTGGGGTTCAATTGGGGTTACAAAACTATTTAACACAAAATTGAACCCCAATACAGAATTGATTATCTTTGGATCAATGGAAGAGGGAAGTAAACTAACTATATTTCAAGAAGCTTTTCTTAATTATGGTCTAATAACAGCAAAAAAACTTATACTCAAATTTTGGAAAAACGCAACCACGCCAACATTCAAAATGTGGATTTCAAATATGTCTGAAACGCTTCATCTTGAAGAAATGAGATTTCTCCTACTAGGCAAAGCAGACCAATTCTCAAAGATTTGGTCTCCTTTTATCAACTTTTTGCAAGTATATGGTGCAACATAACATAGCCTCAGAAATTAAATGGTTTAGAACTGGGTGACGGATGGGCAAAAATACGAAATAGGTAGATCACTCCTAATCTCTCTTTTCCTCACTTTCTCCTTCTATTTCAATCTTTTCAGCTTCTCTTCTATGTCCTTTATTTCTTTTGCTATCTGTTTCTACTCGCTTGTCTATCTATTCCAACACTCTTTATTTATTTTTTCTTCCACTGTTCTTTTATTATTAAATCAAAAATACGAAGGTGTACAAGAATGGAAATATGTATGTATGTATTAGGTACTCAAGTACCACACTATTGTACTTACTTCTAACAAAAATAAACAAAAAAAAATAAAAACAAATTTTGCACCAATCTTTCTTGTTAACAACATGAAAGACCTTGGAAAAATTGGAAGAAGGGTCTCGACCCGAAACATCACCCATTCCTTCTCTCCAGAGATGCTGTCTATCCTGCCGAATTACTCCAGCATTTTGTGGCTGTCTTGGAAAGGTATTGTTACAATCCAGGTGCTATTTAAACAGTTTGTTAATGATGGTAGCCAATGAAAACTCTGGCATGTTGATGGTGGGAGAGGGGAAGGGTGCGGGGGAGGGGGGCGGGGGAGAGGGGGGAGGGAGAGGGGGGCGGGGGAAAGGGGGCGGGGGAAAGGGGGGCGGGGGAGGGAGGACGTGGGTGATGATTGAAATTGAAAAGGCTTCATAGATTATAAATTGTCGTTATTTTGCACCAATATCTGTTAGTCCAAGCCTAGATGTTGAAGGCTGGTAGAGGCTGCTTAGGTATAGAGTCAAACAGTGCAGAAACTGACTCTTTGGCCCATCATGTCCATGCCAACCATCAAGGACCCATTTATACTTATCCCATTACTTGAACCAAAGACTTCTATGTGTTGGTGATTCAAGTGCTTGTCTAGTTACTTCTTAAATGTTGTGGGACTACCTGCCTCCACCACCTTCTCAGGCAGTGCAGTCTGGATTCCTAAGGTACAAGATTCCTCCTCATTGTCCCTCTCTATTCAATAGATACATAGACAATAGGTGCAGGGGTAGGCCATTCGGCCCTTCGAGCCAGCACTGCCATTCAATGTGATCATGGCTGATCATTCACAATCAGTATCCCGTTCATGCCTTCTCCCCACATCCCTTGATTCCGCTAGCCCCAAGTCTCTTTTTGAATGCATCCAGTGAATCAGCCTCCACTCTCTTCTGAGGCAGAGAATTTGACAAATTCACAACCCAATGGGTGAAAAAGTTTTTCTTTATCTCAGTTCTAAATGGCCTATCCCTTATTTTTAAACTGTAGCCCCCTGGTTCTGGACTCCCCCAACATCGGGAACATGTTTCCTGCATATAGCGTGTCCAATCCCATAATAATGTTATATGTTTCCATAAGATCCCCTCTCAACCTTCTAAATTCCAGTGAATACAAGCCCAGTCGCTCCATTCTTTCATCATATGACAGTCCCGTCATCACGGGAATTAACCTCATGAACCTACGCTGCACCCCCTCAATAGCAAGAATGTGCTTCCTTAAATTAGGAGACTAAAACTGCACACAATACTCCAGGTGTGGTCTCACCAGGGCCCTGTACAACTGCAGAAGGTACCCCTTTGCTCCTATGCTCAACTCCTCTCATTATGAACGCCAATGTGCCATTAGCTTTCTTCACTGCCTGCTGTACCTGCATGCTTACTTTAGTGACTAATGTACAAGGACACCCAGGTCTTGTTGTACTTCCCCTTTTCCTAACCAGACACCATTCAGATAATAATCTGCCTTCCTGTTCTTGCCACAAAAGTGGATAACCTCACATTTATCCACATTATACTGCATGTGGAGACACAAGGATCAACAGTTGCTGGAATCTTGAGCAAAACAATTGCTGGAGTAAAGGGCCTGTCCCACCAGCATGCAACTCCATGCGATGAACGCGATCAAACTAGAAGCGGGGGCCGCGCGGAGGTCGGGTGATCCCCTGTACAGGGCCGTTCCCACCAGCATGTGCCTGCATGAGGCAAGCGCAACCAAACCAGCAGTAGGGGCCGCGCGGAGGTCGGGTGAGTGGCGCAACACGGCGCAAAGTGAGGCGAACTTGGAGCGAAGTCCAAGGTAAGTTCGGCAGGACAGAGAGGGGCACACAGAGAGGGGCACAGAGGCACACACACACACAGGGCCACGGATCCACACCCATAGAGGGTCACGGAGGCACTTACAAATAGGTTCACGGAGGCACGATGTTGGGGCGGTGTGTAAATGTCGAGGCGACTTCGAGCCGACAAGCCGTTGCCGCGCGGAATTTTTGGACATAGTTGGTTTTTCGGAGCCCCGCGTGATGTCGGGACGAACTCCGCACAATTCCACACGGCTCCGGCGATTGAAGTGGGACCTGCCCCGCGACGCCGGACATAGAAACATAGAAACATAGAAAATTAGGTGCAGGAGTAGGCCATTTGGCCCTTCGAGCCTGCACCGCCATTCAATGTGATCATGGCTGATCATCCAACTCAGTGTCCCGTACCTGCCTTCTCTCCATACCCACTGATCCCTCTAGCCACAAGTGCCACATCTAACGCCCTCTTAAATATAGCCAATGAACTGGCCTCAACTACCTTCTGTGGCAGAGAATTCCAGAGACTCACCACTCTCTGTGTAAAGAATGTTTTCCTCATCTCGGTCCTAAAGGAATTCCCCCTTATCCTTAGACTGTGACCCCTTGTTCTGGACTCCCCCAACATCGGGAACAATCTTCCAGCATCTAGCTTGTCCAACCCCTTAAGAATTTTGTAAGTTTCTATAAGATCCCCCCTCAATCTTCTAAATTCCAGCGAGTACAAGCCGAGTCTATCAAATCTTTCCTCATATGAAAGTCCTGACATCCCAGGAATCAGTCTGGTGAATCTTCTCTGTACCCCCTCTATGGCAAGGATGTCTTTCCTCAGATTTGGAGACCAAAACTGCACGCAATACTCCAGGTGTTGCCTCACCAAAACCCTGTTCAACTGCAGTAGAACCTCCCTGCTCCTATACTCAAATCCTTTTGCTATGAATGCTAACATACCATTTGCTTTCTTCACTGCCTGCTGCACCTGCATGCCTACTTTCAATGACTGGTGTACCATGACACCCAGGTCTCGTTGCATCTCCCCTTTTCCTAATCTGCCACCATTCAGATAATAGTCTACCCTCACGTTTTTGCCACCAAAGTGGATAACCTCACATTTATCCACATTATACTGCATCTGCCATGCATCTGCCCATTCGCTCAGCCTATCCAAATCACCCTGCATGGCTCAAGCGACCACGTTAGGTCGCGCTAATCACATAGAGTTGCATGCTGGTGGGACAGGCCCTTAACTCAGTGGGTCAGGCAGCATCAGGAAAGGAATAGACGACTTCCACCTATAACCCTCTCTCTGGCTTTACATTTTACTCTTTTCTCCTTATCTGACACATTTTTGTCTTTTATTAATCTCTAACCTTTGTCTCATACTCCACTTGTCTGCCAATCAAACTCCTTTCATCTGTCTCCACCAATAACTTGCCAAACCTTGTCCCATCAAACCTCTCTTTTCCAGCTTTACCCCACTACTCCAGCAGTGAATGAAATGTCAACTATCCATGTCCTCCACAGATGCTGCCTGATCTGCTGAGCATCTCACTGAGCACTTTGTGTTTTGCTCGGGCCTATGTAACTTTGGCACCAATGCCCTGTGAAGATCACAACCATCTTTCTGTGCATCAGATTCAGCTGCTGGAAAGTTGACGATTTATCCCCATTGATGTAAGCTTGGCTTGAGCTCCTTGCCGATGATATTAGGCTGAACATTACTCTGGTGTTGAGTTTAGTTTCTCTCTTCTCTCCATTCTTTTTAAGGCAGGAACAAGATCAAGAGCAGGCTGTAACTGAATTTTGCTAAGCTAGTTATTGTTGAGTAATTTATCATTGATGACATGTTCCATCCGAATCCTGATAAATTGGGCAATTTGGATAGAATTAAAGAATGTAGATTAGTAATTGGAAAATTAGTGAGCAAAGCACCACCAGATGAAAGTGAATATGAATTGGTACTTCATGGGAAAATAAACATGGATCACATTTGTAGTCAATGAATTGTGGTGAAATAGCTGAGGATTGACTTGAGAGTCAGAAAGTTTAGTGATGCTTAACATTTCCAACCAAGAGCAACCAATATATTTCAGAAAATGTTGGATCACCTTTCAAGAAAATAGAACACAAGTTTGAAGGAGATATAATTAAACTGCAGATCTCTTCGAGTAGCTATCCAGTTTGGATCAATGGTACCCAAGTACATTAAATGTGTAAGGCATCGAGCATGGGGAAATGCCTAATGGTTTATGTCAGGGCCTTCCAGCATAGAGACTAGGTCATTGTTAAAGTAGGACAAGAGGCCATATATTTAAACAAAAAATGCATAACTTAGTTTCTCAAATAATGATTGTTTTAATCCTGGAATAGACTGGAACAGAAAAATCAAATGTCCTGAAGTCATTTAGGAAACTGTGAAACCCAGTATGGGAGACTTTATAACCTCTCTGAAAGAAGAGAACTTTGAGAGAGCCTGAATTTTACCATTCTTATTTCTCTTATAAATCAAGGTGAAAAATAGACAAGAGAGAAGAACTTAACTGTCTTACATTCAGCATGTTTTATGTCCCTCTGTTTACTGTGGGCATGAACTCAACTGCACCAATAATTTTACACTATAATGATTTGAAGATAACATCCTAACTAGTTTACAAGGGATGGAAGCTGATGATCAGTGAAAGAGACAAGAACATCTGTTCTCAGAGATTGTGGTATTTGGGGCATATAAATGACAGATGCACTTTATCATTTAGGTTGCACAAAGTATGTGTTTTCTTTTCTGCTGGGAAGTTGACTATTTTTCTGCATGAAATGCCTAGCACAATTACATCATTTATTTCAAATTAGAATTTCAAGAAGTTGTCTAGGTAAGAACAAACATTTATCCAAAAGAATAACATTTAAACTTGGATTTTATGAAGTGAGATTGGGAGATTTGCAGGTTTGAAGTCAGCACTATACGCCATGCCAGTGATAAACCATCCTGATTTGTATTGGATTTTGTTTGATTTAGATCATCATCAAAGCTCATCTCTGCACTCAAACCTGGTTGTGCAAACCTATTGCGGCTGTGTGGGAATCAATCAACCAGATGATTTGGATTCTGTAGCTGTCCTGGTCAATGAGCTAGTCCCCGGTCTTAGGCAGTGGTTCTTGAGACCCAAACCCCACTGTGGCTTGTAGTGGCTTGGCTCTTAGTGACTATCTGTTAAGACCTGTTAGATTTCCATTTTAGTGTTTCATGTTTGAGAATTTCCAGTAGTTTTATGAATCAGTTATACAAATTAGTTTTGCAGAACCTGCACCTCCATGCAACCTATTACACCTCCATCTTTCTTAAATCATAGGTGAAAAGTTCCAAATACTGAAATACATTCAAGATGTTTAGAACCCTAAAGACATGGGTTTACCAGTAAGGCAGGCGTGACATTCAAAGGTCAGAAATGTGATCCCGGTCTCTACCAAGTTAGCTGATCTCGATTTTAAAAGCTGGGAACATATAAATGAACCAGTCTTCCTGGATTAAAGGAGGGAAGTGTCCCTACAAGGTTCAATAGCTCACTGATACTCAATGGCAAAGTGAATGCATGCTTGTGGAAGGAATTCAAGCCTCTTAATAAAGACGTAGAAAGAATTAGCATGGAAGTACAAAAAGATTACACAATTTCACTATCATCAGACTTGTCAGCTTTCTGCAAGTCAAATAATTTCTTGGTAGATTTTTGATGCATTAATGTTTTATTCTCAGTTCTTGGTCTTTGTAATTATTTTACTGTAGCACATATTAACATTATTGTCAGTTTTGTGTCATTTTTTGATGAACAGCAAAGCAAGCCACATAAAAAGCTGCCAGAAAAGGTATTTTACAAACCATTAATTTTGGTAATTATTTGGGAATTATGTTGTTATTTTAGATATATAAAGCTATGAAGAAACTATATTTTGAAGAGAGTAATACTAAGATATCTTGGCTGGGAAACTGGTGCTGTATTTAATTAATTTTGTGGGAGAGTAATACACCAAATTAAATTCAGAAATTATTTAGAGTAAATGAAAATCCTGTATTCTCTGTATAAGGTTGTGTAAGTGAAATCCTAAATGTTCATCTCTTGATTAGAAGCAATTCGATTTAATTGGCAGGTGATCATAACCATTGAGGAAATGCTTAGGTTTATACTCATTGGGAAGCCTTAAACTATAGACATTACTTTAGGAGTAGCTGCATTGTAGTTACAGTGTGAAATGACACGTTCTGCACTAGACCTCAAACCTACACCTGCTGAAGTCGCTCCCTTTCTCTACTGGAAGATGGATCTGCTAAACTTGTCAAAATAGAGAATTTGCACCGTAAATTGAAAAGGCTAGTTCCGAAATTCTTGATGATTGTTGCTGTGAACAAACCCTTTTTGCAGTGGTATCCCATCCATAGTATTGTGCACTCACAATTGTGTAGGCTCATTTGCACTCTCCCTCTCCCACCATATAACCCATATACAGACAGATAACAGAAATGCTGTGTGTAAGAAGGAACTGCAGATGTTGGTTTAAAACGAAGATAATAACTCAGCAGGTCAGGCAGCATCTCTGGAGAGAAGGAATGGCTGACATTTGGGTTCGAGATCCTTCGTCAGGATGTTTTGGGTCGAGGCCCTTCTTCAGGACTGCTTAAGTGCTGCAACAGCATGCATGTCTGTGAGTGAAGAAGGCATCCCCCATCTGTATTTGTGTGTAATGCTGCCTGGATATTAACTTTTTTTGCAATTACTGAATTTGACTTAAAATGGTTCTTGATGAGTACTCTATCTTCACAATAGAAGAACCTTTATAGAATGAAAATAATAAAATGAATAAGAAATATTGGATGAACTATGCACAATGGATTCATGTTTTTTGAAGTTAGATGAATTGCCAGGTCTGCCAGCAGGTAGAAAATAGAACAGGCTCAGAATCTTATCAGAGTGATTAATAAGTCAGATGCATGGACTTAAGGCATATAAGCTGCATTGATGTACGTTACCCTCCCTTTGGGGGACTTCAATATTTGGAAAATATATTTGTATATATATTTAGCTTTTTCATTTAAGGATAATGAAAAAAAAATCAAATCAATTTTCAAGCCCAATTTAATCCAGAGGTCTTTTTCTATTTTCCTTTGCGAAGGTGTCTGATCCCTGGTCATCACGGCAGCAGCGTCACTTGGCCTACGTCTCGGGGTACACGACTTGCTTCTGCCACATCGCGGATAAGAGCAACCAGGTCGCCGATGCGTTGTCCCGCACCGCCATCAATACCATCCAAGATTTGGCCCCGGGCATTGACTATAAGGCCCTGGCGGCTGCATAATATACGGATGAGGAGTTGCTCGCCTACCTGATCGCCATTTCCGGCCATGTGTTGGAGGATGTGCGGTTTGGTTCCGCTGGTCCCAAGGTCCTGTGTGATGTATCTACTGGTCAGCCCTGCAGCTTGGCAACGCCGGGTATTCGATATGATTCATGGCTTGGCTCACCCTACCATCCGGGCGACGACAGCGTTGGGAGCGGCCGGGTTTATGTGGCAGGGGTTGCGCAAACAGGTTGGCAACTGGGCAAGGGCATGTATTCCCTGTCAGACCAAGGTCCAGCATCGCGTCAAGGCCCCCTTCCAGGATTTTGCCGTACCTCACCGGTGGTTTGATCATTTTCACGTTGACATCGTGGGTCCGCTGTCCCCGTCCAGGGGTGTCACTCATCTTCTCACCGATGTGGATCGTTTCACGCAGTCGCTGTCCCGCTCGCTGATACCTCTGCTGCGACGTGTGCACATGCCCTCACTGCCCACTGGATCGCTCGTTTTGGTGTGCTGGTGGACATCTCGTCTGACGGGTACGCAGTTCACCTTCGCGTTGTGGTCTTCCATGGCCCGGCTGTTGGGAGCTCAGCTACATCACACCGCGGCCTACCACCTGCCATCCAACGGTTTGGATGAGTGGTTTCACTGCCACCCGAAGGCGTCCTTGAAGGTGCAGCTAACGGGTCCGGATTGGATGAACGAGTTGCCGTGGGTTCTGTTGGGAATCCACACAGCTCCGAAGGAGGGCCTGTCTACTTCCTCTGCTGAGTTGGTGTATGGAGCCCCGCTAACGATTCCAGGAGATTTCGTTCCGGCGGCGCATGGGCAACAGGAGCCGCCCTCATTCATGCTGGTGCGTCTCCAGGATGTGGGCACATTCTCTCCTGTTCCGACGCCCCGTCATGGGCTTGCACCCTGCCCTCAAGGACTGTCCGTATGTTTACATGCGTTGCGATACTGGATGCCGCTGCAACAACCGTATGTGGACCCTTTCTGGGTGCTGCGGCATGGCACCTCGACTTTTGGGCTTGACATAGGGGGCAGGCAAGAGACTGTGTTGGTGGCTCGCCTTAAGCTGGCTCATTTGGACATTAGTCAGATAGTGCAGGTGGCCCAGCCTCACCATCGGGGACGTCCGCCGTGCCGCCTGCTTCAAAATGGTGTCGCTGCTGCCGTGGTGACCAGGGATCAGTAAAAATCAGCATATGATTATCTGTGGCCTAAGAATTGTGGTTTAAATGTGAAGGTAAACAGTAAAAATGGTATTAATAAGATATACCAATGAGAAAAAAAGAGAAGGTTTGGGTGGATCAATAAAAGAGCTGGTCACATATTTGGAATGGAAATTAAAACAAAGGATAGCTAAGAAGGGAAAAAACAGAGGCAGAAAGTTATTTATTATTTGCTTGTCTCTAAAATCCCAGAGCCCCCTAAAACGTGAAGTTGGTAACACTTGGAAAAGCATCTCATCAGGGAAGAGAAGGATTTATTCATAAAAACGTGTCATATGTTTGCCCATTTCTTTTGTTGACGAAATTATAGTGTGCATGAAAGAATTGCTGTGAGTTTTCGGAAAACATTTCACAAGATGCCTCACATGATGCCTCACCCTTCTTCATAATGATTGCAGTAGGGAATGGGGAGGGAGCAAGCTGGAAGAGATGTAGGGGCAGGACAAAGCTTGGTAAGTGGTAAGTGGATACAAGTGAGGTTGATTGGCAGTTGGTTGGTGATAGGTCAGATATGAAAGGACAAAAAGTGTGAGATAATGTGAAGCCACGGTAAGGAGCATGTGGAAGAGGATGGAAGGGAAGGAGAAAAGAAGAAAGGGGTAATGTAATAGTGCTGACAATTGGTGATTATAAAAATGTAATGAAGGACACGTTGTGAGAAGATTGGCAGGCAATGTGGGCAGATGGTTGGCAGATGTAATCAAATGCAGAGAAAATGCAATTAATTTGAAGAGCTCCCAATCTATGATAAGGTCTCACATAGAAGATTATTGGGCAAAATAATTTGAGCCCATGGTATTGGGGGTGCGGTACTGACATGGATAGAAAATTGGTTGGCAGTCAGGAAACAAAGAGTAGGGATAAACGGGACCCTTTCAAAATGACAGGCAGTGACTAGTGGGGTAGCGCAAGTCTTGGTGTGGGGACCGCAGCTATTTACAATATACATTAATGATTTAGATGAAGGGATTAAAAGTAACTTTAGCAAATTTGCAGATTACACCAAGCTGGGTGGCAGTGTGAACTGTGAGGAGGATGCTTTGAGCATGCAGGGTTACTTGGACAGGTTGGGTGAGTGGGCAGATGCAGTTTAATGTGGATAAGTGTGAGGTGATTAAAAACAGGAAGGCAGACTATTATCTGAATGGTGTCAAGTTGGGAAAAGGGGAAGTACAACGAGATCTGGGGGTCCTTGTTCATCGGTCACAGAAAGTAAGCATGCAGGTACATCAGGCAGTGAAGAAAGCGATTGGCATGTTGGCCTTGATAACAAGAGGAGTTGAGTATAGGAGCAAAGAGGTCCTTCTGCAGTTGTACAGGGCCCTAGTGAGACCACACCTGGAGTATTGTGTGCAGTTTTGTCTCCAAATTTAAGGAAGGACATTCTTGCTATTGAGTGCAACGTAGGTTCACGAGGTTAATTCCTGGGATGACAGAACTGTCATATGTTGATAGAATGGAGCGGCTGGGCTCGCATACTCTGGAATTTAGAAGGATGAGAGGGTCTTATTGAAACATAGAAGATTATTCAGGGTTTAGACACGCTAGAGGCAGGAAATGCGAGGAGCATTCGTAATAAGGTGGATGAGTTGAAGGTGCAGATAGCGATTAATGACTATGCTATAGTTGGGATCACGGAGACATGGCTCCAGGGTGACCAAGGCTGGGAGCTGAACATCCAGGGATATTCAATATTCAGGAGGGATAGACGAAAAGGAAAAGGAGGTGGGGTAGCGTTGCTGGTGAGAGAGGAGATTAATGCAATACAAAGGAAGGACATTAGCGTGGAGGATGTGGAATCGATATGGGTAGAGCTGCGATACTCTAAGGGGCAGAAAACGCTAGTGGGAGCTGTGTACAGGCCACCTAACAGTAGTATTGGAGTTGGGGATGGCATCAAACAAGAAATTAGAAATGCGTGCAACAAGGGTAACACGGTTATAATGGGTGACTTCAATCTGCATGTAGATTGGGTGAATCAAATTGGCAGGGGTGCTGAGGAAGAGGATTTCTTGGAATGTATGCGGGATAGTTTTCTCAACCAACATGTGGAGGAACCAAACGAGAGAGCAGGCTATTCTAGACTGGGTATTGAGTAATGAGGAAGGGTTAGTTAGCAGTCTTGTTGTGCATGGCCCCTTGGGCAAGAGTGACCATAATATGGTTGAGTTCTTCATTAGGATGGAGAGTGACAAAATTAAGTCAGAAACAAGGGTTCTGAACTTGAACAAAGGTAACTTTGAAGGTATGAGATGTGAATTGGCCAAGATAGACTGGCAGGTGATTCTTAAATGGCAGTGGATGTGCAATGGAAGGTATTTAAAGACTGCATGGATGAAGTACAAAAATTTTTCATACCAGTTTGGCAAAAGAATAAATCGGGGAAGGTGGTGCATCCATGGATAACAAGGGAAATCAGGGATAGTATAAAAACAAAAGATGAGGCATACAAATTTGCCAGAAAAAGCAGCCTACCAGAGGACTGGGAGAAATTCAGAATCCAGCAGAGGAGGACAAAGGGCTTAATTAGGAAAGGGAAAATAGATTATGAAAGGAAACTGGCAGGGAACATAAAGACTGACTGCAAAAGTTTTTATAGATATGTGAAGAGAAAGAGACTAGTTAAAACAAATGTTGGTCCCTTGCAGTCAGAAACAGGTGAATTGATCATGGGGAACAAGGACATGGCAGACCAATTGAATAACTACTTTGGTTCTGTCTTCACTAAGGAAGACATAAATAATCTGCCGGAAATAGCAGTGGAACGGGGGTCAAATAAGATGGAGGAACTGAGTGAAATCCAGGTTAGCCGGGCGGTGGTGTTGGGTAAATTGAATGGATTGAAGGCTGATAAATCCCCAGGGCCAGATAGTCTGCATCCCAGAGTACTCAAGGAGGTAGCCACAGAAATAGTGGATGCATTAGTGATAATTTTTCAAAATTCCTTAGATTCTGGAGTAGTTCCTGAGGATTGGAGGGTAGCTAATGTAACCCCACTTTTTAAAAAAGGAGGGAGAGAGAAAGCCGGGAATTACAGAGCAGTTAGTCTAACATTGGTAGTGGGGAAACTGCTAGAGTCAGTTATTAAAGATGGGATAGCAGCGCATTTGGAAAGTGGTGAAATCATTGGACAAAGTCAGCATGGATTTACGAAAGGTAAATCATGTCTGACAAATCTGATAGAATTTTTCGAGGATGTAACTAGTAGAGTGGATAAGGGAGAACCAGTGAATGTGTTATATCTAGACTTTCAGAAGGCTTTCGACAAGGTCCCGCATAAGAGATTAGCATACAAACTTAAAGCACACGGTATTCGGGGTTCAGTATTGATGTGGATAGAGAACTGGCTAGCAGACAGGAGGCAAAGGGTAGGAGTAAACGGGTCCTTTTCAGAAAGGCAGGCAGTGACTAGTGGGGTGCCGTAAGGCTCAGTGCTGGGACCCCAGCTATTCACAATATATATTAATGATTTGGACAAGGGAATTCAATGCAACATCTCCAAATTTGCAGATGACACCAAGCTGGGGGGTATAGTTAGGTGTGAGGAGGATGCCTGGAGGCTGCAGGGTGATTTGGATAGGCTGAGTGAATGGGCAGATGCATGGCAGATGCAGTATAATGTGGATAAATGTGAGGTTATCCACTTTGGTGGCAAAAACATGAGGGTAGACTATTATCTGAATGGTGGCAGATTAGGAAAAGGGGAAATGCAACGAGACCTGGGTGTCATGGTACACCAGTCTTTGAAAGTAGGCATGCAGGTGCAGCAGGCAGTGAAGAAAGCAAATGGTATGTTAGCATTCATAGCAAAAGGATTTGAGTATAGGAGCAGGGAGGTTCTACTGCAGTTGTACAGGGTTTTGGTGAGGCCACACCTGGAGTATTGCGTACAGTTTTGGTCTCCAAATCTGAGGAAAGACATCCTTGCCATAGAGGGGCTACAGAGAAGATTCACCAGACTGATTCCTGGGATGTCAGGACTTTCATATGAGGAAAGATTGGATAGACTCGGCTTGTACTCGCTGGAATTTAGAAGATTGAGGGGGGATCTTATAGATACTTACAAAATTCTTAAGGGGTTGGACAAGCTAGATGCTGGAAGATTGTTCCCGATGTTGGGGGAGTCCAGAACAAGGGGTCACAGTCTAAGGATAAGAGGGAATTCCTTTAGGACCGAGATGAGGAAAACATTCTTTACACAGAGAGTGGTGAGTCTCTGGAATTCTCTGCCACAGAAGGTAGTTGAGGCCAGTTCATTGGCTATATTTAAGAGGGCGTTAGATGTGGCACTTGTGGCTAAAAGGATCAGGGGGTATGGAGAGAAGGCAGGTACGGGATACTGAGTTGGATGATCAGCCATGATCACATTGAATGGTGGTGCAGGCTCGAAGGGCTGAATGGCCTACTCCTGCACCTATTTTTCTATGTTTCTATGTTTCTATGAAACATGTTCCCGATGTGGGGGAGTCCAGAACCAGGGGCCACAGTTTAAGAATAAGGGGTAAGCATTTAGAACGGAGATGAGGAAAAACGTTGTCCTGCAGAAGGTTGTGAATATGTGGAATTCTCTGCCTCAGAGGGCAGTGGAGGCCAATTCTCTGGATCCTTTCAAGAGAGTTAGATTGAGCTCTTAATGATAGCGGAGTCAGGGGATATGGGGAGAAGGCTGAAATGGGGTACTGATTGTGGATGATTAGCCATGATCATATTGAATGGTGGTGCTGGCTCGAAGGGCCGAATGGCATACTACTGCACCTATTGTCTATCTGATTGTGGGCCTTGGACTATATTTTTGTCTACACTTTCTCTCCACCTGTATCGCTGTAGGACAACATTCTGCATTCTGTTACTTTTCTCTTTCCAGCACCTATTGTATTTGTGCATGGCTTGATTGTACGTGAGTGGATAGCATACAGTTTTTCACTGTATGTCAGTACACGCGACAATAATAATAAAAAAACAAACAAGATTGAAGTACAGATTCAGCTACAAACTTCAGCGCTGAAATAAATAAAATGGGCTGGATGATCATGCTTCGATCATTTCTATTACATGTAAACCAATTATACAGGGTTATTCAAGTTGGAAAATTTGCAATATTCTTACCATCGGTTTATGCTGATAAGATCTCTAAAAAATATCCACCAGGGCTTTGATGATTCTTTCCTGAAAAATGGTTGAGTAATCTGATGCCATCCCATGCCAATGGCTGCTTTTCCAAGTTTGTATCTATCTTGCTATTTTTGAAAGAAACAGTGTCTTGATCTCAACTGCTTTCAACATTTTATGCTAACGAACTCTCTGCGTACCATATTCTCTCTGTGACTATTTTTAATTGATAGTTCTATATCGTTGATTCAGCAAAGTGAATATCTGCGCAGCTTGGGTTGCTGAGTTCCTTCAGCACTTTGTTTTACGCTTGAAAATATTTAACCTTCTTGTCCTTGGTGAAAACGTCCCAGCTTTTTACATCTGAAGACTATTGAAGACTAAAGATAGCGTTCATTCCAGCCATCCTGGTGAATCTGCGGAACGTGCTCTTTACAGCTTTAATTATCCACCTTGTATGTGTCTCCCAAAAGTAATATAAAATACTTCAACAGTGACTATTTTGAAATAAGTTACTGTCACTTTTTCATACCTGCTTTACTGTGTAATCCTGTTTTATAAAATGGGAAACATTATTGATTTTTTTTTTGTAATTTTATTTCCTATGGATTAAACCTTTAGGGAATCGGATGCCTTTGCTCACCTCATGTCATCATCTTCCCAATGAGTCGATACCCAGCTCAAAGTTGCTCATCGACTGAACTATCCTACAACACTTTCACCAACAAAATGTTCATTTATACCGTCTCCTTTTCAAGTCAAATTATTTGTTTATAATATGAGCAAATTTGCATGCAACGATGACCCAGCATACATAATTTCCTACACTTCTCTGATATTAGTGGCTCCCATTTACTGATGTTTACATTTTATCAATTAAACCTTTTTTATAAAACCATGTTTCTCAGTTTACTGTGGAATTATGCATCTTAACTGTGTCCATTGAGCCTCTGGCATTGTATCAATAAACTTTGAATCTGTTGGATTAGCTTGATTTATCCAAAACCAAACATGATTGATGTTTATTAAAGCTGTACAGAATGTTGTTGGCTAAGCAATTCTCAATACTTAATTGTCAAATTAGGAACGATGACAATAATGTTGTTGAGACTTAGCTGCCTCACTATCATGATTTTGATGGGTGTTTGGCACGAGAAAATCTTCAGTCCCAGTGGTGGTGCAAAATTCAGAGGGAATTATTAGCATGTGGGCTCACCCATGAGTAACTGATTTATAGTCAGTTAATATATGTTGCTCCTTTGTTACGTTGGCTATTTAGCTGTGTGAAGAAAAATATGCATGAAGTACTGATAAATTGTGGTCAGAATTCTATAAACCGACTTCCCTCCTGTAAATACTGCTTGAATTTTTTCCATATGAAACACGTCTGCTCTGGTGTTTGCTTCTTTTTGGCATAAAACAAACCCGAGGAGAACAATTTACTATTTCCCCCTAGCGACCCCTCCTATTCCTCAATGTATTTGAGGGCTCTTTATGGTGCAGCAAGTATTGAGATAGATGCTGTCTACAGAAGAAGGACGTACTTTAATGTACAAATTTAAAGGGATGATTAATGAATGAGATTCTTATTTCTTATAATATTGATAGCAGAGCTTTGGAAGAAGTTATCAACATTTTGGTGCCAACAGTAAACCAAAAAACATTAGAATGATCAAGAATTGAGGTAGCCAAAGCATTTATACAAGTTTTGACATTGAAAACTTTCCAAAGAATATTACAATAGTTTAATCAAACAAAAATCACATCTGATCCATGAGATTAACAAAGGCTCGAATCCGAGTTTCATATGCTGATATTGGTGGTTTGGTGCCAGATACGGAGGGGTGGTGATGTTCAGGGATCAGAAATAGCTGGTCTCTCAATTTAATCCTTGAATTATTTTTAAGTAGGATGCCTAGATTCTGAGCATCCAATTTTTAGACTAAACCCCTTAACAAGGTTAGATGACATGGTTATGTTTGAAAACAGTGACTTCCATTTTGATTGTTGTTATCTGCCGTGACAATGCATCTGGTTACAGACAGTGAAGGATTGTGAGAGAGAGAGAAGAGGTAGAGTTGGAAATTATTAGCAAAGTGGAAGATGTGTGTGTGATGACTAAGAGGAGAGGGTTAACACCAGATCCATGGGGATAGCCAGGCAGAACAATGAAAATGGGAATCAAAGCAATTGCTTATTAAACTCTGCTATTTCTATCCATAACTAAAACTCAGATCTTGTGCTCTTCTGGTTTGCATGTTTTTTCTATTTGCGAAAAAATGGTATGTGATAGCACTACGATTTTTTTGTCAGCTCACTCACTGTTCTCCAGTGCTGCAAGTGCAACAAGTTTCATTCAGATCGTAGTATATTGTAAAAGTTAGCAAGGTTTAAAAATCGTAAAAAAACGCGCATGCGCAGATCGATCTTCTCTCCTGCCAATCAGCGCCGCGCGGATTGGTCTCGTCTTCTGTCACTCCCTGGAATGGTCGGCCCTTCCTGCGCTGTGCCCCCCGGAGGTCTCCAACCGGGCATAATTTTCGGAGGGACGTAAGTGTGGAGTCGGGGATGTTGCCAAACGGAAAGCGGAGAGTCTGATCCCGGCGGAGGAGAGCGTCCAGCGCCCACTGAGTCCCAAACGCACTGCCATCGCAACGCCCTACAGCTCAAGCCCCTCTGGTTCCCCTCGCTGGCTCCTGCCCCCCTTCCCCATGATACCCCCCTCTCCCCCTTCTTTTCTCCGAGCTCTCCCCCCCCCCCACACCCCACCCTCCCTGCCCACACGCCGGTGCAGCCTTAGCTGCTGGTGCTTACGGGCCGAGCCAAGGATCCGAGGCCTGGCTCTAAGGCTGGTGCTCCTCCGCGGCACACAAGAAGGGAGAGGAGCGGCAGGTGAGGTCCTGGGGAGGTGAGGAGGGAGGAAGTGAAAGAGGATAGGGAAAAGGAGAGGTGAGGGGGGGATTGGGGGTGGGTAGGAGAGGGAAAAGAAGAGGGAGGAGGTGAGGAGGAAGAGTGGGGGAGGAGGGAGAATAGAGGGAGAGGAGAGGAGAGGTGTAGAGGAGGGGGGAGTGCAGAATAGAGGAAGAGGAGGGCAGTGGGGCTGGTGAGCATGGATAGTGGGGGGGATAGGGACAGGTGAGGAGTGGGGGAGGTGTGGGATAGAGGGATAGGATGGGTGTAGGGGGGGAAGAGGAGTTATGGTGGGGGGGCTGGAGTGACTGAGGGTAGGGGAAAGGAGAGAGAGGGGTGAGGGAGGGATTGGGGAGGAGAGGAGGAGAGGGGAAAGAAGGAGGGTGAAGAGGAGGGTGAAGAGGAGGGGGAGAGAGTGCGAGGGATGAGGGGCAATGAGCTGGGCCTGTGCAATTGGGGGCTAGGGGTGAATGGTGGAATATTGCGTTGGGAGAACAAGCCTCCTGTGTAACAGGGACCCAACGGGTCCCACTTCAGTCTAATAATTTATATAATATTGTCAACAAGCTAAGAGACATGGTGTAGAAAAATGTGGTTGACTAAAGAGATTTATGTTAAACAGAATGAATATAGTTTCAGAATAGACCCATGTTTTAAAGGACTTTAATAAATTTGCTTTACATTGTTCTGTTTTTGGCACTGGAGTGGCATTCGAGCAAAGTAATCTGCAATCAACAGTTAAAGCAACTAGTCTGCATTGATGTTTAAGAAGGAACTGCAGGTGCTGTAAAATCGAAGGTAGACAAAAGTGCTGGAGAAACTCAGCGGATGCAGTAGCATCTATGGAGCTAAGGAAATAGGCAACGTTTCGGGCAGAAACCCTTCTTCAGACTGATGTGGGGTGGTGGGTGGGGGGCGGGAAGAAGAAAGGAAGAGGAGGAGCCGGAGGGCTGAGGGAGAGCTGAGAAGGGGAGGAGACAATAAGGCTACCGGGAATTGGAGGTCAATGTTCATGCCGCTGGGGTATAAACTGCCCAAGCGAAATATGAGGTGCTGCTCTCCCAATTTCCGGTGATGCTCACTCTGGCCATGGAGGAGGCCCAGGTCAGAAAGGTCGGATTCGGAATGGGAGGGGGAGTTGAAGTGCTGAGCCACCGGGAGATCAGGTTAGTTATTGCGCACCGAGCAGAGGAGTTCGGCGAAACGATCGGCAAGCCTAGGATTGGTCTCACCGATGCTTCGCTGAACAACTCTGCTCGAATGAACACCTCTGGCCCCTCTCACCCTGGCCACAAACTCTTTGAATCAATTCTCTCTGGAAGGCGACTCCGGACTGGCAAAGCTGCCAGACATAAAAACAGCTTTTTTCCATGAGTAGTAGCTCTACTAAATAACCAAAAAATCTGTAGCGTCCTTTTGCTCTGGTATTTCATTTAGTTCACATGCTTAATCAATAATGTTTTATTATTAATGCTTAATGCATCATTCTTAACTGTCACTGAATGCAATGTTGTCACTTGCAGGCAGAGAACCAAGGCAAATTCCTTGTATGTGAATACTTGGCCAATAAACTTATTCATTCATTCATTCATTCACTTGGTCTAGTATAAATAAATATATAAATATATACATACACACACACACACACACACATATATATATATATATATATATAAAACTAAAACTCCCATCTTGTGTGCCGGTTTGTACCTTTATTTGCACAACAACGGTACACCATAGCTCTACAATTTTTGGCCCACCTTACTCACCACTGTCTTGTGATGTCAATTAAACAAGTTTTGTTCTGATTTGTGGCATCTTTTACAAGTTATTGACATTTTAAACTTTACAAAAACCATTAAAAAAACGTGCCCTGCCCGTCAGCAGCGTTCCACCTCACAATGGGATCCCGAATTTCATTTACATTTAAAAAAAAGCAATTTTCATTGCGGGGGGGGAGTGGTTTCATTTAAAAAAACACGGTTTTCATTTTGGGGGGGGGAGGGAGGTTGCCATTTACATAAAAAATCACGGAAACAAAACCCTTTACAAAAAATCCCAGCGATTTTCATCATGGGGGTGGGATAGAGGGGAGGTTTCATTATTAAAAAAAGATAGCGATTTTCATTGTGAGAAGGATAGGGGGGAGGTTTCCATTTACATAAAAAATCGCAAATAAACCCTCCCTGTTAAAAAAAAAGTTTGTTGGTGGGGTGGGAAAGGGGGGAAGGTTTCATTTTTTAAAAACATCGCAATTTTCATTGTGGGGAATGGGATGGGGGGAGGTGAGGAGTGGGGGAGCAGGGTGATAGAGGGAGAGGAAGGGTAAGGAGGGGAGAGGGAGGGAAAAGTAGGGGAGGTGAGGAGGTAGAATGGGGGAGGAGGGGGGATTGAGGGAGAGGAGTGGGGGATAGAGGGAGAGGAGGGGGGAGTGGGGGAGGTAGGGAGTGGGGGGTAGAGGGAGAGGAGGGGAGTGGGGGAGGTGAGGAGGGAGAGTGGGATAGGGTGGAGGTGTGGAGTGGGGGAGCAGGTAGATAGAGGGAGAGGAGGGGGGCTATGGAGGGAGTGGGGGTGAGGAGAAAGGAAAGAGAGAGGGTGAAGAGGAGGGGGGGGGAGTGCTGGGAGATGAGGGGATATGGACGATAGGGGTAGGAAGAGGGATGGCGAGGCGCAGTTGGGGAGGGTTGCCGTGTCTCGCGCCACAACGGGGATCCCTGGCATCACAACGGGAATCCCTCAGCCGCGCGTGCACCGTTGGGGGCTATGGGTGAGTGATGGAATATTGCATTGGGGGACAAGGCCCAACGGGTCCGCACCTGGTCTAGTAACACTTAAAATTCATGTAAAGGATCCATGTAGTTTCAAATACTGAAATATTTCCCAGCTTTAATTTGTAATATACTGACAAAGTTTGAATTACAAAGGATGGAAGGTTATATTGTGCTCTAGAAATATTTTTTGATAGATGGCAGCACAAAATGACATACTCCCAATATATTCAACAACCACTTAAAAATATAAATGGCATTTTGAAATAAAAATGTTATTCTTGTTATGCACTTAAAAAGTTTATTGACATGTTCTTTGTAGATAAATTATTTATTCTCTCAGAGAACTTACTCATGCAAATTGCACAAAGAGGAAGAGTACACCTCAAGCTACCTATGTAGAAATGGAAGCTTGCAACCAGGAAGATAAAGACACAAGTTCTGTCTACAGTTACATTCTGTAAAACAAGTAAGTTTATGACATGGATTCTGTAGAATAGTGTAACTGTAATCCATCACACAGTATTAGTCTATCACAATATGTTGAGAAATTTCCCTTTAAGGTTCCAAGCAATTCTAACAACCTGCCTCAGGTCCTACTTTCTAACCTGGAAAAGTACACAATTATAAACTAGAAGAATAAGGATGCACTGGAGGAGTTACATTCCAGATCCTATTAATTTTCCCACTCATGACTCCTTGTCGCACCATAATTCGCATATATGGAGACACCATTGAACCCATGATGTTTCTATGTATGAATACATTATTTTATCACCTTTTAATTCCTTTATATCTGTGTGGTCAATGTCATGGTATCTCATTCGCGTCATTTCTTTTTTTGCTTCTCCTGTTTCAAACTAGTTCTCCAAGTATGACCAAGAAGTCACTACAGTATTCATGGCACATTTAAAATCAACTATTTCACAGAGGTTTTGATGAGAAGAAAGGTAATATACAATCAGTCTCATCAGTAACAATCAAATTGCACAAGGAATGTTAATCATCAATATTCATTATTTTGTATACACAATCATTTTAAATAGGATTCCACCAAAAGTCATTGACATTTAAAGGCAACATTCACAGAACTATTGGTCTAAATTATAGACCACTGATATCTGCATCATCATCATTAACATGATACCCAACAGTTGTTGAGTTTTTCAGGCAAAATGTTAAAAAAACATTTACTAAAAGCACTGGCTACAACTTTTTCAGAGTGACATAAACCAAAATCACCAACATCATTCCCTCACAATGTGCAAATTAGAAAAGGCAGAGAATAAATTTGCTATTAGTTCTGCAAACAAAATCTCTTTAAGGACTGCTCAGGTATAAGAATTTATAAGATAACGATTATTCATTTATATGGTAATAAGCTTTGTCGGACTAAGTGAGAATTTTATTTTATGGTAAAAACATTTGTTTGCAAAGATATACTGGAAATTTAACTTGTTCCAATGTTAAGTCTACCTAAAACAGTTTGGAGGCAGTTTCTGGACTTATGAAAGCAGTAGTACAGAACAAGTGAGTCTACATGGTGCTAGATTATGAATAAAAATTTACAGTTCTTTCACAGTCTCTGGATAATGACCTTTTAAAGTCATTTTACTGCTCTCCAATTCTTTCACTGCCTATTCCACAGCCATAAAGTCAGAAATAAAAAAGACTTAAATGATCTTTTAGTTCTAGAAAACAAAAATACCAAATGCATTTGTAGACCAGAGAATAATGTCTTGTATGTTTGTTTTCAAAGTTGAAGTTAAGTGTTTGTTTATACTGCTGTAGCCGCTTCTGAAATACAACTAATAAAATCAAGTAAACTTTAGTAAACTTGAAATATAGGTTTTGTTTTTGAAGTGTTTCAGAACATTTTTCCCAGTTCTGAAATTCTCATTTTACAGTCACTGTTGATACAATATCCATGGACGTCTGTCGTGCACTTATTATCCAATCAACTTCCTGAAGGCTGAGACTGAGATGAAGGAGCAATTGCAACATGGGACTGGACGGGTAGGTTCATCTCCGAACTTTGGTCAGCCATCTGGGTAAGGACCGAAGTAGCAACGGCCTCTGCCATTGCTGTTGAACTGATGCCATTTGAAGTGCTGATGGAACTATGCTGGATGACTTGTGTTTGCGGGCTGCTGGGTAGTGGGCTGTCTATAGAACTCTCATCCTTTTCTGCATCTGATAAAAAACATATCGAAGACGGTTAGATATAAATGTGATCAGCTGCTTGCAAAACATTTACATTATGTTCTCTGCAAAACTAATTTGATTTGGCAATTTAACTACAAAAGTATAAATTTGCAATTTTAACATTATGGCAGTAATTGCTGAGTACAGACAAATGTATTGTGTTAAAATAACTTAAGACACCAACACCTGTCATATTTGCGCCATAATAACAAAAGTCAATCTGCACTTAATGCCATTTATCATCATACTCGAATATACGTGGGTATCATTGGCAAGGCCAGTATTCATTGCCCAGCCCAAAGTGTTTGCTGTAGATGAAGTCCAGGCAATTCATTTTTTTGATTTTATGTACTGGGAACATATTGTACTGATGGTGCATTTATTGACTGGTTAAAATGGCGGATGAGATGCCAATTAAGTGGCCAAGTTTCTCCTGGATGGATTCATGATCCATGAAGTTTGTTGTTGCTGCACTCTATTAGGGAAATAGAAAATATTCTATCACATTTCCTATGGGAGATGGAAAAGCACTGGGAAATAAATAGGTAAGTAATTGATTAGAGAGTACCCAGCCTCTTACATGCATTTGTAGTCAGAACATTTATGCCACTGGTGCTGTTGTATTTCTGGTTAATTGTGTTGGTTAAGATACTGATGTTAATAGATTTGTTGATGTGGTTAGATTTGTTGGAAATTACATGTTTCTGGTATGAAGCACAAATCATTTATTGGCCAAGACTGAATATGTTTTTTTGCTTGTTGCAGCTAAAGCTGAAATACTGTGCAATCAGCAGTGAACATCCTGATTTCCAAAGCTATAATGGAGAAAAGAACTGAATATTGTTGGTCGTAGGAATAAGCCTTTAAAATCATCTCCAGTAACAGGTTGGTACAAGAATGATTGACTGCCTACAGAGGCTACCATTTTCTTTTGTTGCAAGTATGACGCTAACCAACAATGGCTTTTCCTTTTCATTCATATTACTGTGTGACTGGGTCAAATTTGCTGCCTGGGGCTGTATCTCTGGAACTCCAACCCGGCCAGAGCCGGCAGATTGGTTCTCCTAGCCAACTTCTGCAGCTAATCAGCAGATTGAATTTGCTGTCTGCAGCCAGGGATCTGGAACTACGGCCCAGCCAGAGCCGGCAGATCCGTTCCCATAGCTGACTTCACGGGCAGGTATCTCACCACCCCCTGAAGCTGTTGGTCTGGCATAATGGATAATCCAGAATGTCTCTGGAACCAAGGGTGCTGGAAAATCGGTGGTGGACCTGTAATGGAATAACTGGATGTCATAGAATTTAGAGAAATAAGAGTGGCAGTAACTCCTGGAAGCAGATGTGGAGCAGGTTATAGGTTCAGGGGTGTGATAGCCACTGGAAAGAAGCTGTTCTGATGTTTGGTTGACTGGGCTTTGAAGCTCCTCTATCTACCCATAAAAGGTAAAAGAGAGAAACGGGAATGGCCAGGGTTGGAAGGCATCCTCAAAGGCATACTTCCAGTCTTCCTAATGCAACGTACCAGGAAGGTGGACTGGATGGAAGAAAGTGATGAGCCTGTGATGGGCTGGGCACTGTTTACTATTCTCTGCAGATTCAGGCTGTCAAGAACAGAGCAGTTGCCATACCTGGCTGAGATGCAATCCATCAAAATACGGTCTATAGCATATCTGTAGAAGTTCAAGAGAATCCTCATAGACATCCAGAATCATTTCAGAGGTTTAATAAAGTCAATATGTCCAGTCTTGATCATCATATCTGTGTGCCACACCTAGTGGCGGATTTGTGCTGCAGGTTTGAACAGATCATATCAGGGCAGTTTTCCTTTTTAGCTTGTGATCTTTGGAACCTGAGGAGGATGAGATTTCCCCCCCAGGTTTAACTGCTTTTAAATTCCTCAGCTGCTGTAGAGGGATTTTAACTTAGGCCTCTGGTTATTTATCTGGTTGAGAGGATTACTAATTCAATAACTACTACCCCTTAGAAAAATTGAAACCATCAAAATGAGAAGCATTTTAGCATTTATTTTAGGATTAACAATTAACAAGTGGCAAATTGTGATCAATACATCATGTTCCTCCAACTTCATGCTTTGCGAAAAGTGAACCTGTTCTTGGTAGGCATTAGAAACATTTTTTTCAGCTATTGATGTTTTCCCTGTGTTAAGCACTAGAAAATGTTGTCACATCAGAATGCAACATAGGTCTAATATGCCTGATGCCTAATATACGTGTAATAATACAGCACTCCATGCTGTTACTCTGGAGATTACAGAACATCTCCCACAGGGTAACACTGCATCATGAATGGGAAAGCTTGCAGCTTAAATAGAACAGTGACCAAAGACTTGAATTTACCTGCTTCTATTAGGAAACATATAGTTAGCTCCCTTGGATTGTGAAATGGACAAGTTATATTTGTAGCAATCCACTGGAGGCGCAGGGAATGACTAGATTGTTCAGCGTATTCAATTTACCAGGACTACATGAGTGACATCAAATTTATAAATTATATTTGTTTTAACGTAAAGAAAATTTGCTTTGACTGGAGACCTATCTTTAAGTGGTAGGTTATCAGTCCAAGGATGTAGCACTGAAGACCTTTTTATTTAAAGCAAAGATTTCTTCATCTGTGGTTCAACTGCCAACTACTTGCAGCGATGGATGATTACTGTACCTGATTCTAATGATGCACACACAGGAGAATAAGCACTGTTTAGAGTCTAAATGCCACCAGCTGTTCTACAGTTGTGGAGAATTAATTGGATCCAGATTTAAAACTAAAACCCTATGCCATATCTGACTCATAATTCAACTAATGACACGCTTCTCTTGCAAGCCAAATTAATATTTTCATGAAAACCAAAGTGTTTAATGCAAGCCAAAAAACAGATTAATAAAAATGTCTGACAGATAATGTTTTGCAATACATCAAATATCCAAGTGAAAACCTAAAAGTTTTGAATTCACAATGCTAAGAGAATGTATGCACGGCTTCCTGATATGTGTTTTATAATTTAGAACATATTATTATTCATACTAGGTGATTACAGCATAATATATAATGAATGTATAATATATGATCCTATTATATTTGCTCAAGCTACTGTATTATAGTCTTACATTGCTATTGCTCTTTGGCAAATATCTGAATAAGTTAAAAATTTAAACATATATATTGTTATACATTTATATCTTTTCTCACAGTTCAGTTGTTGCACTTGCAATCTGAACATTATGCTGCCCATCAAGAAGACAGAGTTTATATTTAGGGAAAAATATGTGCACAGTATGAATGCCAGTATAAGGCACTATCCGCATCAATAAGAAAACACATGCAGAGCTGTCAGGTTGTAGAAATGACTGACTAATCTCTATAGCAATCACTGTCAATAGCAAAGGTCTGCAGTTTTCTTGTATAATGTAGCTCCAGGCTACAGTGTAAATCCTGAAACCACTCAACTGATTGTAGATCAAAGGACTCTGAATTATGCTTCAGACCAGGAAAAAATTATGTATAAAATCTAGAGAGATGGATGGTTTTTCTACCAGTTTGTTTATTTTTGAAATAATTTTCAATGGAATAAAGATACTTTCAGTGTTCCCATTGTTTGTTTTGAATTTTTATGACATGCATGTTCATCTCAAATGTGTACGAATGAAATCAAACAAAATTTGATTATCTTTACACATATTGGATAGTACATTTCTACGTTTACCTTTCAAACTGCAAAAATAATGTTAAAATTCTATATTGGTGGAAAATGAATTTTAAATAATAAATGGATCTGGACTGCATAAATAATTAACTTGGTTGTTGCTATTTATGTATGTTTATGTAGTCATTCAGGAGTTAATGATAGGAGGTAGGCACTGTTTTTGTCCATTGCCTTGTTTGTCTTGATTGCATGGTTAGCCTTTTTCCTTGACTCCTGCAGTCCATATGGTGAAAATGCTCTGTGTGGAGTGATTGTAGAGGAATAGTGATGTTACAAGAGGAAATAGTTTGAGAGTTGGCGGCAAATTTGGTGTGGAGCTGCTGTCGAGGTCATGGATAGGAGGTGCTTGCAAAGAAAAATTCACAAGCTGCTTCTGTATATCCTGCTATAAAATTGCACTACTTTTGAAGTATGCCAGTGGTGAAAGAAGCAGACATTTATAATAGTGTCAAGTTTCTTGAGTGCTTTTGCAGCTGCATCCATCTGGACAAGTGTGGAATGTTGCATCATATGTAATGTCCAGGTGATGGAGAACCTTTGTGAAGTCAGAGGAAGAGCTACCTGTCAAGTCTGTGTCCTGTTCTTGCATCCATGTGGCAGGTCTCACTGAGTTTCACCTCACCCATAAGCTTCTCGTATATTTATGCTGCAAGATTCAGTAACAGTGACATCACTGAATGTCAAGCAAAGCTGGATTAGTTCTGTTAGAGACCGTCATTCGTTAGCACTTGTATGGTGTGAACATTACTTGACATTTTCCTGTCCAAGACTAAGTTATTCATGTCTTGCTGCATGCTAACATGGATTACCTTGTTATATGAGAAATTGTTCATGGAACCGCTCAACAACAAGCCAACCACTGCTAACAACAGAATGGAGAGCAAGTCGTCGAGAAAGCAGTTGTAAAGCTATGATGCTACCCTGAAGAACTCTTGGATTGAAATCCTGGAGCTGAAATGATTGCCCTTCAACAGCCAGAATCATCTCTTTGCACTGGACAAAATAGTTGGCACAAAAGGGTGTTTCCACACCTGTGATATCTTTTGTTTTACTTGAATGCCATGCTGCCAAACTTGAATGCAAAGGACAGCCACTCACTCCTCATCTCCTAACGTTAGCTCTTTTATCTATTTTTAAACTGAACTGTGATAAAGTATGGAGCGCTGTGGTCCAGCTGGAACTCAAGCTGAACATTGATGACTAACTTGTCAATGCCAAGTTAATAACACTGAAGCCATTCATTCCATCACTCCATTGATATTTGAAACTATGTAAATAAGGATGTCAATTGGCTGTGTGGAATTTACAATTTTATTAACACACTTTGTTTAGTAGGTCTAGCTATGATGTCTGTATCAAAAATGCTTTGGGAACAGTGTTGGAGCCCAAAACTTTAAAACTGGGAAGTTGTTGGGACGACAGACTTGGCCTTGACCATTGATATCTCATGCAGTGAGAAAAACTGGTCAAATACTTGATTTGAATAATTTATTTTCAGATTTCAGGCCAAGGTTTTTTACATTTGTTGGTACTTTCATTACATGTTACAGACTGAATCTGTCAGTGATGGCTTTGCCACATCACACTTGGAACCAGAGTGGTTCTATCAGGAGGAAACAATGGAATATCAAAACACTCACCACCTGGCAAAATATGGTCAATAACACTTCAGCTGAAGCTTTTGTGCTGATATTCGGTGTTGTGCCATTAGTAATGACGAGGACATTTATTTGCCTACTATCGTCACGGATGAATATGGCAGAACTGGAGCGTTTTGGTCCAAACTATTGATCATAGGTTTGTTTGGTTCAATTTAAATATGTATTTTAGCTGCAGCAGGTTGTCAATCATATTCAGGAGTTTCTGGTGCAGCTCTTGGTACGCAAGGTTGAAGCAAGGTTGGCCATCTGCATTGATAATGAAGGAAGAATGAGGGATATGCTGAGACATAGCATTGAGCAATACAATTTTATTGCTGTGTCATAACACCACACAGATGTGTTAAGTTGTTTTGAGCTGCTTGTCCTGTGTTTAATCTATCTACTTACTATGTGACAGCATTACACTGATGACTTTACTCAGCGTGGTCATAGAACTTGGTCCACACAAGGATTGTGTGGTGGCTAAACAACACACCCTTATGTCAAACACAGATGGATCTGTGACTGGTAGGTTGTGTTTAGATTTCAAGCCAAGGTTTTTTGCATTTGTTGGTACTTTAATTACATATCACAAACTGAACCTGTCAATGATGGTTTCACTACACCACAGTTGGAAACGAACACTGAAGTGCATTACACAGGCTACTTTCTGTGTAATAGTTATTTGTCCTTGGTGTTTAAAATCAGATGTAGTATTAGGTGCCGTAGCTAGCAAGAAATATCCTTGCCCCATTACTGGGGGTTCTCAAAGTAAATTTTGATACCTTTTGGGGCCACTCCTTTCCAACTACTATCTACTTAGTGGATCCGTTTTGTCTTTGATTAGACTGTGCCCAGGATGGTGATGGGAGAGACTGATAATCTGTCTCCTGGGTATGATTCTATATGACTATGTTACAATGGTTGAATAGGAAAGAATTGATGATGATGGTTTAAATCAAAGGTAGACACAAGATGCTGACTAACTCAGCGGGACAGGCAGCATGTCTGGAGAGAAGGAATGGGTGACGTTTTGGGTTGTGACCCTTCTTCAGACCCGGGTCTCGACCCGAAATGTCACCCATTCCTTCTCTCCAGAGATGCTGCCTGTCCCGCTGAGTTACTCCCAGCATTTTGTGTCTACCTTTCAATTGTTGGGGTTGATTTTTGCCACAAGTCCTCATGTGTCAGAACAAATCACATTATAGGGTCAAATGCACTAATGTGTAGGAAGAAATCCTACATCAGTATGCCCTCAGTTATATGCCTTCATGTTGATGCTTCAGTTGTAGCCAAATTGCCAGACCAGGTTTTTCCTTCTTGAATCTTGAATTAGCAAATTTGCAGATGACACAAAGCTGGGTGACAGGGTGAACTGTGAGGAGGATGCTATGAGAATGCAGGGTGACTTGGACAGGTTGGGTGAGTGGGCAGATGCAAGGCAGATGCAGTTTAATGTGGATAAATGTGAGGTTATCCACTTTGGTAGCAAAAACAGGAAGGCAGATTATTATCTAAATGGTGTCAACTTGGGAAAAGAGGAAGTACAATGGGATCTGGGGGTCCTTTTTCATCAGTCACTGAAAGTAAGCATGCTGGTACAGCAGGCAGTAAAGAAAGCGAATGGCATTTTGGCCTTCATAACAAGAGGAGTTGAGTATAGGAGCAAAGAGATCCTTCTGCAGTTGTACAGGGCTCTAGTGAGACCACACATGGAGTATTGTGTGCAGTTTTGGTTCCCTAATTTGAGGATGGACATTCTTGCTATTGAGGTAGTGCAGCGTAGGTTTACAAGGTTAATTCCTGGGATGGCGGGACTGCCATATGCTGAGAGAATGGAGCGGCTGCACTTGTATACGCTGGAATTTCAAAGGATGAGAGGGGATCTTATTGAAACATATAAGATTATAAAGGGTTTGGCAAACATGTTTCCGATGTTGGGGGAGTCCAGAATCAGGGGCCACAGTTTAAGAATAAGGGGCTTTAGAACGAAGATGAGGACAGACAGTTGTGAGTGTGGAATTCTCTGCCTCAGAGGGCGGTGGAGGCCGGTTCTCTGGATACTTTCAAGAGACAGCTAGATAGGGCTCTTAAAGATAGCGGAGTCGGGGGATATGGGGAGAAGGCAGGAAAGGGGTACTGATTGGGGATGATCAGACATGATCACATTGAATGGCGGTGCTGGCTCGAAGGGCCGAATGGCCTACTCCTGCACCTATTGTCTATTGAATGATATTATAATTTTACACATCAGGGAGATTTCCTATGAGTGAACTACAATGATGTGGGATAAGGCCTGACGAGGGAAGGATGGCCAGCTTCTTTCCTTAAAGGATGTTAGTGAACCAACTGGATTTATGCTCCATGATCATTTCTAATGATAACATCTTTTTATACTAAGTTTGCAATTTAAATATAAAAGTGAATTCAAATAAAAAAGTTATGGGGGGAGTAAACTCACTGGATTTTACTTAGGTTCTGCGAGATCACTGGCCAATGACTGTACTCGTAGATTTGAAAGGCCAAAACAAAAGTTCTGTGGCCCCCCCATTAAATCACTCTTGCTTAAAGCAATATAGTCATGAAGTAGGTAGGAAGGGAAAAGTAAGGCGGAAATGCACATTGCTATGATAATCTACACAAATCTTGACAGTGAAACAAACTAACACCATTATTTCATTGTTTTTATTGTGTGAACGATCTAGAAATAAGAAAAAACTTTACTGCACAGGAGATTTCTGTTAATCCATGGATTAATATTTTTAAATACTTCTCAAAGTAGAATATATTCAATTATTGATATGGATTCATAATTCTAGATGGAATAATGTTCTCAATAGTAATACAACAGGATACCAACAAGAGTTCAATAGTAATTCAGTTTATTCCAATCAATGTTACTCGTTGAAAACAATATACTTTTTCATCAAATAACACTGTGGGAAATATATTTACTGCCTTGTGTTTATATTTCAGACAATCATATTTGATTTTCTGAACATATAATAGAGGGCAGCATTTAGAATAATCATATGCCAACTTTGTGGTGGACCTTAGCCCAGTGAAGGCACAATCAAATTCAATTTCAATCCAAAATATGCTAGATAGATATAATTTATTTATTTCTCTAGAGAGATCTACAGTTGAGTTGTACTGTGAGTTATAGTTGAACCATGGAGCTTTAACTAAATTCCATTGTCTCTTAAGTAAAATGTAAGAAAGTACGATTGGAAATAATTTCATAACCAATGGAGAGCGTGCATTCTCAAATAGGTGTGACATTTTAATCTCACCTTATGGACTGATTAGACCTGTGAAGTTTCATTCAAGTGGATGACTTCAGTCTCACACATTCAATCAAATTTTAATCAAGCAAAGTGAATATTGAAGAAGCATCCCAAGCCGAAAAGTCACTTTAATCCATGTTCTCCAGAGATGCTGCCTGACCCGCTGAGTTATTTCGGCACTGTGTGTCTTTTTTTGTACAAGAAAGGCTAGGCTTAATCAATTTTTGACATTTTAAGAATTGTCTTGGTGCACAACAAGCACAGAAGACAGAAATAATGGAACATAACAACTAAATTAGGACTATTATTAATATGGAATTAAATATGACTTTATTCATAACTGAGAGATCAAATGAACACCATACAAACTTTACTAGACACATGAATACTCATGCAGACATGCATTTATAGCTGCACTACAATAACCGTATGGACTTTCTAATACTTTACTTTAAATACCAACTACACTTCCTTGTTACTGCCAACTTAGTTCATTTCAGCAGTATTTCATTTCAATAGCCTGGGGATATAGGTAATGGAACATTACTCACTGTGATAGCCAGATTTCTTCTGCATGGCTGTTACAGGGCAATCTTTATGAGCCAGAAGTAGCTGCTTCAGCTGAGCCACTTCATTTCTCAGCAGGGTGACTTCATTCTAAGGAACAAAGGAAAACTTTAACAAAAAGCATCAGCACTACCTCACAAGAGGGAGCAAGATTTGAATATTCTTGGATTATGTAAATGGTTACACTGCCTCATTCAACTGCAGCACTACTCTAAACAGGTTTGCTGCCTAATTCAGATTAGTGAAACTAGTTCTAAATTGGACACTAAAAGTTTTGTCTGCACAAATCCATAACAAAGTCACTCCATTCTGAATGTTATTATAAACCCGAAATTAACTGTATCACCAAAATCCCACCAACGTTTATCTAAAGACAATAATTCAGGAGGATTTGAAGCAGTCTTAAAGGTCCGTTATGAAAAGAGTAGTATTTAAAAAAAACACATCTTTACAATATTGTTCTGCACATCGCACCCCATCTAATAAACTAATATGTAAACAACAGTAATCAAAGACAAATAATTATATAATATTTGATTTGGGCCTAAATTCAGTTACTGTTCACGGATAAATTTTGCTGAGCAGAGAATTGTTGCTCACTGTTGGAACTGATGGTGTTGCTTCATGATTTAACTGAAATTGAAATTAAAAATGTAGGTTTAAAAAATAACTGCAGCTCAATCTTTATATAGAAATATTAATTTTAGCTGCCTAAATGATCAATAAGCAAAGACAATGAATTAGTTAACAGATTTTAGAAAAGTTGACTTCCCAAAATATCCCTGAACACTTTGCTACCCAAATTTTATTTAGTGGTCTAGCTTTTAGGTTTTATGAACATTAATGGGAATTGGGATTCTTTTTAAAAACAGATTTTAATGCAATGTTCTACACTGTTGCTACACGTTTGTCCTATTCTCAACTACTGTAGTGAGTATTTGTACAGCGGGGTGAGTCGAGAGAAATTGTACTGTGAGTGTTCTTGAAAGCTCAACATTTGTTTGCTCAACTGCATGCAGCATGAAAATTACTAACCTTTGTAAAATGGTTAAAAGGCAAGATTTTGTTCTAAATATGGAGAGGGAATGATGATTCAAATAGAATAAAAAACTAAAAGACAGTGGCTGTCATTTGCATTTATACTGGTACATAAGAAAACACAAAGCCAAGAACACGTTCAAGCAAAAGTACAGTGTGAACAAATAGGTGGAATAACAAATTCAAATAATGCCAAAGATTCGATAACAAACATTAGATATTGTACAAGATTAAAGATAATCACAGCTTCAAACTAATATGAATCTTTGATTTGCAACTAAAATATAAAATGGATGTAAACAAAAACCAGAGATTTTTGTCAAATTATGTCTCCTACCGTCCCTATCATACAAATTGATAAAACCTAAACAGCCGGGCAACAAAAAACATTTAGTGCTTCATTGTAACACTGTCCAAAGACACCCCTACAATACTTATTAGATGTACAGTTGGGATAATGTAAAAGCAATAATACTTAATTATAACCTACTGCACCGATCATTTGTGCTTGAATGTCAGCTGAGGAATTATAAAAAGAACCTCAAGATTGATTAATGGGTTCATTCAAAGCACAGTTTAATTATTTTTTTGACATTCAATTTTCAGTAAAAGACATAATGGGTGGCATGCTTAACGGCTTTGCTTCTGGCTAAGATACAAAGGAGAACTGAGAAGTTAATGCATTTTCCAAAATCCATCAATATCAGTTCAAGTGGAGCCTACAAGTCTCCACATAAAGAGAGAGCACACCAAATAATTTGTTCAAGATTTGAAGTAATATCATACCATTATTAAGGCTTGTATCACTTCTCTGTTTAACAAATTGGATTTTCAAAGCAACACACAAGTAGCTAAGTGCAGTAAAAAGAAATCCAAAGTATAAATTCTATAGTATTCTAATTACCTAGTTAATTCCGACAATGGAACTATATTTTAGGACCTACCTGTAGTAGTACGTTTGTTGAATTGAGATCTTCTGCTTTCTTTTCAAGAGACTGTACCCACACCTTTCTCTTCTGTCTGCACCTTGAAGCAGCTGCTCGGTTACGCTCTAAAAATTTCCTTCTCTTCTCGTCTGGGTTTTCATTCATTGCTCGCCGCCTTCTACCACCACTGCTCTGAATCTGATGTGTAGGCTGGACTGGGGAGCCCTGCAATGAAAGCACCATTCAAATCAGCTTATTGTAAACTCAACGATCTTGAAAATCAAATCTCTTTGAACAAATATGTTCCAACTTTTTTGTTCTTATTATTTTATTGAGAAAATACTTCTCAATATTAATTTCCTGTTGAGCCTGCAGACAAAACATTAATGGGCATCAAAACTATAATAACATGCAGTTTGAAACATGGAGAGAAAACTAGGACTGCTGAAAAATATAAATCCGAAAAAAATACAATTTTCATTTTTCTTTCCTCCTGGAGTTACTTTGTAGTTATAGCATTTTCTTAATTTATTCCATTGCTTGTAATGTAAAAATTATTCCAATGAAGTAACAATTATAAATCTGTTCATAAATAAGAAATATTAACACAAGCAACAATATCACCAAGGTCCGTCTAATGACTTAATTGGTAACTTCATGTGGAATTGGGGCATAAAGATCCAATAAATTTCCCAGGATAAAATGACCATTTTAAATTCCGAAAATGTCCACAGAAAGCATAGATTAAAAAATATATATTTGAGACAGTTAATATATTGAGACAGTTGACAAGTTGTCATCAATTTGATTCCAGATTGGTGCCGCATTATGATTTTATATGAATGCACAATAAAAGTATTTTGCCTCAGTATTGCTGACTCAAAATGAAAATGAGTGAAATTGTGTCGGGTTCCTGCTTCTAAGATTATTGCCAGTAACCCTGGTGGAAAATATATCAATGTAATAATGGATGTTGGGATGAGAAAGGACCAATCTGCCTAGAATGCTTTAAGTACTCAGCCCACTGGTAATTACAGTTGGACCGAAGTTAAGGGCCTGTCCCACTTGGACGACCCAATCCACGAGTTTAGAAGACCCTAGACGAGTTGGAAAAAAATGTCAAGGCCGTGTTGACTTGCCGAAGTAAAAAACCTCCTATGACTATGTCTACGACCTCCTACGACTATGTCTATGACCTCCTACAACCCCCCTCGTCCTCAGTCTTCCACACCTAAGACCAACTACGACTATCTACAACTACCATCACGACCTACCACGACCTACCTACGAGTAAAAAGTGTCAATTTTTTCCATGCCAACCTTTTTTTTACTCGTGGACATTTTTTATCGGGCTGGAAAAAGAGGCTGCAGAGTGGTGGAGTCAGCCTGACCCAGCACAGGAACAGTCCTTCCCTCTATCAAGAGCATCTGCATGAGGCACTGCCTCAAGAAGGTGGCATCTGCCATCAAGGATCAGCCGTCCAGGCCACGCCCTCTTCTCACTCCCACCATCCGGCAGAATGTACAGAAGCCTGAAGATCCACACTACCAGGTTCAGGAACAGCGATTTTCACACACCATCTTGAACAACCAACACAACCGTAGCCCTATCTCGGCAACAGAACACTATGACCCACCTCTTGCACTACTATGAACTTGTTTATTTTCTTATTTATGTTTTTGCACTAATGCCTTGTTTGCTTTTGCACAGCTTTCTTTCAGAATTTTATACGTGATTTATATATAATTTTGTTTTTTGTATGTGAGAGTCAATGCACCTTTGATGATGCTGTGAGTAAGATTTTCATTGCACCTGTGCCGTGTTGCACTCATGCATATGACGATAAAGTTAAATTTGAAGTTGAATTTGAAGTTACACTGTATTTAAACAAATGTAATATACATCATTTTATCACAATAATTAATTTGCTTCTATTTTTCAATTTGCAAAATTTTCAATCCTTCATTTGCACTAATTGGCATTCTACTGTGTATTAGAGTGTAATTGCAAGGAACGGAAAAAAGACAACAATTTATTTTTCTAAATAGTCCTGCTGATCCTTGATATATAACTGGCCACAAAATGATTCAGTTCAAAATACCCTGCATGTTTAATAATTACCTTTTGCATAATGATATACAAGGTAAATAAATGTGACAATTTTGAGTTAATTTTATTTCTCCCATCCAAAAATTACCAATAGTGTAAAAGGGAACAGTTGAAATACTATTTAAGTGAAAAATATCTGTCCAACGATGCGGGTTTGAATTTGATTCATAAAGCAAAAATACAGCATAAAATTTAAGAGGAATAAATGGGCAGAGAGTACAGCAGCTCAGATACACTAATCCAAGACAATGGGAAGTTGCTAAACTAAAGCCATGTAGAAAAGAATTAAAAATTGTTCAATGAGATGTCGGTGTAAAAGCATAAAGGGCCAGTCCCACTTAGGCGATTTTTCAGCGGACTGCTGGCGACTGTCAAGTTCGCGGCACTCGCCTGAAAAACTGGGAACTGGAACGGCGACTGTCAGAGTGGAACACACACACAAACACATCGCAAAGGCGGGGGCCAGGGAAAGTGGGGGGAACGCTGTCTGAAATTCTAACGGTGCAAAGCCAAGGTGATACAGACACACACCGCGATGAACAGGAAGGTTATGATAGCTAGCACAGAGTACGGTAAGTCCTTTAAAAGAGGGGGGCGAGGGGAGGTGGGGGGGAGAAGGGGGGAGAAGGAGAGGAGACGCTTTTAAGAAGCCAGACAACTTTTAATAAGCCAGAGATACATAGCTGTGAAGTTTAGCGGGCATTTAACATTACCGGTCGGTTATCCTTGGTTCTGAAAACTCGTGCTTACGTTTGTTTTCCCCCAATCAGCCAATAAAAATGACCGGTCCGCAAAGGTGATTAACTAAAACTACCTACGACTACCTCGACTACCCATAACTACATGGCAACCCCACTACAATTGCACCTACTACGACTACAGGATTATCGATTTTCTCCATGGCGACCAATTTTTGGTCGCAGAAAATGTTTCAACATGTTTAAAACTTTGCGGCGGCCATACTGAGGCCGCGACTAGTTGCCAGAATGCGGCAACCACTCGCGACCATGAAGGAGACTCACCAGAGACCATCAGCGAACATGTGGCGACCATGTGGCGAGCGCAGAGTCTCCTGCACTCGCCTAAAAAGTCGCCTAAGTGGGACAGGCCCTTAAAGATACCACTAAACCGGCAGAGGTTATTGATATAAAGTATTAAAAAGATTACTCTAAGAGTAGAAATATTAGGATCCAAAGGGATCACCTTGTGGGTGATCAATATGATCATCCACAAGATGATGGATGTGTGGATGTCCACGTTATAAAACAATTATGATTTGACTTCAATGGAGAAAAAAAGCAAGTGAACCCTCTCTACATCTTCTCCGAAGACTTGCCGGTCCCCTGATGATTTCCCTTGTGGAACTATTCCTTATCCACTTTTGCATTATCACATCTTGCTTCACAAAACCATCTTTTCCACAATTTGGAAATTCCAGAACTTTGAGTATCTTAATATACTTATTACACTTCAGTGAATTCATGCTTTCTCTAAGCAGAAAAATCCCATCAGTCGAAATACACATCATCTTGTCAATCAGTAGCCCTGCAACCTTTTCACTCTCAACTTCCCTATTTGATTCTTTTGCCACTTGCCTCCAAGGGGCAATTTACAATAGCCAATATATCGGTGAATCCACATATGCCATAGATTTATCTAAGAGTCATTTATTTATTACAGTCATAGAGCCATACAGCATGGAAACATGTCCTTTGGCCCAACCAGTCCATGCTCCAACTACGTTGGTCCCACTTTTGACCCATATCCCGCTAAACCTTTCTAATCCTACACCAGGCCCAATGTTTTTTAAATGTCATAGTACCAGCTCATTCTATATATCCACGATTCTATGTGTGCAAAAAATTGCCCCTCAGGTTCCAATTAAATCTTTCCCCTCTCATGTTAAACCTACGTGCTCTTGTTCTTGATTTCCCTACGCTGTGTGAAAGACTGTGCATTCAAACTATCTATTCCCCTCATGATCTTATACAGCTATGTTTTACTTCCGATCACCATCACCACAAATGTTATCCATCTGATAAACTTTTGCAACTGGCCAATTTCATCACATTTCTTTCCATAAAACCAAAACCTGTCTTCATCAGTCACCAATTCCCTCATTGCTAAACACTCGGAAACCTTAGGAGTAAGAAGCAACATTGTTCTCAGCCTCATGAGTGTGATGAATTGACATTAGCAGGAGAACAAGCTTCAAAACCTCAGGGACAAGCTCATTCAGTTGATGACACCACTCACACATGTTCTTGTCTTGGTGACACAGGGTATGCAATTGACCGAGCATGTTCTGCCATGTGTCTTTATCAGACAACAAATAACAAGTAGCGGTGATCAATTTATCTCAATCAGCACTTTCCTTCTGCTCACATCATATCTTAGCATAAGCACAATTGGTTGAATAGCCTCCTTGGGTGTTTTAAAATATCCTAATTAAGCTGTTGTAAAATATTATGCCTGTTGTACAAGGAAGGTTATAAAATTTAATATGATTCTAGGAATGTAAACTTAAGTTATGAGGAAAAGCAAGAGAAATTTTGATTCTTTTTAACCAAAGGTTAAGGGGAGACAAAGAAGGCATCCATTATAATGGCTTTGTAAGATAAATGGGGAAGTGAATCAGTAGCTGGTGTATATAAAAGCAAGTTGATTAATGGTACAGTAAACAGAAGTCAAGATACTGTTGTTTTAAAAAATAGATTTTCATTAAAATGTTTTTGAGCGATAGAACATCCCATCAGGTATTGTGCTGGAAGCAAAATCCAGAGTAGCTTTTTAAAAGAATCAGAAAAAGAAAAAAATGAATGGAGAAAAGGCAATGATTTTGAGCAATTAAAGTGATTACACTCTCAGAAAATCGCAAGTAGATTGAGCAAATGACCACCTTTTCTGCCCCAAAGTAAGCTCTTCGCACTCAATGTCTTTTATCTTGGGGATCAGAAGGTACATTTATTAATTTACCAGGTGAAAAGGATTTCATCTTTACTAGATATAGGCACATGTTTTAATGTGGCATATATACCATAATAAAAACCCTAGGCACAACTCACTTCTTATGCACTCAACTTTTTGTTTCCATATCCACATTCTCCCACCCCACCCTATCATCCCTTAGTCATCCTTGGAAAAAATACAGCTGCTTACGTCAATGCAAAATGGTGCCTAGAATGTTGAGAAGTGTCGGAGAGGGGACACGGTGGCGCAGAGGTAGAGTTGTTGTCTTACAGCGCCAGACGTCCAGGTTCAATCCTGACTATGGGCGCTTTCTCCCTGTTCTCCCTGTGACCCGTGTTCAACCCTGACTATGGGCGCTTGTCTGTACAGAGTTTGTTCACTCTCCCTGTATATTTGTACGTTTTCGGGATCTCTGGTTTCCTCCCACACTCCTAAGACATACAGATTTGTAGGTTAACTGGTTTGCTATAATTATAAATTGTCCCGAGGATAGTGCTAGTATGTGGGGGTGGCTGGTCGTTGCGGACTTGGTGGGCCGGAGGGCTTGTTTCCGTGTTGTATCTCTAAAGTAAACTAAACTAAGAGGCATTAGCAGCTGCTTTGACCACAACCTTTCAAAATATCTTTAGATATTGATGTCAAGTGTCAAAGCAGTTGTGAGATTGGTCAATGTACCAAAAGATGGACCAATTAAATTCTTACCCGCAATAGCTCAACGGGTCTGTTAATACAGTACTCATGGATAACATAATAAACAAAAATCAATAAATTAAAAACCTCAGTATTAGTGCAAAAAAGCTTGAAGTCGTTAGTGCAAGCAAGGCAGTTCATAGTTCAAAGTTTAATTGGTGTTTGTAGTGCTCAAGTCAAATGGTTGCTGGGAAGTAGCTATTCGTAAACCTGGAGGTCATAGTTTTCAAACTCCTATACCTTCTTCCCGATAGCAGGAGGGAAATGAAAGAATCGCCTGTGTGTTGTGAGTGGAGAAAGACAAGGAGGTTACAAATAAATAATAGGGTTTTAAAGAATGTAAATGGATAAATGAAGTAACTTTAATCAGGCGAATATTTGTATTGGCTGAACCTTCAGAGTCTATTGTATGGGTGAAACATATTCTCAAAATTATATGGGTCAAATGAATTAGCATGCATTTGTAAAAGGCATACTTCATTTGACAAATATATTGAGAGATGTTTGAAAGAAAAATGTTATGGCTATGCATTCTTTCAAGTTTCTTTAAAAGGATACGAAAATGAAAATCCGTGCATGCATTGGAAGTTAGAAATCGAAATGACACTCAGTGCAGCAGCAAACCGATGTTCTTTGGAATGGACAGTAATGAACCTCCCATATAGTTAATCTCCTGTAGTGATGTACATAGGGAGAGATGATGAAATGTAGTGTTCAGGTAAAGTGACATTAGAAGCCAAAGGATAAATGGAGTAGAACATCAGATGTAATTTAGATCCCAGTTGTAGTATTTCCATTATAAATATGGACAACAGAACTTGCTGATGCACTAGTAATTCTCCTCAAACTTGACATGATGTTTTGGTTTGATTGGGTAGGTGGACTGCGGTGACAAGAGTTGGGGAAAGAGTTGATAGGGGGAAGTAATTATAGCATGACAAATTTACATTGATCCACCTTTAACAGAAATTGCCGAAGACAAATACTATTTCCAGACTAGTACTGGGTATAATGACATTTGCAAATGCTACCACTGTTACAAGTGTGATTAACTGAAGACTTTAGTGAGTTCAAAGAAATGTAGACAATGGATTGGGAAGATTAATGCCAGATAATATTCAGTTGCTGAGCTTCATTGCCTGCTGAATAGCAAAACTGGCAGTAGTGAAATGACCACCAGTTATAGATGTGTCAAATTTTCTTTGCTAATTCTTTACTCTGTTTTTAATCTGAAATCTCTATTTAAAATGATCCTGGCAGAATTGAAAGTTATATCTGAAATTCAATGGGAAGAAATCGCGGATACTTTTCAGAGGGACTGTATAGACAGCACACACACACTCAACATTTTTGTTATTTATTATGGTGTTTATAGAGTGCTATGTTTGCATATCTGTTGTGCTGCTGCAAGTAATAATTTTGTTGTTCTGTTTTGGGACATGTGACATTAAAACACTTGATAAAAATGTAAAAAACTATCATGATAACCTTATTCACATCAAATATGAAGACAGCATGTTTAGAGCAATATTTTTTGATTGACAAAAAATGCATCCAGTTGGTTCTTTCTCATAGTCCTACATACCACTGGTTGAGTAGTCGACGTTGCAGCCTGCTGAAGTGACTGTACATGACTTTCCTTTGTCTGGATCCTCACGGTTCCACTTGTTTGGCCCATGGCAGTGTTACCATTAGTAACCTGAGGAAGCTGTTGCGTTAAAGCTGCCTTCAGTCGCTGCAAAAAACAAACCAAACCAGCAGTTTCACTGGTATACCAAAATATATCAGTTAAGACTCAAGAGGATATCCAAATACTGAACTCTGTATCTGTAGATACACTGGGCAGACTCCTTAAATATAAACTGAAAGAACAAACTGTTTTAAGTTCCTCGTATAGGGTTACAATTTTTTTTTTGTAATAGTATGGAGTGTCTGCAAACTGAAACATGTGCTGTTTTATGTTTTACTTAAAACAGAAACTGAAAAATGTACACGCATTGGACAAAGTACCAAATCATCAGTCAAGCGGGTCAATTATTGGTGTTCTATTAAAATTAATTTGGGTAGTGTGTAACTGGGTAGTGAGGGTTGGATTGCACATCTCTTCTCTCCCATCCCAAACTAGCATTGACAGTAGTCATAAAGCAGATGCAGCCAGACACGCCTACTCCTTTTGGATGAAGATGACTTCCGTCTTGACAAATTTCATCAGAAATGGTTTGGGAAAAATGGGAACAAGGTAGTCAATTTGGCACCTTCAGTTTGTTCTACCATTCAATGAAATCATGGCTGATATATGACCTAATGTGATTTTATCTCTATGTCTTAACAAACTTAGGCGATTAACATTACCAAATTTAAAAATTAAAAATATGAAACAATTACCATCATTAGCTGAAGAGTTTCATTCTTCTATCAAGCATTGTACATGTTTCCAATTTCTCATCCTGAAAGGCCTCTATATTTATAGACCACATACGCAGTCCTATGTTTCTCAACATGGAAATAATCTCCCTCAACCCTCTTTATTCTCATTAAAAACATTAAAACTTTGATCAATTATACCATAGCCTTTTAAACTACATGGCGTACAGCCTAGTTTGTAAGTTAACTACTGATGTTACAATCACTTATGGACACATCTACATATAAACAAGCTTCCATAATATTGAATTCTGACATACTGAATGTACAAATGTTAATTCCTAACATAACTGTCGGAGAACATTAAGCGACTGGGCAGGCTTGATGCAGCAAAAATGTTCCTGATGTTGGGGGAGTCCAGAACCAGGGGTCATAGTTTAAGAATAAGGGTTAGGCCATTTAGGACTGAGATGAGGAAAAGGTTTCTCACCCAGAGAGTTGTGAATCAGTTGAATTCTCTGCCACGGAAAGCAGTGGAGGCAATTCACTGGATATTTTGAAGAGTTAGATTTAGCTCTTAGGGCTACTGGAATCAAGGGATATGGGGAAAAAGCAGTAACGAGGTACAGATTTTGGATGGCGGTGCTGGCTCGAATGGCCGAATGGCCTACTCCTGCACCTATTTTCTATGTTTCTATGTTAAGTGTCAACTGAAGCACTTCAAAACCTGGTGCACAAATTACCATCATGCAAGGATTCTGGTGCGCCATAACTTTTAATTATTTTATTCTTGTCCGCTAGACACAGCCTTCCTCCCTTGCAGCTGCCATGAGATTTTACTGATCAGTGCATGTGCAACCTTAAATCTCTACATTTTCAAGATGTTGAAGCTGCATGGTTCTATTTTAGTTCCAAATGTGGTGACTTAATTAATGAATGCAATAACATTTGTTTGCCACATTTTTGTCTGTTTACATAAACAATTAAAATATCATTGCAACTAAATGCCTTTTCTTGCGGTTGACAATATAGTTTTCCTGTATGTCATTTGCATATTTGGATGCAAGACTGACATGCCATCATTTATATTACTTTCAAATACAACAAATTGTTGAAGTTCCAACACAAACTTGAGAATTCAAAACTCAAACCCAACCCACATTAGCATCTATTGAATATCCAAATTCCCAATCTCCCATTTTTTTGTCAGGTCAAATATTTACCTTCCAGCTCTAGCAAGCAGATTTGTATGAGAGTCTTAACCAAATGCATTCAGTAATCCACATATATAACTCAGTCCATGACTTAGTCACCTCTTCAAAAGATTCAATCAAGTTTGTCAGGCACAAGTACTACTTAGAAATTCAGACGTTTTCAGACGTTCAGTCAGTCTATCTATCGGCGGCGCGGTGGTGCAGCGGTAGAGTTGCTGCCTTATAGTGCCAGAGACCCGGATTCGATCCTGAATACGGATCGTTTGTACGTTCTCCCCGTGACCTGCATGGATTTTCTCCGGGTTCCCCGGTTTCCTCCCACACGCCAAAGACATACAGGTTTGTAGGTTAATTGGCTTTGATGCGTGTAGGATAGCGTTAGTGTGCGGGGATCACGGATTGGCATGGACCTGGTGAGTCGAAGGGCTCATTTCCGCACGGTATCTCTAAACTATCCATAATTATAGATTACAGTTGGTATTGGACAATAGTCCAAGACATTGGCCTAGTTGGTCTGTAATCCCTGGTATTCCTTTTCATATTTATTAAATAGATGTTATGTGCAACATCCATGTTTTAGGAAACTACTCCCGAATCAAGGAACCTTGTGTGGAAGATAAAGGTGTTAATTTAGCTATTTATGCTGCATCCTTTGATTTCCCTAACAGTATAAATCTCATAAAGGGCCAAAGTGACTTTTTCAGATTAATTACAGCTTTGAAAAGTTAAGAAATAATTTTCTAAATGGTTTTGGCAATTTTATTTTACCGAACTCTTTAAAAAAAACCAAGATGCTGACTCTATAAGCACCTGAACAAATTGACTTTCTCAAACTTGAAGACCATAAGGCAGTAAATTGGATGTATAATGGGGTAGAAAATAGAATAAAATTACTCAACCAGGTCAGGTTAGTTTCCATCATTATGCATATTTAAAGTTTTCTTAAGAAAATCAAACTGTTTCCAAACGTTTTTTGAGAATATCCATACAGCTAATGGATACCTTTGTCTGCCAACACCTTTATTGTGAAACTCATGTTTTACTTCAATGGTTCTTTCTTATCACGAGTATCGTGAAATTATTTTTTTTTGCATAGAGGTCAGTAAGATTTTACATAAGTAACCTTTTGGATGTCAATAAGATTTTTGTTGTACAGTATTCGACAATTGAACACAAAGCATGTGGTTTATTTTTTAAACATGCCATATTGACCTTCTACTTCCCCAAATGGCTGCATATCATGCTGTATTCATCAGAAAGAAGAATTCAAAAAGATATATCCATTATTCAATGGGCGGCGCAGACCCAGTTCCGCGCTTAATCTCTAAACTAAACTAAACTAATCATCACGGACAATATCACTGCCTGCTAGATTCACAAGAGGTACAATTTTAGCAGAGGAAAGTAGCTGTGTTATTTTTCCCTCCTAACTAGGAATACTTTACTTCAATCTTTTTGAGAATTAACTCAACCTAACCAAGAGTGATTGGTGAACATGAATGATCAAATCTATAGCCTTCAAATACTTCCATTAATTAACAAAAACCTACCATGTAAATAATGTTATGTTCATTGTAATGTACATAAAGCATTTGTCTGCCATTTTCCTGACTTATAAAACAATATTTAATTAGCAGTTTGGTAAAGTTCCACAACAAATAGTAATTGTCATGAATTGTCTAAATATCTCAATTTGGATATTCACCTTTTACACGTAATCTTTTATAAAATAATACAATCTTACTCAATGAGTAAATTATAATTTCAATGTGCGTGACTGGAATACATTACTTTAACCTGAAAATTAATTTCCAGACTTTAAAATAGAAGAATAAATATATAAAATGAAAACTTTTGCAAAATTGCTTTCAATTTATAACATTGCAGTAAATTCGATTTTAAAATAGGTACAGTTGTTTATTGCTTTGTTAATAGGATTATTGATGGAATGTTTATAAAATTACAAATCCTGAAGGAGATTTTATGCTGAATAGTTAAATTTGCATGCAAGATATTTTTAAAAGATTCTGTTCATACATTAAAAACTATGCCATCAAAATAAATGTAAAATTATCTTGAAGATTTCTCTCAATATTTTTCTCCAATCAATTTTAAAGGATGTTTAAATTAGTCTACACAAACAAAGGCAGCAATTTACAGTTAAAACATTAAGTTGTGATAAATAATTTAACTTCAACCATTTAAAATACATTGTTTGTGGAAGTTGAACATTTAAACTTGAATGCAAAATGTTCTCATACGTTGAAAATCACGCCCACCAAGTAAATAGAGAATTATCATGAATTGCCTAAATATTTAATTTAACAGGATATTAGTAAATATAAAAAATTATATTCACAGTCAAAATTTTATTGTTAAACATTAACTTAGTATTAATGTTTAAGATAAACATTTTAAACTTTTTAAATAAAATGCTCCCATCCCAGAACAACTGGTGATAAATGGCTGTAAAATCCTTCAAAAAGAATGTTTGGTATTACATTGGAAGTGAAAGTTTTTTCAGGCTCAAACTGCATGTTTACAGCAAGGGAGCTAAGAGATTGGTAAATACTCTAAGCAAAAACAATATAAATTCTACTATCAGGATATCTAGTAGTCAAACAACTGAGTAAACATTAGCAACGCTTAGGAAAAAATAATTTAAAACTTGCTTTAGGAAATGTTCCAAGTGGATATCTCAAAATTCATTGATTTTGGGAATTATTAAGAAACTAGAATGGATGATACAATGTGGTATGAGTTGCAAATCAAGTATCAGGAATAAAGTCTGCTTTATCAACTGAATTGAATTTAAGAATATAGTTAACAGGAGCAGGAAATTAACGGTGCAAGTGGGCAGAAGGAATTGAGATTAAAATGGATTAGCAACAATCTACAGGAAGAAGAGTGCATGTGGGCCTCTCAAGATGAGTGCACTATTCATTAAAATCATGGCAAATCAAATCTTGATTTAAATCCTTGTTTCACTCTCTGTCCCCACACCCCTTGACTTCATGTTGCTTAAATATTAGTCTCTATCTTCAATATATCCTCCTAGTTCTCGATAGCATAACAAAAAATACTTTATCTCAGTGTCCATTCTTTCAATTTCCCTCAGAACATATTGTTTCAAATATGTCTTGTTCTTCTAGATTCCTAGGAGGTTGGGCCCAATTTTTTCTACTAGTGTTAATCTTTTCATCACAGGAATCAACGTAGTGAACCTCTCTGCACTGCAAGTACATCCTTACTTAAATATAGAGTCTAAAACTGTGCATTACTCAAAAAAGTTTGATCTCACTAATGCCCTGTAAAGTTGCATCAGAATTTTCTGACTTTTACTGTATATTTCATACTCCTTGGAAAACTGATCCACATTTCAGTTACCTTCCTAATTGCTTAATGCACCTGAATATTAATCTTGAGTGTTTTTTGCATAGACCCGCAGATCCCTTTGTATGGCCACACTTTGTAGTCTCACTGGAATTTGATCCTTCATTCCTCTTGCCAAAGCAAATAACCACACATTTCCCTACATTGTACTCCATCTACCAACTTCCTGCAGCTCAGTTATGACTTTTTCCCCAATAAATTAAAAGGAATGAAATATGATACATTTAAATTATTTAATGGAACACTAAATGCTGACTTATTTTAATTCTAAAGACTAATTATTTATTAGCTATTCATATTATTAGAAACGAAGAAATCTATAAATTGAAAAGCACAAATCTCCAATTGCTGGAAATCTGAAATTAAAAACAACACTGGAAATATTGAGCAATTCAAGCTGCATCTATGGATAAAGAAAATTATTGTTTCAAGTGAAAGCATAAAATGGCCTCGTTGGTGTTATAAGGAAATGTGCATATTTTAATTGCCTGATAAAATTTAGAATTAAAACATTCACTGCTGACTCTACAATATGAACAAAGACATTACCAACTACTTGGTCTTTCTATCAACAATCAAAACCGGCAGTCAAGAACAATCATAATCTGTAATATTATGTAACGTCCATCTTCATAGCACCTCTTTTAGTTTCATAAATGAGTTAATGTACATGTTTGAATTTATTGGTAAAATTCTGCACAACACATAAAACTGATTTGAACAATGAAATTGGTAAATATCTATTCAGGTAAATTGTTGACAGGTAATACAGCTATCATGCAGATGAAAATGTTTTATCAGATTCTGAATGGAACAGTGTGCCAATTTAGATTGTTCTTTCTACAGCAACACAGTAATTTGTAAAGTCTTTGACTTTACTGCAGAGAAAGCCACTAGTTAAATTTTAAAATATAAGTTTCATCAGCAAATTGTTGTGCAAAATTGTTAAGCAGCTATCAAAGCAGTCACTTCATGCTTTAACCTGACTGAACAGTCAATTACTTATTTTCATATCTGCAATATGGTTTTGTTTCCCCCACACTGAAATCCAACATCCACTCTAGCTGAAGCAGCAATCATTACATCTGATGACAGTGTTCGGTAAGCTTCGCTGCACTATAGCTGTATTAGCTGTCAACTGTTCATGTGAATAGATTTTGCCAATTTCACAGCATTCTTTAATTTCATGGATCAAAACAGATTTAAATGCAACACAGGATTTCTCCACTCTGATAATATGCACAGCTAATCAAGATTTTTTTCACTAGAATAAAAGGGAATCAAAACTGAATCAGCATATAGTTTTTCATTTAACATCGGGTATAATATATGAGTGGGAAGAATTCTCCTTATGTGAAATTTACCCTGACATGCATCACAAATTGAAATTAAAAATAAATATGATTCTGGGTTGTTCATTTCATTGATCTTTAAATTTTAGCCAATTTATGAAAAAACATTAAACAATAATATATTTCTCTTCTTTCTTTATGTCACAACATATTTAGTCCCCATATTGTGCTATGTGTAGCATTTCAGTACAAGTAAGCTTAAGCAAAGCTGCAACAACTTTTCTTAGCAATGGAAGAGAAAATGGGGCCAGAAAATAATATTGTTAACAAATTAATATTTCAATGCGTTTAGCAATTAATAATTTCTCTGCAGTAACAACGTTGGCAAAAACTGATCAATAGCAATAGCGTAAAGAATGCCAACAGTGAATATAGTACACATTTGACACTGTCCAGATTTTCTTCTGTTGATTTCATAGAAAATAGCAGGAGCAGTATGCAACGAGCAGTTCATTCATGAAAGAGCCCGTTTTGTACTACTGGTGGTGAATCATTTTACAGTGGTTTTGTTATATTGCAGGGTAAATATAATTACTCAATTAACTTTGGATTTCCAAAGGCAAAAATCTAAATAATTTTGTTTAAATTCTCATTCATGTAAACTGTCGTCGATACTGTTTGATGGTCAGATTTGTAATCTTCTTACCATCCTCTGCCACCCTCATTGGCTAACCTATTCATATTTGTTCATTTGTGAAGCACAATTCCTAGAGGAACTGAAAGCTGTAAAAGGAATGCACAAATATCTCTGGGAACACCTGCTAACACTCACTGATACTTTCCTGTCATACCATTGTACATTTTTGACAGCAGCAATATCATGTGCCCTCTCCCTATGGTGTATAAAAAAAATCATTCTACAATTACAGATTTGAATAATGGAAAACAAACTTTATAAAAAATACCATGACTTATTCAAATTTTTATTTCCCAGTGTTTAGGATGTATTAGGATGTTCCCAGGATGTATTAATTATCCTTCAATACAATTTCCATATATCGTACAGGTAAAATATTGGTTACCTTGATATTAGTATTTTACTGGGTCAACCAAATAAAATGCTTAAAAAATAAAATGTCATACATTGCTAAAATATAAATGAGCATATATGACTATAATACACCTATAAATATCTGCATGGCTAAAAAAGGTTGATTTGTTTCCATTAGTATTTAATACTGAACTTGAAATAATCACCAAGGTAGATTAGAAAGCAAAACAAGAATCCTTTGGGGGACAAAATTGTTCACCTGCAATATTTTGTAAAACTTAATCCAAGACAAGTAGAAGAAGTCAGCGTGGAAACAGCTTTAAATTTGTTATTAATTAATAATTTAAATAATTAAAATTAAACTCCATTCATGTTTGGAGTGGTTATTAATAATCATTGACTTAAACCAAAATGTAAAATTGCAGTAATGCTTTGTTAATTCTATTTAAACACAAAAATGGACTACAGAATATTTAAATGATTTTGTAATTGTATAAATGTTCTTATTGCAAATTATATTTGGCCCAAGTCTAGAAAATGTACGGGAAAAATAGTTTAATCACTGTTGTGCAGTCACTAATGTTATGCATTTTGTATCCAAAAAATAATGTAAGAAAATATAATTTTTTGATGAACATAATCACACTATCCTGCTTTATTTATATCTATCTTTCATTAATAATCTACTAATTAAAAGGAATAGTAGTCACTAAATTACTAAGAAGTGAAACACATTGCATATGTCTGTTTGTTAAAACATATAACTAATGATAAAGCAGGGCAAGAAAATGTTTTAATTTAGCTTAAAAAGCTTTACAAATGAATATGCCACAATTTTCTTGTGAAAAATAGCCTCTTTCTGGTGATACAATCCTAGATGTCAATAGAATTTGCTCAGTATATAGTTCTTCTCTAAGCAGGCAGCTTACAGAAAAAGATATTAAGCTTCAGAAACAATTCATGAAAAGTCAAATTCATATTTCATATCTGCCATAAAAACTCATCAGTGTAATAAACCCCCCTTCTCTTGGGTTTTATCCTACCATCTGCTGCTATATTACTTATCTTTATTTTGCAACTAATTAACAGCATAATCTTCTAAATTCAGCAAGTTAATTATCATTATTGTGGTCTTTGCAGCATCATCAGTCCTTCTGAAGCAGTCTCTCTGCACCCCCAGAGAATGTGTGTAAATGAAGCAGGTTGGGAGAGGGTCTGTTTCCTTTGAGCAGGCTCATTAGGTGTTTGCTGATGAGCTCGGCATGCAGGGAAGCAGGTCACAAGAATTCTGCTGAACATGAGGTTCCATACTGGGCTCAGTCTGCTTAATGTATGTTTTTGAACCTTTGCCAAGCTGCCCTCCGTCAGCTCTCACTAGAATGTACCCTACAGCAAACACTGTTGGCTGCCCACTGTGTGCAAAACAGAGCCTTCTAGGGAAGCAATAGCTGGTTGTAGCTGAGACAATAACAAAACTTTTCCCTTAAGGCAGCTTAACAGTCACATCTGCTAATGCTAAGTCGTCCAATAAGGATAATCAAAAATCTACAGTTGTTATTATGTATTTATGCAATGTTAAATGTATGTACCTTAAGACACATTATAATTGTATGTACCTTAATTAATAAATTGTATAAATTAATAAAACAATATTATTCCATATGGTTATATGGTATTCCCTGTAAAGGAATCTTAGATATTAATACCATCTTGTTTGTTTTCAAAGTAAAACAGTATTTTTTCCAATACTGCGATCACAGTCACAAAGCCTACATCTACATTGAGATTTTGACATTTGGAAAATTGCCTCAGATTAATCTTCTCTCCAGACAATCTCAACTCTGTTAAACTGCACCCTCACTTAAACCTCTTATCAGGTTTTTGTTCTGTTTGGCAAACAGATAGATTTCAAATGTGATTATCAATATAATATTGGGTTCTACATCTAAGAAATTGAGTAATTCTTCCTTCCCAATGGTCCACCCAAACTCAAGTCAAATGGATGTATACATTTCTTTATTCCTGAGCTGGTGAACAAGTGACGCAATAGCTGCTTGTTTACTCCATGGACTGTGGCCAGATAATCACTGCCTCTTAGTTTCTTCATAACTGCTCAAAATTTACCTTGACTTTTCCCATCAGCTCTATCACATTGGTTGTTCTCTAGCCAACTTAGGATGAATCATCATTTTAGGCCACACAAAAATCCTATTCCTTTGCCAGCAGTTCAATTACTTTCTATGGTTACTGTGATTAAATGGGCCATAGTATTTGCATACCCATTCAATCCTGCACTTTGATGCCAGTCTCATTCATGACTCTGTCATCACAACTAATTACATTTCTTGGGACAACAAAGTGCATTTTCATCCCGAGTTCAGACCTTCTTTACTGGGATGATCATTCATGCCTTTACTATCTCTGGACTATTTTCCTGCCCACTCACTGATTTACCTTGTGCAAAATCATCCTGAGATTCCTGCAACCTATGGTGTAGGATTCCTACATCCTAGGTTCTCTCAGCCTTGCTACCTAACTTACATTATCTCCTAAACATATATATATTTCTCTGTGTTGGTGGTTCTCTTGGTTGAAATGTGGGGAAGGAAGAACCAGTTCCTTTCATGGAAGTTAAAAAAAGGATTTATGGGTATTTTCAAAGGATGACGAGTCTGGGGACTTAGGGCACACATTTGATATATTTTAAAGACAAACATTGTATCCACGCTCATCATATCATCAGCAAGAAATCAGTCCCATTGAGTAACCCCATAAGATACTAAATGACCGACAAATTTCCTTTACTATCGCACCACTTTGCCTTCTCCCAGTGGTTGACATGCCAAATAACAAGGTGCTCACAATAGGTGAATGCTGCTTGTTGAAACTGAAAAAAACTTTAGCAGTGGATACCTGTGACACCTGGGTGAAGGTTTATGAGTGGAGAAATACCTGTCATCATTGTGTTATATTTTTTTTATAAACTAATCAGCAGTCATCACTGGAGAATAACCAGGGGAAGAGTAATTACCAAACCTTTAAATTGCCATAAAGAGAAGTGCATTTAACTTCTGTGCACTCACAAGTAACAACAGTATGGGGCAGTGAGGTGGAGGTGAGCTGCGAAGCACAAGCTAATAATGGGAATACTTCACAATCAACTATATCTCTGAGGTGCAGAGTTATCATCAAAGAACATTCATCATCTTGCTTGACTGCGATATAAAATTCAAAATGTTCGAAAAATTCAAATTTCTATAAGCAGCCTGTTCAACGTGGGAATTAGTCAGTGTGTAAAACCAATGGAAATAGTTTACAGAGATGGCAGGAAAATTGTAATGCAGTGGTCAGAGAGAAAAATGGAAATGTAGAAAACAACAAGGGAAGACAGAAAAGAAACAATTTCAAAAAGGAAAAGAAAAATCGAGAGTAGCATCAAGGCTAATAAAACAGATCTGTTAACATATTGTGAGAGAAATGGAGTGGCTAAAGGCAGACAGGTGACATTCTAATAGATAACAAGATGATGGCAGAATTTTAAATGAATATTTTGTATCCATTTTCACAGTACACAAAAGGAAAAAATAGTAGACTCAGAAAGGAAATTAAAAATAAATCAAATGAAGGAACTTACTGGATTCAATATAAGTAATAAAAGGATAATGGAGAAACTAATGGAATTCAAAATAGATAAATCTCTAGGACCTGATCGTTTTCACCTCAGGGTATCAAAAGTAGATGAAGGAACTGCAGATGAATTAGTCATAATCTTTCAAAGCTCTTGATTCAGGAATTGTGCAGAAATTCCATTAGCGTTTTATTTTTAAGTAGGGTGGAATAGAAAAAAAGTAGTTTTACTCATGGCTGATGTGTTTTGTACGAATTTGGAGAAAAAGACTAGAACAGGAATTTACTGAACAAGAAGAAGCAATTTGGCTTAAAAGTACAACTCGCAGAAGCACAATGATGTACAGGGCAAAACAAGGCCATTTACCCCATTGAGGTCAGGTCTTCGATAAAACTAAAAATGTTTTTTATCCTAATGGCCCTTTATTATTTTCTATTAAGTATTCATCCACTTACTGACGACTTCATTTCTGTTGTATGTCGTGCATTCTAGATCACAACAGATAACTAAGAAAAAAATGTTTCCTTAAATCACTTTGTCAATCACCTTAGCTCTGTGTGTACTGATCTTTCTGTCACTAAAAAGTCTCTTATTATTTATTGTATCCAAACCATTCCTGATGCTGAATCTTTTTTTTAAATTCTTACCCTTTTCATTTGTACTAAGGGCAATCCAGTTACTTTAGTCTCGATGAAAGTTAAGTCCTTCATCTTCGATAGTATTTTAACAATAATTTTTACACCTTCTTCCAGTCCTTAACATTATATTTAAAGTTTGCTTGGTATCCAGAATTTATATTAATTCTCAAAACTTTCAAATGATGATGTGCATACTCAAGACTGGAGCAGTAATATAAACCAAAAGGAAAAGTGGGTCTAATAAAGATCCCTGCAGAGAATAACAATATAATCTACTCCAGACTAAGAAACAATTGCTACCACATGTCTTGCTTTCTCTTCCTTGGCTAATTTTACTTTCCTTGCTGCCAAAGTCCCTTCAATCACATACAATCCATAACATGGTTATAAATTGATGAGAAGGGAGAGGCTGGAGAAAAGAAATATACTTAGGTCGGTGGTATATGATATGTGGGGTTCCTGAGTGGTTTGTTTTAGGCCTTCTAGAATTTACAAATGTATTAATGATTTACAAAGAGAAGATTGTCACCAGGTTAGGAGGGATGGTAACTTGTTCAAGTGGAAGCATTAAGTTACAAAAAGGACACAGAGAAACAAAATCAATAAGTAGAATTCAATGTGGACAAATGTTAGGTTATCTACTTTGGACTCACCAAATAGCTGTAACTGTCATTGGAGAAAAAGAATGAAAACAGAAATATTTACCGCAAATTTCGATCTCATCCTGCTCTTATTTTCAGTACCACTTTTGAAAAGTGATTGTCTTCTCATCGTTTCTGAGACAAATCACACTAACTGAGAAATTTGACAGAGTTGTTCCTGCATGAGTCACCCCTGGAACTCCCACTTTATTTCTGTGTCAGGGCTGATATAATTCCTCATCTAACACTTCTTTAGGAGCTGTGCAAGGACATTTGTACTACCTTGCATCTGTGGGCACCTGCCATACATAGGCCACTCCCTGGGAAAAAAATATATTGGCAACAATTCTACGGCATTTATTTGGGAGATCACAGGATAGATGAGAAATGTGCCGAAAAAAACTCCACCCACACCTTAGCAACACCTCTGATCTTTCACCCCCTCCCTGAATCTCCCCCCTTCGTGCTTTGGTGCTACTTCCTGATGCTGATGTTCCCATTTAACATCTCCTCCACTTTACTTGGAATGATCACCTCCCTGCCTGATGTCTCAGGCCTCCCTCACAACCCTCCTACATCCAGGGTTTCTTCTCTTAACGTATCGAGACTCTTTCCCCTGCTGTCTCTAGTCAAGACAAATCCCAACTAACCTATCCAGTCATTGGTGGCAAACGGAATTCAATGCAGTGGAGTTGGAGTAGGAATAAAGAAGAGAACATAATTAAAACACAAGCCAGTATCGGTCAGCGAGCAATAAAGGTGAGTGAGGCTCAGTGTAAGTTAAGGTATTCACTTCTGCACCCTCAACCCAATTCAAATTAAAATGCTGACCCTACAACTTCTTGTCTCAAGCTCAAATTATCTCATATTGTCAATGTTTGGTTATGACTATCTGTCTCTATCCCCTTCAATCATTACTATCTCCCTCAAAAACCCAGACATGATCCCTCATTTAGAACGGAGACGACAAAACACTTTTTCTCACCGAGAGTGGTGAGTCTGTGGAATTCACTGCCTCAGAGGGCGGTGGAGGCCGGTTTTCTGGATGCTTTCAAGAGAGAGCTAGATAGGGCTCTTAAAAATAGCAAAGTCAGGGGATATGGGGAAAAGGCAGGAACGGGGTACTTATTAGGGATGATCAGCCATGATCACATTGAATGGTGGTGCTGGCTCGAAGGGCCGAATGGCCTACTCCTGCACCTATTGTCTATTGTCTCATTTTAGGTCCAACATCCCCATACTCATTTTGTATCACATTATTGGTTCAACCTGTAAATCCATTACAAGTATCCAACCATTCCGACTTTGAATGCACCATGTCAGGTTCTGCATTCCCATGACAGTGAAGCAACCCTTATTAAAGTCTCAAATTATATTTCATAAGGCTGTAATTATGATCAGCAATCCTTTCTCAGCCCCTTTTGGCTTATCTGTAGTTTTTGGATGTTGATAGTTTGGTAGTTAATCACAGAACCTTATTTAGTCTAGATCTAAAAAAAGTAATTTATTATAATACAATATTAACTGAGATGCTTTTGGTAACTGAAATCCTAGCATACAATAAGTAGAACACTTTACAAGTTTAGGACCAATTTCACACCAGATCCTTACACTGGCAGCCTGAAAATTAATGGGGAGAAAATATGGTAAAATATAGAATATGGACCAGCAAATAGTTAAAAGTGAGCAATAGAAATTTCACAAACAAGAAGTTTGTGTCAATTTGTGCTGATATTTGATCACACAGAGGACTGAGAAAAGTTGCTGATTAATAATCACACTCTTTCTGGATTTCTATCTGTTTTTTTAATGCACTATTGATTTTATACTCAAATATAGAGAAAACATATTTTACGCTAATACAGATAGAATACAGATCTACAGAATCAATAGTAGATTTTTGTTTTGTTTTTACCAGTTTGGCTTCTGACTGTAGAGGTTGTGGTGAAGGAGGTTCAATGTTGTTGATGGGAGGACCTGGAATTCCAGGAATATTAGGCACCATGGTGACAGGCCTGATAATCTAACAAAAGTAGATGAAGCATTATGCATACAAGATTCAAAAAAGCTTTAACAAACACTTGCATTGTATATTGCTTTATTGTAACAAAACATTCCAAGATACTTCACCTTCAGAAAATATATGCCATCATATCAAAAGGACAGATTTCAGTTGCAAGTACAGTGATGGGGTGATTGAGAAGGGTTTTTTGGTGATCCATGTTGAGGAGAGGGAAATGGAGAGGCATAGAAATTTTGGGAAAACCTTCAAAAGATCTTGACCAGAATAGAGACCAATGGTTATTGGCAGTGGAATAAAAGAGTGGGATAGGATAGACGGGAAGCCATAATCACTGGAAGGAAGCCGTTAAAAGTTATATTTGCTTACGTAGTGTGGCATGTGGGGATCAAATACAAAATGTGAATTTTAAATGTGAAATAAATGTGCACAGGGAACCTGAAAATAACAATTCCACTGTTTAGCCAGAATCCCAATACTGATCCTAAATCTTTCCGCTTGCCTTTACATTACCATCAATGGGCAGTTAATTTAATCATGTAATATTCTCAAACTGTCCTTGGATTTCTCTCTCCCCTCTAACTTTGAAATCTGTGATATCCTCACAAATCTTATGAGGTTTATTCTACCTTCTCCTTTTCCTGCATTATTTCTACTTCAAATGTTTTTCAATACCGTGAGTCACTTTGTATGTGAACGTTGTTGCTAATCTATGCCTAAAGAAAATATACACATACATGGAATTACTTTTGTTGACATACTACTAAAGTGAATTTCTGATCATGCAGGAAAACATCTCTTGGTTGCCACAACGAGGTTAACAAATGTGATAACATAGCAGAGATTTAGATTAAAACAAGGTTTCAAATAGATTATTGTCCACTTACGGGAACTGTTGTATGAATGCGGACAGGATTTGTGATTGATGCAGGAATGGTGACGGGCATCGTCTGTCCATTAGGCAGCTGTAATAAGAGAGGAACTGAACCAGATACTGGTCTAAAATAAAAAAATAGAATTACTGTAACTACAGTTCTGATAAACAATGCAACAAATGTTAAAAGCATGCATTTAAATAAATAAAACTCTGCAGATAAAGCATTTCAATACTGACTGCATTTGGAAGTGGAAGCACATGTTCCATGGACTTACTCACATGGTCCAGAATTAGTATCTGAATGAATAGATATTTAGAACCACCCTTTTTCCTTTCATCTTTAGCTTGGATTATAATCAAAAAATAATTAAAAACTTAATAAAAAGAACTACCATATGCATTATTATTTTGTTTCTTGTTTGGTATATCCTTAATTCCACTCAAGTATGTGGTGATAACCATGTTATTAAACCACAGCATTGTGCCTGTTGAAGGTAATGCTGGGGTGAGTTTAGTTTAGCTTAGAGATACAGCATGGAAACAGGCCCTTCGGCCCACTGAGTGCGCCGACCAACAAACACCCGTACACTAGTTCTACCCACACACTAAGGACAATTTAGAGAAGCCAACTAATCTACAAACATGCACGTCTTTGGAATGTGGGAGGAAACCGGAGCCATCGGAGAAAACCCACGCAGTCACAGGGAGAATGTACAAGAATAGACAGCATCCATAGTCAGGATTGAACCCGGGTCTTTGGTGGTGGAGTTTTCTTGCTTCAGTAGATTGCACTCCTGGGGGAATTGTGAACGTTGCATATTTTGGAGGCGTTGTTGAAGCATGCTGCAACACCCAGTGTGATCGCTCTGTATTATTGGAAAGGACTAAATGTTTACGTTGATCGGTTGGTATACGTGCTGTCAATAAAGCAAATTATGTTTTTTCTGGATTAACACTAAGCTTCTTGAACATTGTCGTAGTTGCATTAATTCACATGAGTGAACAGGATTCCATCGTGCTACCCTTGAGAACGATGGAAAGGTTTAGGATATTAGGAAGTGATTTAGTCACTACGGAGGATCCAGTCTACAAACTGTTCTTGTTTTCACAGCATTACGCAGCTAGTCCAGTTTAGGATTTGGTCTAAGAGGGCCACCAGGGTTTGGTGGAGGGAGATTTGATCATGGAGCATGAAAACACCTTCTTGGTGGAAAAAGCTATTGTCTGGCATTTGCATGTCATAGGTGTTCATTGCCACTTTTCAGCCCAAGATTAAATGATTTTCAGGCTTTGCTGGATCTAGGTAAGAATTGTTTAATTACCTACAGGTTTGGGAAATAATTGAATACTAGAACAATCAGCAAACATCTGTACATGTTGAAGGCAAGGTACTTGATGAAGCATCTGATGACTGGTTGACCTTCAACACTATGCCCTGACTCTCACTAACTTAAATTTTACCAAACCTCCTTGATGCCATGCTTAAACCATAAACTGCCCAGAGCATCATAAGGGCAGGCACTCGCCTTGCTTTAAACATTTTATTTTCATCCGTGTTTGGACTAAGATTTTAATGCAGGCTGGAATAGTGACCTTGGAATGGACTGTAGCCTGTGCATCAGGGCTGAATCCCTGACACCAACTTTTGTGATTTCTGTAAACTACGCATGAATGTAAACATTAGAGTGTTTGTCACTTCTCTGGTGTAATGATGACAAATGTTTACACCTCCATTATCAGTTAAATCATGGAATTTAGATCAATATAAGCCTATTTGTCAAATTAAACACAACAAGATCTCACAAATGTCAAATGAGATGGCCAGCTTTTGCTCTAATGATTGCTGGTGGACATCAAAACAATCCCTACCTTTAGAAAATAGTGCCACGTGTTTTTTAATCAATTTCAAGAAGTAGGTAAGATAATGCTTTACGGCTTAATTCAAATGTCAAACCACTGGCAATGCAGCGTTATTTTATACTGGACATGAAGAGCATTAAGGTGGATAAATCCCGAGGACCTGATGGGATCTATTGAGAGAGGCACAAGAGGAAATTGCAGGAGCCTTGATGAAGATCTTCGCATCTTCTCTTGCTACAGGCGAGGTCCCAAAAGCCTGGAGAGTAGCTAATGTTGTTCATTTACTGAAGAGAAGAAAAATTCTAGGTAGTTATAGGCCGGTGAGCCTCGCATCAGTTGTAGGGAAGCTACTGGATAGGATGCTTCGGGATAGGATTTATTCCTATTTTGAAAGGAATGAGGCAATTAGGAACAGTCATCATGGTTTTGTACATAGCAGGGCTTGTCTTACTAATTTGATCGAGTATTTTGAGGAGGTGATAAAGGTGATAGATGAGGATTGGGCAGCAGGTGTTGTCCACAGGGATTTTAGTAAGACATTTGATAAAAGTTCCCCATGGCAGGATGATTTAGATGGTTAAAATGCACAGGATTAACAGTGACTTGGTCATTTGGATTCAGAATTTACTCATTGATAAAAGACAGAGGTAGAAGGATAATATTCAGGCTGGAGGTCTGTGACCAGTGGAGTTCCATAGGGATCCGTGCTTGGACCTCTGTTGTTTATAATATAGAAAATAAATGACTTGGACATAAACGTGGACAAATTGATTCGTTAAGTGTGCTGATGACACTAAGATTACTGTGGTCGCAGACTGTGAGCATGGGTTAAGAAATAGCAGATAGAGTTTAATCCGAGCAAGTGTGAGGTGATACACTTTGGGAAGTGAAATGCAAGAGGAAAATATACAATTAATGTTGCGACCCTTAACAGCATCGATCTACAAAGGTTAGACAATTAGACAAATTTATTCGTCACATGCACCAACTAAGGTACAGTGAAATGAATGTGCCATGCAGCGAAGCAATTGAAAAATGGGCACACAATACACAATAGAATTTAACATAAACATCCACCACAGCATTCTTCACCATGGTGGAAGGAAAAAAAGTTCAGTCAGTCCTCCTCCTTTGTTCATCCGTGGTCGGGGTCATGAACCCTCCGTAGTCGCCGCTACGGATGGCCGGATGTACAGGCCCTCTTGTCGGGATGATTGAAACTCTGACGTCGGGACGGTCGAACACCCACGCTTGGAGTGCCCGAATCTGCCGCTTTCTTACCGGAGACAGCGGTTTCAGGATCTTATAAGCCGCAGGCCGGTGGTCGGAGCTCTTCTCCGGCGATTCCCGGCAAGGGATGCCAGGCTCCGAATGATAAGTCCACGCCACGCCCGCGGGTAGAAGCTCCGCAGCACACAGTCCCATGATGCCAAAGTCACCAGGCCAGCGATTGGAGCACTCCTTTCTGACGATCCCGGCAAGGGTTCGCCCTGCTCCGCAATGGAAAAGTCCACGCTGCGCCCGCTGCTGAAGCTCTGGGCCTGACTCCGGGAAAGGTTGCTCCAATCTAAGCTGTTAGGGAGGTGGGGAAGCGACATGGAAAAAGTCGCCTCTCCATCGAGGAAGTGACTGAAAAACGGTTTCCCCCTTTGCTTGGGAATCTTGGGATCCAAGTCCATAACTCCCAGAAAGTGGCAACACAAGTAGATAGAGTGGTACAGAAGGCACATGTTATGCTTGCTTTCATAGGTTGGGGCATTAACTATGAGAGTTAGGAAGTCATGATCCAGCTCTATAGGACTTTGATTTGGCTGCATTTGGAGTATTGTATACAGTTCTGGTCACCCCATTAGAGGGAGGATGTAGAAGTTTTGGAATGGGTGCAGAAGAATTTTACCAAATGATGCCTGGATTAGGGGTTATTAGATACTGTTGGACTGACTTGGATTATTTTCTCTGGAATGCCTGAAGGTGCGGGGAGACCTGATAGAAGAAAGTAAAATTATGAGAAGCATACATAGGATAGGCAGTGAGATCTTTTCGACATGATGAAAATATCAAATACTAGAGGATATAAATTTAAGGTGAGAGGGGCAAGGTTTAAAGGAGATGGGTATTTTTGGAAACAGAGGGTGGCGAGTGTCTGGAACGCACTGCTGGGTGTGGTGGTTGAGCCAGATAAGGTAGTGACATTTAAGAGACTTTTGGGTAGGCATATGGATATGTAGGGAGTGGAGGGATATGGATTACATGCAGGCAGATAAAAGCTGGACTTGGCAGCATATTCGGCACAGGCATGGTGGGCCGAAGGGCCTGTTTTTGTGTTGAACTGTCCACATGTACAGTGCCCTCCATAATGTTTGGGACAAAGACCCATCATTTATTTATTTGCCTCTGTACTTCACAATTTCAGATTTGAGACAGAAAAAAATCACTTGTGGTTAAAGTGCACATTGTCAGATTTTATTGAAGGCCATTTTTATACATTTTGGTTTCACCATGTAGAAATTACAGCTGTGTTTATCCATAGTCCTCCCATTTCAGGGCACCATAATGTTTGGAACACATGGCTTCATAGGTGTTTGTAATAGCTCAGGTGTGTTTAAATACCTCAATGCAGGTATATGAGACCTCTCAGCACCTAGTCTTTCCTCCAGTCTTTCCATCACCTTTGGAAACTTTTATTGCTGTTCATCAACATGAGGACCAAAGTTGTGCCAATGAAAGTCAAAGAAGCCATTATGAGACTGAGAAACAAGAATAAAACTGTTAGAGACATCAGCCAAACCTTAGGCTTACCAAAATCAAGTGTTTGGAACATCATTAAGAAGAAAGAGAGCACTGGTAAGCTTACTAATCACAAAGGGATTGGCAGGCCAAGGAAAACTTCCACAACTGATGACAGAAGAATTATCTCTATAATAAAGACAAATCCCCAGACACCTGTCCGACAGATCAGAAACACTCCTTAGGGGTCAGGTGTGGATTTGCCAATGACCACTGTAGACTTCATGAACTGAAATACAGAGGCTACACTGCAAGATGCAAACCACTGGTTAGCCGCAGAAATAGGATGGCCAGGTTACAGTTTGCCAAGAAGTACTTAAGAGAGCAACCACAGTTCTGGAAAAAGGTCTTGTGGACAGATGAGACGAAGGTTAACTTATATCAGAGTGATGGTAAGAGCAAAGTATGAAGGAGAGATGGAACTGCCCAAGATCCAAAGCATACCACTTCATCTGTGAAACACGATGGTGGGGGGTGTTATGGCCTGGGCATGTATGGCTGCTGAACACACTAGCTCACTTATCTTAATTGATGATATAACTGCTGATGGGAGTAGCATAATGAATTCTGAAGTGTATAGTCACATCCTATCTGCTCAAGTTCAAACAAATGCCTCAAAACACATTGGCTGGCAGTTCATTCTACAGCAAGACAATGATCCCAAACATACTGCTAAAGCAACAGAAGAGTTTTTCAAAGCTAAAATTCTTGAGTGGCCGTCAATCACCCGATCTGAACCCAATTGAGAGAAAACTGAAGGGGACTAGTCCCTAAAACAAGCTAAAGATAGCTGCAATACAGACCTGGAAGAGCATTACCAGTGGAGACACCCAGCAACTGGTGATGTCCATAAATTGCAGACTTCAAGCAGTCATTGCATGCAAAGGATATGCAACAAAATACTAAACATGACTATTTTCATTTACATGACATTGCTGTGTCCCAAACATTATGGTGCCTGAAATGGGGAGACTATGTATAAACACTGCTGTAATTTCTACATGGTGAAACAAAAATGAATAAAGATTGGCAGATGCAGTTTAATGTGGATAAATGTGAGGTTATCCACTTTGGTAGCAAAAACAGGAAGGCAGATTATTATCTAAATGATGTCAAGTTGGGAAAAGGGGAAATACAATGGGATCTGGGGGTTCTTGTTCATCAATCGATGAAAGTAAGCATGCAGGTACAGCAGGCAGTGAAGAAAGCAAATGGCATGTTGGCCTTCATAACAAGAGGAGTTGAGTATTGGAGCAAAGAGATCCTTCTGCAGTTGCACAGAGCCCTAGTGAGACCACAAGTGGAGTATTATGCGCAGTTTTGGTCCCCTAATTTGAGGAGGGACATTCTTGCTATTGGGGGAGTGCAGCGTAGGTTTACAAGGTTAATTCCCGGGATGGCGGGACTGTCATATATTGATAGAATGGAGCGACTGGCATTGTTATACACTGGTTATACACGATGTTGGGGGAGTCCAGAACCAGGTGATAGTTTAAGAATAAGGGGTAAGCCATTTAGAACGGAGATGAGGAAACACTTTTTCACACAGAGTTGTGAGTCTGTGGAATTATCTGCCTCAGAGGGCGGTGGAGGCCGTTTCTCTGGATACTTTCAGGAGAGAGCTAGATAGGGCTCTTAAAGATAGCGGAGTCAGGGGATATTGGGAGAAGGCAGGAACGGGGTACTGATTGGGGATGATCAGCCATGATCACATTGAATGCGGTGCTGGCTCGAAGGGCCGAATGGCCTACTCCTGCACCAATTGTCCATTGTCTATTCACAATGTGCACTTTAACCATATGCGATTTTTTTCTATTACAAATCTCAAATTGTGAAGTACAGAGGCAAATAAATAAATGATGGGCCTTTGTCCCTAACATTTTTGAGAGCATTGCATGTCTGCCGTGGTGAGCATCTAACTAGAAAGAAACATTCTACGTACTAATTTTAACTTACCAGTTTTTATTTTCTTTCAAATTTCCAACTTGTGCAATTAAAAAAAATCTCAATTAATTTGTGAGGTTCACATTTGATCCAACTGTTCCACTATAATTAAGAAGTCTTTTTGGATGGTTTTATTTTGCGGACAGTGTTGAAGTCACAATTACCCAGTGTCTTACCAAACTATTATGTATCACAAACAATGTAATAAAATATTAATCTCAATACTTACACTATGTTTCTGTTTGTAGGCGGTGTCTGTGTGATGACAGAAGTAGAAGTTGGCGAGGGCAAAGCTTGTTGTATGACAGCACCAGTTTCTGAATTTGCAAGGAGCACATTGGGGACTTGCAATGATGCTGGACGGATTGTTGATACCGTTTGAGTTGTCTGTTGTAATGGGACGTCCTGTACCAAAATGCCAAAAAGATATAAGATTAATATTTATAACTACTGAAAGATTTAAATGTAATAATCTTAGTAACTCTATGTGCTGTTATTAATAGCTTGATATAAGACAGGAGGTTTCGTCACTCTTAATGTGTTATAGGTCCATTAATACCTGATATTTGATGTCAGGAAAAGGTGCAAGGCACAGGGGAATGAGTGGTAGGATGAGGGTACAGAATGAAAATGAAGAGCTAGATAAGGGTGTGGAGGTGGACCAAGAATAAAAATCGGGCGAAGGTAGAATGAGAAGAAACATAAACCAGAGATAGAATCATAGAAAATAGGTGCAGGAGTAGGCCATTCAGCCCTTCAAGCATGCACCGCCATTCAATATGATCATGGCTGATCATCCAACTCAGTATCCTGTACCTGCCTTCTCTCCATACCCCCTGATCCCTTTAGCCACAAGGGCCACAGCTAGCTCCCTCTTAAATATAGCCAATGAACTGGCCTCAACTACCTTCTGTGGCAGAGAATTCCACAGACTCACCACTCTCTGTGTGAAAAAAGATCTTCTCATCTCGGTCCTAAAAGACTTCCCCCTTATCCTTAAACTGTGACCCCTTGTTCTGGAGTTCCCCAACATCGGGAACAATCTTCCTGCATCTAGCCTGTCCAACCCCTTAAGAATTTTGTAAGCCTCTATAAGATCCCCCCTCAATCTCCTAAATTCCAGCGAGTACAAGCCGAGTCTATCCAGTCGTTCTTCATATGGAAGTCCTGCCATCCCAGGAATCAGTCTGGTGAACCTTCTCTGTACTCCCTCTATGGCAAGAATGTCTTTCCTCAGATTAGGAGACCAAAACTATACGCAATACTCCAGGTATGGCCTCACCAAGACCCTGTACTACTGCAGTAGAACCTCCCTGCTCTTGTACTCAAATCCTTTTGCTATGAATGCCAACATACCATTCGCTTTCTTCACAGCCTGCTGCACCTGCATGCCCACTTTCAATGACTGGTGTACCATGACACCCAGGTCTCGTTGCATCTCCCCTTTTCCTAATCGGCCACCATTCAGATAATAATCTACCCTCCTGTTTTTGCCGCCAAAGTGGATAACCTCACATTTATCCACATTATACTGCATCTGCCATGCATTTGCCCACTCACCCAACCTATCCAAGTCACCTTGCAGCCTCCTAGCATCCTCCTCACAGCTAACACTGCCCCCCAGCTTCGTGTCATCCGCAAACTTGGAGATGTCGCATTCAATTCCCTCATCCAGATCATTAATATATATTGTAAATAGCTGTGGTCCCAGCACTGAGCCTTGCCGTACCCCACTAGTCACTGCCTGCCATTGTGAAAAGGACCCGTTTACTCCTACTCTTTGTTTCCTGTTTGCTAGCCAGTTCTCTATCCACATCAATACTGAACCCCCAATGCCGTATGCTTTAAGTTTGTATACTAATCTCTTATGTGGGACCTTGTCGAAAGCCTTCTGGAAGTCCAGATACACCACATCCACTGGTTGTCCCTTATCCACGCTACTAGTTACATCCTCAAAAAATTCCACAAGATTCGTCAGACATGATTTACCTTTCGTAAATCCATGCTGACTTTGTCCAATGATTTCACCACTTTCCAAATGTGCTGCTATCCCATCTTTAATAACTGACTCTAGCAGTTTCCCCACTACCGATGTTAGACTCTGGTCTGTAATTCCCCGTTTTCTCTCTCCCTCCCTTCTTAAAATGAGGGGTTACGTTTGCTACCCGCCAATCCTCAGGAACTACTCCAGAATCTAAAGAGTTTTGAAAGATTATCACTAATGCATCCACTATTTCCGGAGCTACTTCCTTAAGTACTCTGGGATGCAGCCTATCTGGCCCTGGGGATTTATCGGCCTTTAATCCATTCAATTTACCCAACACCACTTCCCGACTAACCTGGATTTCACTCAATTCCTCCTTTGACCTGCGGTCCCCTGCTATTTCCGGCAGATTATTTATGTCTTCCTTAGTGAAGACAGAACCAAAGTGGTTATTCAATTGGTCCGCCATATCCTTGTTCCCCATGATCAACTCACCTGTTTCTGACTGCAAGGGACCCACATTTGTTTTAACTAATCTCTTTCTCTTCACATATCTATAAAAACGTTTGCAGTCAGTTTTTATGTTCCCGGCCAGTTTTCTTCATAATCTATTTTTCCTTTCCTAATTAAGCCCTTTGTCCTCCTCCGCTGGTCTCTGAATTTCTCCCAGTCCTCTGGTATGCTGCTTTTTCTGGCTACTTTGTACGCATCATCCTTTGCTGTGATACTATCCCTGATTTCCCTTGTTATCCACAGATGCACTACCTTCCCTGATTTATTCTTTTGCCAAATTGGGATGAACAATTTCTGTAGTTCATCCATGCAGTCTTTAAATGTCTTCCATTGCATATCCACCGTCAACCCTTTTAGAATTAATTGCCAGTCAATCTTGGCTAATTCACGTCTCATACCTTCAAAGTTACCTTCCTTTAAGTTCAGAACCATTGTTTCTGAATTAACAAAGTCACTCTCCATCCTAATGAAGAACTCAACCATATTATGGTCACTCTTGCCCAAGGGGGCACATACAACAAGACTGCTAACTACCCCTTCCTCATTTCTCAATACCCAGTCTAAAATAGCCTGCTCTCTCGTTGGTTCCTCTACATGTTGATTTAGATAACTATCCCGCATACATTCCAAGAAATCCTCTTCCTCAGCACCCCTGCCAATTTGATTCACCCAATCTATAGGTAGATTGAAGTCATCCATTATAACTGTTTTACCCTTGTTGCACGCATTTCTAATTTCATGTTTGATGCCATCCCCAACTCCACTACCACTGTTAGGTGGCCTGTACACAGCTCCCACTAGCATTTTCTGCCCCTTAGTGTTTCGCAGCTCTACCCATATCGATTCCACATCCTCCAAACTAAAGTCCTTCCTTTCTATTGCGTTAATCTCCTCTGTAACCAGCAACACTACTCCACCTCCTTTTCCTTTCTGTCTATCCCTCCTGAATATTGAATATCCCTGGATGTTCAGCTCCCAGCCTTGGTCACCCTGGAGCCATGTCTCCGTGATCCCAACTATATCATATTCATTAATAATTATCTGCACATTCAACTCATCCACCTTATTACGAATGCTCCTTGCATTGAGACACAAAGCCTTCAGGCTTGTTTTTACAACACTCTTACGCCTTATACAATTGAAGATTCGACAGGAGGAAGAGGAAGGAGTTTGGAGATAAGAAATTAAGATTTTCTTGTCGGTTCATTGGTAGTTTAATCTTTTAATCTCCAACAACTATGGGTCAGTTTACCAATACTCCTTTTGTTCACTCCATCAGGGTTTGAACATTAATTTGTTACATCAGGGCTGTCCCTGGTTTGGTAACTGTTTACAATGCCCATATCTGATTTACAGTATGATCCATGAACTAAGAAGGATATTCTATGCTGAAAGGTCCTTTAAGTAGGCTAGAATACCCTCTGCTCGTAAGATCGTGCAATCTTTTCAGAGAGACTATATTTAATTATATATTTCATTAATTTGTGAGTAAAGAACTTTCATAATTATCTTTGAGCTAAACATAAGTTTGTGCTCAGATGGATTTTTTTGGATTAATTGAAGAAAATATGTAACATATAGTCCATTTATTGCAGTAAATGAATCAGAATGACTGTCAGGAGCTTGGCAGTGACTATAATAAATGGATTATAGGACCAGGTAGATTTGAAAGACAATTTTTGACAAAAAGGTAAAAGATTAAGAGAGAAAATCTGAAGGACCAAGGACCAGACAGCTGAAAGCATGACTGCAGATGATGATGTATGTGAACGTTCAGAAGCTAAGAAGTACAAGATCTCAATGGGCTTTCAGGATGAGGTTTTGTTACGGGCAGAGGGATGGGTGAGGTAATGGTTTGGGGAAAATGAAATTTCTTTACAAGGCATTGTCAGAGCATATGTTATTTTAGAGTTTATCATAACTTATTTTTTATTTAGAAAATATATTGCAGCAGAGTTGAGAAAGTATAGTTACTTGACCAGTTTATAACATGAAGCTTTACTATCCTAAACTAACGATGTAGTTTTTCAATGCATAATTCTATCACTTTTATAGTTGAATCTCCTGCTGCAACCAAATGTTGACATATTTAAAGTGGATTTCTCTGATGAAAGAGTCTTTTGCATGATGAGCAGGAGTATATAATTTCAGCATGATAAATTTACAAATGTGATTTTGAAATGTTTACATAGAAATTTCTGAAAATATTAAAGACAGAATTAATGGCTTTACAACAGGAACAGAGATGAGTGCCAAGTATAAGATTTACAGCTCTAGATTTTACAAGCAGTTTTGTCCAATTCCCAGATGTACTTCACCTCTGGACTCCCCATGGCGTCCAAGTCCATTAGTGAAGCAGGATCATGCTGAAAAACACCAGCATCTGTTCTCGGATCTCGGGCCAGGGTGACCTGGTTCATGATGCACGTGTTCAACTATTTAAAGAGGGATTGTAAGATCGCAAGAGAGAACAGGGAGACTAAAAGTCGCGACTTCCAGAAATATTGAACAGTCTTGTGTTTGAAACCTGGCAAATCTGGGGGAAGGACTTGTTTTAGGCCACCCATGTAACTCCATATTGTTGTTCATGTTCATGATGTATCTCAGGTCCATCCAACTCAGATCCAGATGTATATTGGCAAGGGTTGTTGGACTTTCCCACTCACTAGATAAATTTGGAGGAACAATAAATTTGGAGGAACAATAAATATGGGCTTGAAGTGCAGCACCTCATCCTGTTCCGGGAGATCCAAAACACAATGTTATCAAACTGCCTATGGGATTACTCATGCTTCGTTGATAAACTTGGCATCTTGCTTATACTCAATTTCACAGAGTTAGACATACTTAAGAAACCTCCTCCATAAACCAATCTGATGATCATGGTCTGCAAATACTTTGTGACAATTTACCCTGCATATTCAGATTATTAAAAAAATATATATTATCAGACATTTACAGTAATTCTGTTGAAACAGGTGTGAATAATGTGAATAGAAAGGCGGCGGACAGGATGTGAAGTTGGTTATAACTGAGTTCCCTAAGAGACTGGTTCAGTGGATATTACAAAGACTGAGCTGCTTACAAGGCTAATTAAGAATACAGGAAGAAGCAAGAGTAGGCATCGGACTTCTTATGCCTGCTCTACCATTCAATAAGATCTCGGCTGATCTTTCACTTCAGTATCATTTTTCTGCACCAGCTGCATACCTCTCAATTCAAATCAGTCCTGAGGGCATTTCAGAGCAGGTGCTTATCATGGGATCAGTGGCATGTTAGATTAATAGATTTAGCTCTTAGGGCTAACGGAATCAAGGGATATGGGGAAAAAGCTGGAATGGGGTACTGATTTGGGGTACTGACATTGAATCATGGCTGGCTCGAAGGGCTGAATGGCCTACTCCTGCACCTATTTTCTATGTTTCTATATGCAGGCCATCCCAGACAAAGTTGGTAAATCTCCTTCCCCGAAGGACATTTGTGAATCAGTTGGGTTTTTATAGAAATTGAGCTGCTATGGGAGTAATTTTTCTGGTGCTAGTCCATAAATTACCAGATTTATTCAATTCAATTTCAGAATTATCTATAATGGGATTTGAATTCACATTGTCCAGTGCACATTCCATGCAAGGTTTTAAATATATTACCATAGATGGTAACATTGAACAGATTTTAAAGTAGTCAATGGAGACCACGAGTTTAACTTGTTAATAGGATCCAATGATCAATTTTAATTTAAATTCCGCATATATTTAAAGATTTATAGCATCGTTTTGCTGAACTAAGGTTTGTGGTCCATCCATTTTAAAGTCATTAAAATCATACAATAAATGCATCTCAGTTTCATTATCATAAATTTCAGGAGAATCTCGTCAAACCTGATGACAACAGGACTGTAAATGTACATTGCATATTTTTTACATGAAGTATTGATTTATTTACTGAAAGTTCATTAAATAAGATGCAATAAAATATGTGGAAAGCATGCACACATGATAGAATGTAGTACTTGTATTAAACTTGGGGACGATATGTATTGTGTACTCAAAAGCCTTTTCAAAAAATTGACTGACTGAATAAAATTGTATATGTGGATTATGTATACAGTATTTATACAAGTCAGAGGCAAGGTACTATCAGAATTATGATCGATTCACTAAATTACATAATTGAGAGGCTCACTTCCAATGCACCCTCCAAACTCTCATACTAGTTTACCCACCCATTAGATATGCAAAGCTGTGCCCATTGTTTATCACTATTCAATCGTAGGATGTTGATCTTGCTGGTACGACTAAAATTTGATGCAGATTGGTTAATGTTTGAGAATGCGGTAATGAGCACATTGCTTAAAATTGCTGCTATGTCTTGAGGCAAAGGAATGCTGATGGGTAGGGTGTTCCGCAATTTTCACCCATGGGCAGTATAATTTCAGGGTGCAGGAAGCAGGGATAAGACGATGGTAATGCCACTGAGTGCCAAAGGACCATATCTAAACTCTTTCTTGTCAAAGTATGATTGCTTGGCACAGTTGAAATACAAATTTGACAAGGCATGTTTCAATAGACAACAGACAATAGGTGCAGGAGTAGGCCATTCGGCCCTTCAAGCCAGCATCACCATTCACTGTGATCATAGCTGATCATCCGCAATCAGTGCCCCGTTCCTCCCTTATCCCCATATCCCTTGACTCCGCTATCTTTGAGAGCTCTATCTAACTCTCTCTTAAAAACATCCAGAGAATTGGCCTCCACTGCCTTCTGAGGCAGAGAATTCCACAGATTCACAACTCTCTGGGTGAAAACGTTTTTCCTCATATCTGTTCTAAATGGCCTACCCCTTATGTTTGAGAATGCGGCCCCTGGTTCTGGACTCCCCCAACATCATGTTTAACCAGTGTATAACAAGCCCAGTCGCTCCATTCTATCAATATATGACAGTCCTGCCATCCCGGGAATTAACCTCGTGAACCTACGCTGCACTCCCTCAATAGCAAGAACGTCCTTCCTCAAATTTGTAGACCAAACCTGCACACAATACTCCAGGCGTGGTCTCACTGGGGCCTTGAACAATTGCAAAAGGGCCTCTTTGCTCCTATACTTAACTCCTCTTGTTATGAAGCCCAACATGCCATTAGCTTTCTTCACTGCCTGCTGTACCTGCATGCTTGCTTTCAGTGACTGATGAACAAGGACCCCCAGATCTCATTGTACTTCCCCTTTTTCCAACTTGACACCATTCAGATAATAATCTGCCTTCCTGTTTTTGCCACCAAAGTGGATCACCTCACACTTATCCACATTAAACTGCATCTGCCATGCATCTGTCCAGTCACCCAACCTGTCCAAGTCACCCTGCATCCTCATAGCATCCTCCTCACAGTTCACACTGCCACCCAGCTTTGTGTCATCTGCAAATTTGCTCATGTTACTTTAATCCCTTTATCTAAATTATTAATGTATATTACAAATAGCTGCGGTCCCAGCACCGAGCCTTGCGGTACCCCACTAGTCACTACCTGCAATTTCGTGAATCCCTACTCTTTGTTTCCTGTCTGCCAACCAATTTTCTATCCATGTCAGTATCCTACCCCAATACCATGTGCTCCAATTTTGTCCACTAATCTCCTATGTGGGACCTTATCAAAGGCTTTCTGAAAGTCCAGGTACACTACATCCACTGGCTCTTCCTTGTCCATTTTCCAAGTTACATCCTCAGAAAATTCCAGAAGATTAGTCAAGTATGATTTTCCCTTTGTATAGTATATACTTAAGTATCATCCAAGTCTTCCTGCACAAGAGCACAAACTGCTTCGGTATTTGAGGAGAACAAACATAATAGAGTACAAGAATCATCAATAATCCAGTCATCATCTGAGTTTATAATAGTGCGGAAACTGAAAGCAGATGGGTCTAGGATACTATGAATAAATCAGGCAGTGATACCCTGGAGCTGGGATGATTGGCCAAAAAAATAATCATAACCAATTAATTTTTTGTGACTTTAATCAATTAAGTTCTTCTGTGACTGAAAAGCCAGGATATTGATGGAGAGGTGAAGAAGCTACTATATTTGAATGGAGGTGGATTAGACTTTCTCTAGTTAGTAATGTAATTGCCAAGACCACAAGAAAATAAGAGCATGGGGGTAGGGCATCTGGTAAATCTTCCCTGCCCTGTTACTCAACATGATATTGGCTGCTTTAGCCCAGGTGAAAACTCATTGTGTGTGCCAAATCTCCATAACCCTCAATTCCCCGATCTTTCAAGAAGTTATTTCTATAGACTTCAAACACTTCTAATGATCTAGTTCCCGCAACTCTCTGGGGTATAGAATTCCAGAGATTCACTATTCTCTCCAGGAAGAAATGTTTACATAGCTCAGTTTTAAATGATTAGACCCTGATTTAGAAACCATGTCTCTTAGTTCAAGACTCTTCCACTAGTGAAGACCTCTACCCTGTCAAGCTCACTTCGGCTTTTACATATTATAAAAATATTACCCCTCATTCTTCAAAACTACAAAGAATATAGACCCAACCTGTTAAGTCTCTTGGTAGGTTAATCATTTTATCCCAGGAATAAGCCTGGTGAATCTGTGTTTGTCGAGCTCCAAAAGAAACGTAGAAAATAGGTGCAGGAGTAGGCCATTCGGCCCTTTGAGCCAGCACCACCATTCAATATGATCATGGTTAATCATTCTAAATCAGTACCCCGTTCCTGCTGTCTCCACATATCCCTTGATTCCGTTTGCCCAAAAAGCTATATCTATCTCTCTCTTGAAAACATCCAGTGAATTGGTCTTCTGTGGCAGAGAATTCCATAGATTCACAACTCTCTGGGTGAAAATGTTTTTTCTCGCCTCAGTCCTAAATGGCCTACCCCTTATTCTTAAACTGTGACCCTAATTCTGGACTCCCCCAACATGGGGAACATTTTTCCTGCATCTAGCCTGTCCAATCCGTTAAGAATTTTATGTTTCTATTCTATAAGATCCCTTCTCACCCTTCTAAATTCCAGTGAATATAAGCCCAGTTGATCCATCATATCTCAGGCTACTGATGTCAGGCTAACTGGTCTATAATACCCTGTTTTCTCTCTCCCTCCTTTCTTAAAAAGTGGGGTTACATTAGCTACCTTCCAGTCCACAGGAACTGACCCAGAGTCTATAGAACATTGGAAAATTATCACCAATGCAGCCACAATTTCTGGGCCACCACCTTGAGTACCCTGGGATGCAAACAATCAGACCCTGGAGATTTATGTGCTTTTAGTCCAAACAGTTTAACTAACACCATTTCCTGACTAATGTGGATTTCCTTCAGTTCCTCCCTCCTGCTAGATCCTCAGTCCCCAAGCATTGCTGGGAGATTATTTGTGTCTTCCTTAGTGAAGACAAAACCAAAGTACTTGTTTAACTGGCCAGCCATTTCCTTGTTTACCATTATAAATTCACCTGTTTCTGACGGCAAGGGACCTACATTTGTCTTCACTAATCTTTTCCTCTTCACTATCAATACTACAATATCCTTTCTTAGGTAATTGGACCAAACTGCACACAATATTCCAGGTGTGACTCACGAATACCGTATACAATGGAAACAAACTCCTATTGCAATAAAGCCCAATATGTCACTTGCCTTCATAAAACTTGCTGTACTTGCCTGCTAGCATAGTGATTCATGCATAAGAACACCAAGTTCCTCTGTACTTCACTCATTTGCCAGCTCCTTCCATTTAGATAACAATCTGCCTATGATTCTTCTTACAGAAGTGCATGTTACACATTAAACTCTATTTGCCACGTTTTTACACAGTAAAGCCACAACCCATTACGGAATTACGCTATCTTCAATGCAATATGCCCTTCCACCTGTTGTCTGGTACTTCCGTGATGCAAATGTTACTTGCCACTTGCCAACCAATTAAAAAGTTGTCCAAAAGGTGAGACATTGCAGAGCTCAGAGATGCAGAAAGATTCTGAAAGTACGAATGCATTATAGACAAAAGGATAGCTGAACATACAGTGCCCTCCATAATGTTTGGGAGAAAGACCCATCATTTTTTTATTTGCCTCTGTACTCCATAATTTGAGGTTTGTCATAGAAAAAAATCACGTGGTTAAAGTGCATATTGTAGAATTTAATAAAGGCCATTCTTATACATTTTGGTTTCACCATGTAGAAATTACAGCAGTGTTTATACATGGTCCCCCCCCCCCTCCCATTTCAGGGCACCATAATGTTTGGGACACAGCAATGCCATGTAAATGAAAGTAGTCATGTTTAGTATTTTGTTGCATATCCTTTGAATGTAAGGACTGCTTGAAGTGCTGGATGTCTTCTCTGGTGATGCTCTGCCATGCCGGTATTGCAGCCATCTTTAGCCTATGCTTGTTTTGGGTGCTAGCCCCATTCAGTTTTCTCTTCAGCATGTAAAATGCACGCTCAATTGGGTTCAGATCAGGTGATTGACGGCCACTCAAGAATTGACTATTTTTTAGCTTTGAAAAACTCCTTTGTTGCTTTAGCAGTATGTTTGGGATCATTGTCTTGCTGTAGAATGAACTGCTGGCCTACGGGTTTGAACGCATACTGTTTGAACAATACCACCAGGGGCGCTGTACGATTGGCAGCCTCGCCAACAGTCGGTCTGTTTTTTCATCTTTTTTTAAATTTTAGTGTGTTTTAAAAGTTTGTGTAAATGTTCTCTGGTTTGTTTTACGTGGGGGGAGGTGTCGGGGGAAACTTTTTTCAGTCTCTTACCTTGGCGGAGATGCGATTGGTTTTTGGGTCGTCTCTCCGGTCGCTCTGCGGCCTAACATCATGGAGCTGAAGGCCTCCTCGGGACTGACTTTGAGCCCCACTGCGGGGCATGGATTTACCATCAGAGCCGATCCCTTTCCTGGGATCGCTCCAACAACAACAGGTTGAATATTATGGTGAACACTGGAGCTAACTGATTAGCACAAGACTTTAGTACTCGCCCAGATATACCATCTGGGCCTACAGCTTTCCTCGTGTTGATAAACAGCAATAAAAGTTTCCAAAGGTGATGGAAAGACTGGAGGAAAGACTAGGTGCTGAGAGCTCTCTTATGCCTGCATTAAGGAGGCATTTAAACACACCTGAGCAATTACAGACGCCTGTGAAGCCATGTGTCTCAAACATTATGGTGCCCTGAAATGGGGGGACTATGTATAAACACAGCTGTCATTTCTACATGGTGAAACCAAAATGTATATAAATGGCCTTTAGTAAAATCTGACAATCTGCACTTTAACCACATGTGATTTTTTTTCTTTTACAAATCGCAAATTGTGGAGTACAGAGGCAAATAAATAAATGATGGGTCTTTGTCCCAAATATTATGGAGGGCACTGTACTTACAAGTCATTAGAAAAGCTTTGAGAATAACATTGGTGATTGCTATGGAAATATCAAAGTATGGAGGCGATGCTCCAGGTACATATAGGATATTGGTGAGACCACATCTGGAGTGCTGTACAATATTGGTCTTGCTGTGAAAGGAAGGATCTTTATGTATTGGCACTTCAGACATTTTACTTGACTGATGCCTAGATCAACAGCTTATCTGATGAAGAAAGATTGGAAATGCTGAGTTAAGATTGACATCAAGTTAAGAAAGACACAACTGAAATATTCAAGGTTCCAAAGAGACTAAAAAGCAATGTTTAAGAGGCAGTTAGACAGACATATGAACAGGCACGGAATGGAGGGACATAGACTGGGTTAGTCTATCTTTTCTTTGGAAATTCCAATGTCCATATTTGAGCTAGATGCACTCATCCATGTTTGGAATGTCAGTCAGTCTGATTATAAACCCTTTGCTAATAAGCTCTGAGGACCCAGATCATGTCAAGGCCATTCATTCCTTTTTCAGAAGGAATGCACTATTCAAGGATTGGAAGAACATCCTATCACAAACCTCAACACCTTCGAACTGGTGTTGAGCTGGTAAGTGTAATTGGGCAGAAACATTTGAAGGTAAATGCACCGCTTTGAATGGACCAAATACTGCAACGTTAAAAAAAGCATTGAAATAGGTCCTCGGGTGAGAAAGACTTTGAAAGTATTTGGACAAGATATTTGGATGAACGAGCATCAATAGCTTGCATTAACGGTAGACGGACTGCATAAGGAATCACAATAGACATATTAGTCGGTCTGAAGATGCCCATGTTACAGATGATAGTGCAGAAACTCTTCCCTGGGAATCATGCAAGGGCTCTCATGTAATGCAATTAGTCTATGCTCAAGACATTGCAATACAATATTATATGAACTGAATAAAAAGTACAATTATTGTCATCAATTTAGCTCAATATCAAATCATTTGAATTGTGTGCATATTGGTAATTGGCATAAAATTCCAATATATTGATGGTGAACAATTGGTGGGCCAAAAGCTGGACAATGCGCTGTTGGAGTTCAGACGTTGATTTCCATCATGACAATTCAAGTGTAGCACCCCAATTTAAAGCAAATATCCCTGAATTCACAGCAAATCTCAACACAGCTCAATGCAGATTGAGATTTTTAACAAATCCATCTCCTTGGGTATAAAGTAAACAATATGCCGCTCTACATGCAGTAAGCATAATCATAGTAATGACACTGCTGTATGTAATGAATCATTGAGCACATTCCTAATTATGAATGTGCATGCACGTTACCAAGTTGTATGCATGATCTGTAGCACTGGAAAAGGAATAGCTGAAATTCTTATACTTAGAGAAATAACAGTAAAGTTGATATTTTAAAAATATATACTTCAGGATTATGTGGGAGAAGGCTGGCAAATTGATGTGTGTGAGCCATTTCTGAAGTTTTCCATGTAAAATTGTTTACTGCAAACTAAATCAAATTTGTATGAAGTTTACATGGCTCACACATTAAATGAATAGCACACAATCAAAAATATTTGGTATCTGATAGCATGATAGGAACCCCAAATCAGCAGTGTGAGGGACGGGCAATAGTGAGATGAGCTAATATTTACAACAAATGAAACAAAGAAAATTAGCCAGGAAAGCATTAGTATCATTGGAGAATGCCTCCTCTTACATTCAACAAATAATATATCAAGTTTTCAACTTACAATGTTATGAAGTTTTAGAATTTTGATGGAACTCACACCAGTATGAATATAAGATATTTTAAGCATTAACAGATGACAATACATTTATTTGTAATTTTTTCTAATTTCTCCTGCTTTGTCCCGCATGAAGCATTCCACCCAGCTGATTCTTCCCCCATGTTGGATCTAACTCTTGTGAGATCCTCCTCTGTCGCAATAATTGGTGTACCTTCATCAGAAGGACTGCTCCCTAGGAATCATAACAGCAGCTCACCACCTTCATCTTGACGACAATAAATGCTGGCCTCACCATATTTACATTCCAATGCTTACATACTAAGTCATTTGACTGAATCTTGGGATGATGTGGGAAAGAAGAGGAAGGAGGTTCTGCAACGTGAGTATAGAGAATTAGGTAGGAAGCTGAAAAGCAGGACTTCCAGAGTGGTTGCTTCCAGTAGATCGTGCCAGCGAGGGTAGGAACAGGGAGATAAGGGATATGAATGTGTGGCTGAGGAGTTGGTGAAGGGGGCAGGGATTAAGATTTCTAGATCACTGGACTCTCTTCTGGGGCAGGGGTGAGCTCTGCAAAAGGGACGGGTTGCCCCTTAATTGGAGGGGGACCGCCATTCTGGCAGGCAGATTTGCTAGTGCTGCACGGGTGGGTTTAATCTAAACAGTGGGGGGGTGGAGTCAACAACGTGGAAGCGCATGCGTGCAGTTAACGGGAGAGTGTAGGAAAGCTGACATTTAAACTATCAGGGCAGGGGGATGGGAACCAATGCAAGGAGACAGAGGGATATAAAAGGAGGACAGAAGCAAAAGGCAGAAGGGAGATGAGAAACACTAACCTGAAAGCTTTGTGCCTTAATGCGAGGAACATTCATAATAAGGTGGATGAATTGAAGTTAAGGAATATGATATAGTTAGAATTACGGAGACATGGCACCAGGGTCACCAAGGCTGGGACCTAAACATGCAAGGGTATCGATATTCAGGAAGGATAGACAGATAGGAAGAGGAGATGGGGTTGTATTGATGGTTAAAGAGGAGATTCATTCAATAGCAAGGAGAGACATTAGCTTGGATGCTGTACAATCGGTATGGGTAGAACTGCGAAATAGCCAAGGGCAGAAAACACTTGTTGGAGTTGTATACAGACCACCAAACAGCATTGGGGAGGTTGGGGATTGCATCAAGCAGGAAATTTGGGATGCGTGTAGAAAAGGTACAGCAGTTATCATGGGTGACTTTAATCTACATATAGATTGGGCCAACGAAATTGGTAGCAGCGCTGAGGTGGAGGATTTCCTGAAATGTATAAGGGATGTTTTTTTAAACCAATATGTAGAAGAGCTGACTAGAGGACAGGCCATCCTAGAATGGGTATTGTGTAATGAGGAAGGATTAGTTAGTGATCTTGTTGTGCAAAGCCCCTTGGACAACAGTGACCATAATATGGTGGAATACTGCATTAGAATGGAAGGTGACACAATTAATTCAGAGACTAGGGTCCTGAACTTAAAGAAAGGCGACTTTGAAGGTATGAGACGGGAGTTGGCTAGGATAGACTGGCACATTATACTTAAAGAGTTGATGGTGGAGATGCAATGGCAAAAATTTAAAGACCGAATGGATGAACTCAAAAAATTGCTCATCCCTGTCTGGCGAAAAAATAAAATGGGGAGGGCGGCTCAACAGTGCCTAATGAGGGAAACCAGGGATAGTGTTAAATCCAAGGAAAAGGCATATAAATTGGCCAGAGGAAACAGCAAACTGGAGGACTGGGAGAAATTTAAAACTCAACAGAGGAGGACAAAGGGGTTAATTAAGAAGGGGAAAAAAGAGCATGAAAGAAAACTTGCGGGGACACTCTAAAAGCTTCTTTAGATATGTAAAAAGGAAAAGATTAGTGAAGACAAATGTAGGTCCCTTACAATCGGAGACAGGGGAATTTATAATGGGAAACAAGGAAATGGCAGAACAGTTAAATGAGCACTTTGGTTCTGTCTTAACTAAGAGGACACAAACAATCACCCAGAAATACTATGGGACAGATGATCTAGTGGGAGGGAGGAACTGAAGGGAATCCACATTAGTCAGGAAATGGTGTGAGGTAAACTGTGGGGACTGAAGGCAGATAAATCCCCACGGCATCATGGTCTGCATCCCAGAGTACTCAAGGAGTTGGCCCTAGAAATCGTGATGCATTGGTTATCATTTTCCAATGTTCTCTTGACTCCAGATCACTTCCTGTGGACTGGAGGATAGCCAATGCAAGCCCACTTTGGTGGCGGATGAAGTTCTGCCAGCCTTGCTTGTTCTCAATAGTAGGGGAAATTCTTCATGATGAACTCGTAGCTGCGGTCAGCGGATGACGACAGTTTTTAAAACGCCGACTTTCGAGCCACCGGCAGTTCAGCCAGCAGCAGCAACTCCGGTGCTTTAAAGCACTGTGGCCACCTCTTGTCGGGAGGCAGGCCAAGAATAAATTGTCCAGGCCTGTCAACTCTGATGAGTGAGGCTAGAAAGACTTTTCCCTTCCAAAAAATGAACATTGGGGACGTCTGGACAACGTGGAACACCCCATAGCCAAAATGATAACAACCAGGAGGTGTTCCAGCCGGGGTTTATACCCCAGGGTCCCCAGCAGCTTTCAGCAGCAACCTCTAGCAGAGGTCCGTTAAGCAAAAGAGCTGTACACATATGAAGGATAATATGCCTACGAGTCTGCATGGGGCCCATAACAGCAGCACCTTGTTTACGGCTGCATGTTACCTCCCGTGAGCAGGAGCCTGGGGAAGCCAGAGCAGTATGAATCTGACCCTGAAGTTTGGTGTCACTGCTTATGTGCATACACCAAAGCACATGAGCTATGCTCCGGGTGTGCTGGATGTGGCCAGCAATTTGCCATACCGGCGGGAACTGGTGAAGCCATGGATGGCAATCTGGCCAACAATTTAATGATATGGCCTCTCACCAGCTCCAGGACTCCATAATGGAGGAAAGTTCGCAAGACATATCAAACACCTGTTAACTGTGCATCGCTCTAAAGGAGCGCATCTTGAGGGCGCATGAGTTAAGGCTGCAGAAGTCCAAAAAAATTGGTTGGGGCAGGAATAAAGGCATTTGGGCAAATGGTACAAGGGCACCACTATCTAAATACAGCAGGATATGGACCGTGCTGTGTAATGCCCATTTTTAGAATTAATTATTCACGAATAACCATCCAGCCTACGCTCAACCCACGGTTTACAGCTTTGCGCAGATCCTCTAATATCCAGGGAAAGACCTGGACGATGAGGCAAAAACAATCGGCCTCATCAAAACTCATCCTGAGACCAGGATACCACCTCAAAAACCATACCCTTTCAGAACAGGAAGGGGTAATTGAAAATCCAGGATATATCCTCTAGAGATCAGTCACTGGTCGGGTGTAGGTAGCAATTGTTCTATGATACATGGTGCTGCATAAACATCAGATCTATTCATACTGGACTGTATCCGGGGGTCTCAAAAAAGGTTATCTCGGAAGTACATCCACCCGTACAAAGTACACCTAGTCGGGTATTGGGTTTCAATACCACTAACTCTACAGGTGAATGATGAAATTGGTATTTTATTCCAAAAAAGGGGCAATTGAAAGGACTGCATATCAGCCTCAACAATTTGTGTCCAATATTCCCCAGCCAAAAGAACAATGGTGGGTGTCGAGTCATTCTGGGCCTAACCAGACTTAACTCTTAGGTCCAGTATAAACGTTTTAAAAATGAAAGTTTCAGTATTGCAACTGGTATCAAAAGGGTGTTATATGGCAACCATAGATCTGAAAGATGCATAATATTCAGCTACCAAATACCTGTTGAGAGGTTAGGTTCCTCACCCATCTAATTAAATCCAAATTAGTACCATTTAAAATGATTGGCTATTTGGGGTTCATCATTGATTTAATTAACATGTCAGTACTTTGCCTACGGCCAAAACTGTAACTAATGTCTCGCGATGTACTAGAGACATTCTGACTCAATAACCTTTAGTTTACAAACTGATGTGAGCGCTTCGGGATGGGGAGCCACTGATATCGAGTCTAGCTGTGGCGGCAGATGGAATGTGAAAGAGGAATTAATCCTGCAGAGGCATGGGGTAAACTACGTAGAATTGCTGGGTGCATTCTATGGCCTAAAAACATTCTGCTCAACAATGCATGATTTACATGTACAGCTTCAGATTGACAATACCACAGCTGTTGCATATCAATCACATGGAATTAGGTAATTATTCTGTGACAATCTGGCTAACCTCATCTGGCACTGGTGCATTACGAGAAACATCTGGGTCTCAGATATCTACCTACCAGGTAGAGATAATGTGAAAGTGGCAGACACCAGGTCACGTAAATTCAATTACAACACAGAATGGTTGATGAATCCAAAAGTTTCAAAATGATTGTCAGCCGCTATGGATTGCCAGACATAGATCTGTTGCATCCGGGTTAAATCACCAGTTACCTAAATACGTCTCATGGGAACCAGATCCAGGGGCAGTAGCGGAGGATAGATTCTCGCTACGTTGGCGACGTACGTTCTTACGTTTTTTCCCCATTCTGCCTCATTAGTCAATGTCTCACCAAAATAGAGCACAACTACGCTTAGGCGTTTGGTAGTTCCTAACTGGTCCACATAGCCATGGTTCCCATTGGTTCTGAGACTGATGACACAGCCATTCATGACTATCCCCAATTACAGCACCTTGTTGGTTCACCCTAGGACAGGAGGAGAGTTCCCCTTTACATGATCGTATTAATCTGTTGATTTGTATCTTCTGACAGACTGTTCCAGGGACTCGGACTATCCATGTGATTACGGTGGCCTGGAAAGATTGTACTAAAAAACGATATGTATCTCATATTAAGAAATGGGAGATGTTCTGTTTAGAGTCAAATATATCTTATCATGTTGCAGGCATACCGGATGTATTGGAGTTCCTTGCCACATTGGTTTTTTGACGTGCAGTTAACCTATAGTGCCATTTATAGTGCTCGAAGTGCTTTGTCCTCCTATTTAGGGCAAGAGTCCAGACAACACTGTCGGATCTCATCTATTGGTGGCCCGATTCATAAGAGGTATTTTAAAAAACCCTAGATATTCGGAAGTCTGGGAGATGAATTTACTTCTCACACTGCTTTGGCAATGGGCTCCAATTACATTTCTGCCTTTCCAGAAGTTAGCGCTCAAAGTGGTCATGTTCATGGTGCTAGTGGCAGCGCAATGGGTCCAGATATTGCAAAAAGTTACGACTGGACAGCATGCATTCGTCTGTAGATAATATTACGTTTTATGTATATGATCTAATCAAACAGAGCAGGCCAGGGATGGCTGGAACCAAAATAAGCTTAAAATAAACCCATTGACCTAAGACTATGTGTAGTTACGCACCTGAGTCAATATATCAAGGTCATCAAGAGTCTCAGAGGTTCTGAAACAGCGATGCTCATCAGCCACATAAAAACTCATACAAAGGCGTCAGTACAAACTATTTCTAGATGGTCGAAACAGGTTTGCATTATGCTGGAGTAGACACTGATGTGTTTAAATCACTCCATCAGGGCAGCATCAACGTACGCAGCAAAGGCGCAGGACGTGCCATTAGGCCAAATCCTCACCGCAGGATGGTCCAGTGAAGGAACCTTTTCACGATTTATGATAAACCTGTCCTCGCAATGCAAAGATTTTGGCATGCTGTTTTAGTTTCTGTTTGAGTTCTCCTTTGTAATTTCCCCTGCGGAAGAGGGGTTATCACTGTTCTTTTATTGTTTAAGGCGTTCCCTGTATAATTTAAACAATGTTCAATACATTATTTGTTTATCCTGTGTCAACCACGGCAGTGTGTCGTATGGAACTGTATCTACGGCATGAAATCACAGAGCTTTGAAATCTTCACATAGTCACTCACGTGACTCCGAAGTAAAATAGTAAGATTAAACGAGAATTTACCAGTTTGAAGTTTGATCTTTATTTTATGAGGAGTTACGATGAGGGATCACGTACCCTCCGCTCCCAACCCTCATAATGGTAAAGATCATCTGGTAGTTCTAGCCTTCTGAGCCTTACTATATCACTTCGACTGTAGTTACTGTGATTTCATGCCGCTGCTTTGAAGTATGACGTGCAGGTGCTCTGGCGGGGCTTCTTCACGTAATCCCTCATCGTAACTCCTCATAAAATAAAGATCAAACTTCAAACTGGTAAGTTCTCGTTTAATCTTACTATTAACGTGTCCTTTTCAGAATGGCAGGCAGTGACTAATGGGGTGCTGCAAGGTGCCCCAGTTACTTACAATATATATTGATGATTTAGATGAGGGAATTAAATGTGACATCTCCAAGTTTGTGGATGACACAAGCTGGGTGGCAGTGTGAACTGCGATGAGGATGCTCTGAGGCTGCAGGGTGACTTGGATAGGATGGGTGAGTGGGCAGATACATGGCAGATGCAGTATAATGTGGATAAATGTGAGGTTATCCACTTTGGTGGCAAGAACAGGAAGGCAGATTATTATATGAATGGTGTCAAATTAGGAAAAGGGGGAGATGCAACGCGACCTGGATGTGCTTGTACATCAGTCACTGAAAGTAAGCAGTTTAAGAAGGAACTGCAGATGCTGGAAAATCGAAGGTACACAAAAATGCTGGAGAAACTCAGCGGATGCAGCAGCATCTATGGAGCGAAGGAGATAGGCAACGTTTCGTGCTGAAACCCTTTTTCTGCAGTCTTTTTTTTGTGTACCTACTGAAAGTAAGCATGCAGGTACAGTAGGCAATGAAGAAAGCTAATAACATATTGGCCTTCATTGTGAGAGGATTTGAGTTTAGGAACAACTTGCAGTTGTACAGGGCCTTGGTGCGACTGCACCTGGAGTATTATGTGTAATTTTGGTCTCCTAATTTGGGGAAGGGCATTATTGCTATTGAGGGAGTGCAGCGTAGGTTCACCAGGATAATTCCCAGGATGGCGGGACTGACATATGATCTATCAATCAATCAATCAATCAATCAATCAATCAATCAATCAATCAATCAATCAATCAAAGACTTTATTGTCATTCAAAAATAAACCAACAAATGCACGTCTGAATGAAATTTCGTTGCATCTGGCTCACCGTGTAGCATAAAATAACAAAAGGATAAAATAGATAGAAAGATAAAATAGATAATAGTGGCGGCACATTATATGGAATTCAAGAGTCTGATGGCTCGGGGGAAGAAGCTGTTGCAAAACCTGGCCGTTCTGCTCCTTATACTGCGATACCTTTTGCCCGAGTGCAGCAGAGTGAACAGTCCATGATGGGAATGTGTGGGGTCTTTTATAATACTGTTGGCCTTGGACAAGCACACAATGTCCCGGATTGAAGGAAGAGAAGTCCCGAAGATTTTTTCAGCCGTCCTCACCACTCTCTACACAGACTTCCAGTCGGAGGCTTTGCAGTCCGCAAACGAGACAAAGATGCAGCTGGTCAAAATGCTCTCTATTGTGCCCCTGTAGAAAGTGGTGAGGACAGGATGGGGGAGGTGAGCTCTTCTCATCCGGCGCAGAAAGTGCAACCGCTGCTACGTTCTCTTAACTAGTGATGCGATGTTTTGTGACCAGGTCAGACTGTTCGTGATCTGCACCCCCAGGAACTTAGTGCTGCTGACCAACTCCACATCGATGTCATTAATGTGTAGTGGTGTGTGACTGTGCCGGTGTCTCCTGAAGTCAACGATGACCTCCTTTGTTTTGTCAACATTCAGGATCAGATTGGGTTGACTGGGCTTGTATTCACTGGAATTTAGAAGGATGAGAGGGAATCATATAGAAACATATAAAAGGATGTTAAAGGATTGGACAGGCAAGATGCAGGAAAAATGTTTCCAGAACCAGGGGTCACAGTTTAAGAATAAGGGGTAGGCCATTTGGGACTGAGATGAGGAAAAACGTCTTCACCCAGAGTTGTGAAACTGGAATTCTCTGCCACGGAAGGTAGTGGAGGCCAATTCACTGGATGTTTTCAAGAGAGTTAGATTTTGCTCTCTGGGCTAAATGAATCAAGGGATATGGGAAAAAAGCAGGAACGGGGTACTGATTTTAGATGATCAGCCATGATCATATTGAATGCCGGTGCTGGTTCGAACGGCCGAATGACCTCCTCCTGCACTTATTTTTCTATGTTTCTATATGTACGCAAAATGTGAATGTAAGGAAGCAATTTATTCCACACAAACAAATGAGCAGTCACGTTATGTTGAAATGCATAACATTTTCTTGCTGCATTATTGCAGGTATATTGAGCTAGTGGAGTAGGAATCAAATTGACAACCATCCTGATATGTACACAGCTGAACCATGAAGATAGTTTGAGGATCCTGGATTATTTAGTCAGAGGACACTAATAAAGTATACCATAAAAAGTATTCAAGATATAAAATAATAAATTGAACTCCAATCATGTTTCAAATTGCTGTAAACTTCAAAAACAAGCAAATGGAATTGACCTACAATTGACGCAAAACTGATTAGATGCGACTATTTTGATATAGATAATCATAAATGTGTATAATGTATACAGAAAGACAGCATAGATAAGGCAAGATGCAGAAGAAACATGCAACTAAATAAAATTCATTTTTGAGATTGACAAATAGACTATAAAATATCTTACTTTATGCTAAGAACCTGAATAAAGTGATTCCAACTTTGCATTTCTGATACTTCAGGCTTATAATTAATATTTTATAAAAAAATTGTTGCACCTGTGGAATAAGAAACAGAGTTTCAGTTAACATTTCTATTTAATGGCCTTTCATCAAAACTGGTAATTGTTAAGATGTATTTTGAGATGCAGTCAATCGTTTTGAGAGCAAGAGGATAGGTATTTGCTGGGTGGAAGGCTGCAAAGAGTAAATTACAAAAAGAAGTGACAGTGCAAGTTGCACAGGAAGGTGGGGAAAGGAATTCATGAAGATGGCATCAGAGCATCTCAGAAGAAATTATGCTTTGGAATGCTGAGAAAAAAAGGGAAAGATGCATCAGATGTGAGTTTAGCTTAGAAGTCGTAGATCATGTGAATGCTATGGGCTGGAATGCGAGGTCGAACGGAATATAATCTCGTTTCTGGGAGTTGAAAGGAGGAGCACAACAAAAATACAGGAAATGGACCAAAGACTTAAAGTCTTTGTTAATCATGTTGCTGGGGTATTCATAGTCAAGCAAAGGAGAAGTCATATTGTGCACACTGGTCAGGTGTTAAAAAAGATTCAATTGAGAAACAGTTTTGAATGAAATGGAGTTGATCCCCATTGCTTAGTTATGCCCTGAAAAGGAGAAATATGTGGGTGAAAGGGAAGAACCAGAAGTGGAGGTGCAACAACGCAAACCAGGTGGAAACCAGCAGCAATGCTGAAAATATGCACCTTCTAGAGTTAACATCAGAGATCAATAATTTCAAATAATGAGCATTTCCAGCATTTGTATTCAGATTTCAAGCCCTTCCACAAATTTCAGGTAATTATTTGTCCTTTATGCTTCCTCATTCCTTTCACCATCTTACCACATCACCAGTACCTTGCACTATATCAGACTTTTCCTTCTGTTCATCTTTCCTCCCCTTAAGAAAGCGAATGGTATGTTAGCATTCATAGCAAAAGGATTCGAGTATAAGAGCAGGGAGGTTCTACTGCAGTTGTACAGAGTCTTGGTGATGCCACACCTGGAGTATTGCGTACAGTTTTGGTCTCCCAATGTGAGGAAAGACATTCTTCCCATAGAGGGAGTACAGAGAAGGTTCACCAGACTGATTCCTGGGATGGCAGGACTTTCGTATGAAGAAAGACTGGATAGACTCGGCTTGTACTCGCTAGAATGTAGAAGATTGAGGGGGGTTCTTATAGAGACTTACAAAATTCTTAAGGGGTTGGACAGGCTAGATGCTGGAATATTGTTCCCGATGTTGGAGAAGTTCAGAACAAGGGGTCACAGTTTAAGGATAAGGGGGAAGTCTTTTAGGACCGAGATGAGAAAATCATTTTTCACACAGAGAGTGGTGAATCTGTGGAATTCTCTGCCACAGAAGGTAGTTGAGGCCAGTTCATTGGCTATATTTAAGAGGGAGTTAGATGTGGCCCTTGTGGCTAAAGGGATCATAGGGGGTATGGAGAGAAGGCAGGTACAGGATACTGAGTTGGATGATCAGCCATGATCATATTGAATGGCGGTGCAGGCTCGAAGGGCCGAATGGCCTACTCCTGCACCTATTTTCTATGTTTCTATGTTAATACGTTTAATTACAGTTCTGATGAAAGGTCAGCAATCTGAAACATTATCTGCTTTTCTTTCCACAAATGTAATTTGTATTTCCAATCTTGCATGTTGTCAGATGTCTAGTGTCTGCAGTATTTAGATTTTTATTACAATAATATGTGAACGGTGATGGCAATGTACAAGTCGAATATTTATGGTATTTAGCACCACATGAACCAAAGTATGCACGATTCCTGGAAATATATTTGAGCTAGTTTATCTTCCATTTGTCTTGCTAGTCTCACTAATCCCTGTGCTATTCACAAGGCCATACTTACTATTTATGGCCCTGCAGGTTTGATCGTTCTGGAGGCCTGGCTGCCAAAACCATCCCACGATGTGGAGGGATCTGCGAGCAGCGACTAGGCCTCCGATGTGGATCCTGAAGCCCCGCTCCCAAATTGCCCCGATGGCCTTTTGACTGCTCCCTGACGATCAGACATTTAAAAACTGTTCAAATTAATTTAAGTAAAATTATTAAAAATATAAATTGCTTACAAAATAAAAATTCCATTTACCTAGATATCAGTTTTCAATGTTCCCCGTTGCCTCCACAGATGCTACATGAACGACTGTGTTTTTCCAGCTATACACAAGTAATTACAGATGCTGGAATCTTGTGTGAAAAACAAGGTGCTGTTGTAATTCAGCGGGTTAGGCAGCAGCTATAGAAAGAATGGATTGGTGATGTTTCAGGGCAGGACCCTTCTTCAGACTGTCAGGCGACATTTGAGGTTGGCACCCTGAAAGATCCTAAAGAAAGGTGCCGATCTGAAATGTCACCTATCCATGTCCTCCAGAGATGTCGCCTAACCTGCTGAGTACCACACAAGTTCTTTCAGTGGCTTGTTTTTTGCTCCAGATTTTCATCTACAGCTCCTGTATCTCTAGCTTTTCAATAGTGTGCACTGACCCTGTATACCAGCTATTTTTTTACACACCAGCACCTGACCTTCAGTTTGTTTCTGGCCTCCATGTTGCAAATATGCATGCACAGAAGTCTGAAACTAGCTGATCCATGCACTGCAGACAGCTGCAATTCTCCAGTGACTGGACCAGTTGAAATCTGTACAACCCACCCATTAACTTCTCATGCTGTCAATTTTTGATGAGAAAGTGCCATTCTGCAAATTGCCAAATGCCAGATTGGGGTACAATTTACACTGTCCTACCCATAAATTCCACAAAACAGGAAGTCTCCATTAACCTTTTTACCACCAGTCACATCTTCCCATCCTCACTCCTTTTTCTGCAATAGACAGTAGACAATGGACAATAGGTGCAGGAGTAGGCCATTCGACCCTTCGAGCAGCACCGCCATTCAAAGTGATGGGTGATCATCCCCAATCAGCACCCCGTTCCTGCCTTCTCCCCATATCCCCATATGACTCCGCTATCTTTACGAGCCCTATCTAGCTCTTTCTTGAAAGTATCCAGAGAATGGGCCTCCACCGCCCTCTGAGGCAGAGAATTCCACAGACTCACAACTCTCTGTGAGAAAAAGTATTTCCTCATCTCTGTTCTAAATAGCTTACCCCTTATTCTTAAACTGTGGCCCCTGGTTCTGGACTCCCCCGACATCGATAACATGTTTCCTGCCTCTATCGTGTCCAAACCCTTAATAATCTTATATGTTTCAATAAGATCCCCTCTCATCCTTCTAAACTCCAGAGTATACAAGCCCATCCGCTCCATTCTCTCAGCATATGACAGTCCCGCCATCCCGGGAATTAACCATGTAAACCTACGCTGCACTCCCTCAATAGTAAGAATGTCCTTCCTCAAATTAGGGGACCAAAACAGCACACAATACTCCAGGTGTGGTCTCACGAGAGCCCTATACAGCTGCAGAAGGACCTCTTTGCTCCTATACTCAACTCCTCTTGTTGTAAAGGCCAACATGCCATTCGCTTTCTTCACTGCCTGCTGTACCTGCATGTTTACTTTCATTGACTGATGAACAAGGACCCCCATATCCCCTTGCACTTCCCCTATTCCCAACTTGACACTATTTAGATAGTAATCTGCCTTCCTGTTTTTGCTACCAAAGTGGATAACCTCACATTTATCCACATTAAACTGCATCTACCATGCATCTGCCCACTCACCCAACCTGTCCAACTCACCCTGCATTCTCATAGCATCCTCCTCACTGTTCACATTGCCACCCAATTTTGAGTCATCTGCAAATTTGCTAATGTTACTATAAATCGGTCGGTGGGGGCGCTTCAAGCCGGCGTCCTGTCAGCAGCGTGTCCGTTTTTTTTCAACTTTTTTTTTTAGTATGTTTTAAAGTATGTTTTTAATGTTTCTTTGTGTGTTTTGTGTGGGGGTTGGTGTGGGGAGGTAAGGGGGAAACCGTTTTTGTCGCCTCCTCCACGGAGAGGCGACTTTTTCCTTCCCCTTTGTAAATCCATGCTGACTCGGACCGATCCTGTTACTGCTATCCAAATGTGCCGCTATTTCATCTTTTATAATTGACCCCAGCACCGATGTCAGGCTAACTGGTCTATAATTCCCTGTTTTCTCCCTCCCGCCTTTCTTAAAAAGTGGCATGACATTAGCTACCCTCCAATACACAGGAACTGATCCTGATTCTATGGAACATTGGAAAATTATCACCAATGCATCCACGATTTCTAGAGCCACTTGCCTAAGCGCCCAGGGATGCAGACCATCAGACCCTGGGGATTTATCAGCCTTCAGTCCCATCAGTCTACCAATTTCCTGCCTAATGTGGATTTCCTTCTGTTCCTCCGTCACCCCAGATCCTCCGGCCACCAGTATATCAGGAAGATTGCTTGTGTCCTCCTTAGTGAAGACGGATCCAAAGTACCTGTTCAACTCATCTGTCATTTCCTTGTTCCCCATAATAAATTCACCTTTTTCAGTCTTCAAGGGTCCAACTTTGGTCTTAACTAATTTTTTCTTTTCACATAGCTAAATAAACTTTTACTTTCCTCCTTTATATTCTTGGCTTGCTTACCTTCCTACCTCATCTTTTCTCCCACTATTGCCTTTTTAGTTATCTTCGGTTGCTCTTTAAACATTACCCAATCCCGCTCATCTTTGCAACGTTGTACTTCTTCTCTTTCATTTTTATACTGTTCCTGACGTTCCTTGTCAGCCACGGTCACCCCTTACTCCCCTTGGAATCTTTCTTCCTCTTTGTTGCTGTGTCCAGGCCAATTAATGAAATCTCTTTTCATTTCTCTTTTTGCATTTAATCCTCTTTCGTATTGCTAGATAGAAACATAGAAAATAGGTGCAGGAGTAGGCCACTCAGCCCTTTGAGCCAGCACCACCATTCAATATGATCATGGCTGATCATCGAAAATCAGTATCCCGTTCGTGCTTTCTCCCCATATCCCTTGATTCTGTTAGCCCTAAGGTAACAATTATGCCACATATTGGCAATATTTCCTGTTCCCTCGGGTCTGATGCAGGGTCTTGACCTTTTGCCTCCACGGATGCTAATTGACCTGCTGAGTGTTTGCCGTGTTCCTGCATCTACAATTTCCTGTGCCTCGAATTTTGCTGTCACTTACTCAGTTTCCACCTATAACTTTAATTAGTTAGATCCAAATATTCAAAGGTCCAAGATGCAGCAGTGGCATTAGACACAATGTTAATTTGCCTTTCCAATAAGATGCAATATTGAACTATTAAGAGATCAAGAGTGTTACACAAAAAGCTGGAGAAACTCAGCGGGTGCGGCAGCATCTAAGGAGCGAAGGAGATAGGCGACGTTTCGGGTCGAGACCCTTCTTCAGACTGGTCAGGGATCAGGGCAACGAGAGATATAGATGGTGATGTGGAGAGATAATGAACAATGAATGAAAGATATGCAAAAAAGTATCGATGATAAAGGAAACAGGCCATTGTAAGCTGTTATAGTGTGAAAATGAGAAACTAGTGCGACTTGGGTGGGGGAGAGATAGAGAGAGAATGAATGCCAGGGCCCGAGGGCTGAGGGAGAGGTGGGAAGGGGAGGAGGCAGCCAGGGTTAACAGAATTGAGAAAATTCAATGTTTAAGCCCAGAGGATGCAGACTCCCCAAGCGGAATATGAGGTGCTGTTCCTCCAACTTGCGGTGTTGCTCACTCTGGCCGTGGAGGAGGCCCAGGACCGAGAGGTTGGATACGGAATGGGAGGGGGAGTTGAAGTGCTGAGCCACCGGGAGGTCGGGTTGGTTATTGCGGACCGAGCGAAGATGTTCGGCGAAACGATCGCCAAGTCTCCACTTGGTCTCACCGATATAGATCAGATCGAGAGTGTTTATTTGTCATATGCACTGCAGATAAACAGGAACAGTGAAAGTCTTGGGTGAGGTTTTGTGTCAGGATCCTTCTTCAGACTCAGTGTCTCAAGAGATGCTGCCTGACCTGCTGAGTTATTTCAGCACTTTGTGTCTATCTTTGGAATAAACCAACATCTGCAGTTGCTTTCTAGACAACGCTGTAAGTAGCTTACGGGCACATTAGATGCATCAACAACCATAAATATACAATAAATTATATTGTAAGTCAGACCATAATAGTGTCACATTGATGCGAAGGCCCAGAAATCACACCAATGCCTCTACTTCCTCAGATGATATAGGAAGTTATGCATGTCTCCAACAACTCTTGCCAACTTCTACAGATGCATTGTAGAAACCTCAAATTAAAGTTTGGCAAAATCTCTGCCCAAGACCACAATAAATTGTAGTTGTGGAACGCGCCCAGTCGCCCCACCATGAACTCCTTCAATCCCACACTGGTTTGGAAAAGCAACCAACATAATAAAGGATCTTTTTACTTCAGCCATTCCCTCTTCACCTGACCACCAGGTGCCGCCCGCAATGGTCACCTCGCCAACAGTCTGTCTTGTCCCTTCCTTCTTTGTTGTTTTTTAGTATGTGTTGAATGTATGCTTTAGTGTTCTTTGGTTTGTTTTGTGTGGGAGGTGGGGGCAACTTTTTCAAATCTCTTACCTTTACGGAGATGCAATTTTTTCCCATATCGTATCTCCGTCTGCACTGCAGCCTAACATCGTTGTGTTGGCGGCCTCTGCTGGAGACCGACTTTGGGAGCACCAACCACGGGAGCCTGCGGACTTAACATCGCTGAGCTGGCGATCCCTGGTTAGGGACCGACTTCGGGAGCTCCAGGCCGCAGGAGCTACGACCGCCCTGATCGCGGGAGGTTCGACCGCCCAGGCGCGGGGGCTTTGATCGCCCCGACGTAGGGGCTTCAATCGCCGGCTGTGGGAGCTTCGATCGCCCCAACTGTGGATGGTTCGACTGCCCCGAACGCGGGAGAATAGAGAAGAAGATGCTTAGACTTTATTGCCTTCCATCACAGTGAGGAATGTGGGGAATCCGCTGTGGTGGATGTTTATGCTAACTTTTATGTAGTTTGTCTTGTTGCTTTTTTTTAGTATGGCTGTAAGGTAATTCGAGTTTCACTGTACCTTAATTGGTACACATGACAATAAACAGAACTTTGAACCTTTGATCTGTCTCCTGTCAGGCAGAATATACAAAAGCTTGAACGGAAGTACCACCAGATTCAGGAACAATGTCTTCCCTTCTATTTTCAGATTACAGAATAGTCCTCCCACAAACTAGGGTGGAATCTCAATCTTCCAAGCTATCTCATTGCAGACCTTGGAGATTTTCTCTGTAACTGTAACGTTATAATGACATTCTGCACTCTGATATTTTTCTATTTGTATTTCGTGTTGTACTTATGTATGTTTGATTATACTCATGCAAAGTATGATTTGAATTGATAGCAGACAAAAGTTTTCACTGTATCTCAGTACATTTGACAATAATGCACCAATACCACTACCAATAGCAAAACCCTAAGTACACAGAGCAACCACGGTACTGCAAAGTTTGAAATTCTACTTTGCTGAGGTAAGGTTATGCAGGGTGGTTCAGGAACCTAATGGCTGATGGTAAGGAGCCATCCCTTAAACTGGACGTAACAGTTTCCAAGTTCCTGGACCTTCTTCCCGATGGTAGCAGATAGATGAGAGAGCGGCCAGAGTGATGTAGGTCTTTGATGATGCCAGCTGTCTTCTTGAGGCCTTTCATGCCTATCAATCCATCATTTTCTGCAGCTTTAGATCTTGAGCAATTGAATGACCAAATCAGGCCATGATGCAACCAGTCAGTGCGTTCTCTAACCCTGCAGAAGTTTGAACGAGTATTCAGTGACATGCTTAATTTCCTCAAATTTCTGAAGCAGCAGAATCTTTGTGATTGCATCAATGTGCTGGGCCCAGGACAGATCAGTCATGGAAGCCCCTGGAATTTGAAACAATTGACTCTCCCCCCCACCATGCCATCAGTGAAGACAGGTACAAGGTCCCCCAGCTTTCCCATCCTGAGGTCACCAATCAACTCCTTGATCTTGCTCATGTTGAGAGTAAAATTGTCTTTTCTGGCACCATTCAAGCAGATTATCAATCTCCCTCCTGCACACTGAATCATCTTTACCCATTATTCGTCCAACAACAATGTTATCGCCAGCAGATTAAAAGATTGACATTGGTGTCAATCTATCCCGCAGTCAAGGGTATATAAAGAATAGGCCAGGGGATTGAGCAAGCAGTCCCGAGATGCCCCTGTGCTAATGGTCAGCGAGGAGGGAGCATTATGATGTTAACCATGATTGGCTCTACATTCCACACCGGACCACTTGGACAATAAAAACACTTATGTCAGGCTGTTGTTTATTGACTACAACTCGGCATTCAATACCATCATCCCCTTCAAGTGTGTGAGGTTGCAGCCGTTGTTCCATTTTCTAAAGGGGCTGCTCCTTGCCTTTTGGCTGCATTTTTCACCCACCATCCTCATCTTTGGACACCCTGTGCATAGGGGAGAGGGTAGGGCTAAAGATGTCCTGGTTGGGTTGCTCCTGGGCCTGGCCAAGCTGGCCATCCGCGAGTCACGCCAGATAGTGGAGGGCTGTACCCGAGCCGGCTGCCCGCTGCCCCTTTTCCGGGGTTACGTCCGTGCCCGGGTGTGGTGATAAAGGGAATATGCCCTGTCCACGGGCACCCTGGGGGAGTTCCGGGACCGCTGGGCTCCGCAGGGTGTTGAATGCATCCTCAATAAGGATTGTAACATAGTTGTATAGTAGTTTATTAAGGATATTTGTTTGTATTGTATTATGGTGGTGGGTTCTGGTTTCTTTTATTGTAGTGTAATATTATTTTTTAATAATTGAATACATTTTTTGATTAAAAAAAAAGAAAGCTGGTTACGTTCCAGGTGGCACGTGCTGGCGACGCACATTTTCCAACGGGGCCACTGCCTTCAAGAAGGTATGCGGATCCCGATGGTGGGCATCAGCCGTGCCCACCATCGGGATCCGCATACTGTTGGGGATGCCCGGCTTCTACAGGGACTTGTTGAGAGTCTGGAACCTGGTTGCCACCGGCGAAAGGCGTCAGCCCGGGCGTGAGAGCAGCCGGCCCTTGTCCCGCCCCACCGGATGTCGAGGGCTCGAACACGTGGAGTACTTGCGGTTGAGCAAACCCCCGCTCAGCCGGAAGTATTCGTCTGATCCAGGCGCCATAATCCTTCCCTGGAGACGGTCCCACACAACTTGAGCCGTCTTTCCTCGACACCCTTCACCTCCCTACGATATGCATGGAGGCGTGTCCTGTACGGGCTCCTCCTCCACACCCTGCACTTCCTCGCCCTGGTTCACCGTCCGGACACCAAGTAGCGGTCGGTGTTGCCTTCCGGTCGCAAGGGGGGCCCTCGGTGGAGGACCCTCTAGGGAGGGATTCTCCCCTTCTACATTGGGGACCTGGGGTGGAGGGTATTGCACCGAGGAATTCTCTACATCCTGTTTCTTTCGTGGTTCACAGACTCGCCAGCCGCCTGCCACATTTGCAGGCTGAAAGAGTCTGTGTACCATGTGTATATGGAGTGGGTGTGGCTGCAGGTACTGTTTCAATACCTAATGGGGCTGCTCCTTGCCATCTGGCTGCATTTTTCACCCACCATCCTCATCTTTGGACACCCTGTGTGTAGAGGAGAGGGTAGGGTTGAACATGTCCTGGTTCGGTTGCTCCTGGTACCTGGCCAAGCTGGCCACCCGCGAGTCACGGTGCCAGGCGCAGCGCCCCGTCCTGCATCTCTCCCCCCACCTCCCTTCCCCCCTCTCTTCCCCTCTTCCCCTCTCCTCTCTCTCCCCTCCCTCCACCTCACCCCTCCACATCCCTCCCTTCCCCCACTCCAGCCCCCCTCCTCTCTCTCCCCCCCCTCTCTGTCCCCCTCCCTTTGCTGCCCCTGTCCCCTTTGCTGCCCCTCTTCCCCCTCTACCCCCCACCCCTCTCCCCGCCACCTCCCTTCCCCCCACTCCTCCCCTTTCTCCCACCCTCCTCTCTCTCCCCCTTCCACCCTCTCCTTTCACTCCCCCCTCTGCCCTCCCTCCTCTCCCCTCCTTTCTCTCCCCCATTTCCCCCCCTTCATTCTCTCCCCCACCCCCCCTCTGCCCCCCCTCCGTGTGTGTGGGGGGTGGTTAGTGTGTGTGTGACGCCGCAGGCACCCCTCCCACCCGCAACCGCGGGTTGAGGGGAAGGGACCCATTATTGTTAAACTGTTTTGTTTTTTGAGCATGTGTGTATGTGTATATACCGTATTTCCTAGCAATGAAGACGCTATTTTTTACCCAAAAATAAGGCACGGAAATGTACCTGTGCCTTGGAGGCCGAAGGTTAGGTTGTTAGCCAAGAAAGATAGACTTGGCTATCCCTCAGTACAGTAACATCAAGAACGATGTAGCTGTACTGAGGGATAGCCAAGTCTATCCCTCATTGCTGGCAGCTGATGGGAAGCGGCAGTAAAAGGACAGCACTGTTGGTGGGGGGGGGGGGTGGGGGTGGGGGGGGGGAAGAGTTCCTTTCACAGCGTGTGGGGAGTCTGGCCTGGGTCAGCACGGCTTGGGCTGCACAAAGTAGTAAACTGGGCTGGGCCGCCCGGGGTAAAGTTGCGGGGAGGGCAGGAGCATTGAGAAGGAGGGGGTCGGGAATCATGCCAGCAACTCACTCACTTACCGCTGCCGCGGTGCTCCGGGCGCGGAGCCACCGCATTGTGGCTGGGGAGGGAGGGGAGAGTTCCTTTCACAGCGTGTGGGGAGTCTGGCCCGGGTCAGCACGGCTTGGGCTGCACAAAGTAGTAAACTGGGCTGGGCCGCCAGGGGTAAAGTTGCGGGGAGGGCAGGAGCATTGAGAAGGAGGGGGTCGGGGATCATGCCAGCAACTCACTCACTTACCGCTACCGCGGTGCTCCGGGCGCGGAGCCACCGCATTGTGGCTGGGGAGGGAAGTAGCTCGGGTGGCCACGAGTGACCGCTGGGATCGGACAGCGGGTACAGGCGCCAACCTCAGCGCCTTCTACCGGGCCCGTCCGCAAGCCAGCCAAGGTACAGGCGCAACCGGAGGAGGTGGTGGTTGACTTGTCGCTACTGAGTGGAAGTCTGACTGCTCTGTCCCGGGCTCTTGCTCTCTCTCTTTCTCTCTCTCCCCGTTATGTGATCTCCCTGAGCCAGGAAGTTCCCGTCCCTCAGACCTGAACTGCACAGCGCATTGTGGCACAGGCAAAGATGGCGGCTCCCCATTCCTCATTGCCTCCTTGAAGGAGTTTCACATCTTCCTTTCTACTGACTAAACCAAACCCTTGATCCTGTCCCGCCATCCTCTTTTCAAAATTCAGCAACTCAAAATGGGGTGCGTCTTCAACGCAGTTGTGTCTTCATTGCCGGGAAATACGGTACATATATATTGGTATGTTTGGAGTATGTGCATATATTCACACTGAGCTTTTATTTTCTCTCTTTCATTTGTCATATCATACTGTTTGCAGATTCTATTGTGCAGCAGCACGAATGTCATTGTTCTATCTGAGACATATGACAATATAACACTCTTGACTCTTGATTAGAAAACACAGTTCACACTTCTCACACAAGGTGAGCCACTCAAGCTATTTCTGCACCTTTGTTCTACATCTGCTATGAAAGCACAAAGCATTTAGATATATTTGAAAATATGTTTTCCATACAAATGCTTATTTCTGCTTCAGTTGATCAGGACTAAATGATTTACTAATAATTTGGTCAAGTTATATCTGTTGCCTGCTTTTCCACTGCGGTATTTTTCAAAAAAAAGAATGAGCCTCCAATCAATTTCATAGTATGTTAAACATTTTATTTTTTTACATTTAATTCTCCTCATTAGTCTAAAAGCTTCAATAGCTCAACACGAAGCATTGCCTTCAGAAGGCGGCATCTATCATCAGAACTCCTGCCATCCGGGACATGTCCTCTTCTCGCTGCTATCAGGCAGGAGGTACAGAAGCTGCAAACCCCTCAGCACCAGGTTCAGCTATGTTCATATAACCATCAAGTTTTTGAACTGATCTGCACTACTCTTATCATATCACAGTACTGGAACACTACAGATTATCTATTGCACTGCCTTGTATAATGTAAGTAACTTCATTGTTTTTGTATGTTGTCTCTGTGCATGTGAGGCTGTGCTGCACGCAACACTTTCATTATACATTTACCTCACTGTATTTGGCATATGATAATAAACCCATTTGGCCTCACCCATTAACATCTCTATATAGTTTCTCTCTATTACCATGGGGGAAATTTTAGCCCAATAAAGGTAGAAATAGGTGATAAAAGTCGATCTTTTGGAATGTGATCTCAACCCTATTCTGATGTGCTTTCTGTTGAATTTAAGAGGCATATCTGGATGCCACCAATTCAACTAAGATGGGGATGCCCTAAATTTGATAGTGAGCCAATATTATTGACACATTTATTATCCTTGTGAGAAGTTATAGGTATTTTAAATCTGTTTATAATATGACACCATAATTTTCTTATGCAAGATTGATTTCCCAGGGCTCAGTAAACTGACCAGAGGAATGGAGACACTTTAAAGTAGCAATTCAAGTCAGGTTTTAAATGTGTTATTGTCTCATCTCATTTATTTATAGCTTGTTCCTTTGTTCCCTTTGACGATTTTTTGTCAAATGTGCTTGAATGAAGATTTTTTTAATCCCCATCTGCTGGTGATCTCAAATTAACAAAAATGTATTGGGCAGGGGTGTGGAGGGATGAATAAGTGTTTGACAGTATATTAAACAAAATCTCATCAATGATCGTTGAATCTGAGGGCTGTTGCAGACTTTAGAGCTACTTGCAGGCAGACACTTGCTATATCCTTTGTTTCCAATGAACACCAATCATTTCAACTACCATGCGGAAAGTATATGTTGATCAGTATATGATGAGATTACATGCATTAGTCATGTACACATGCGACAAAATACTAAATATCTGTGACCATAACATTAATTGTACACCTGCAGCATGAACAATCTTACTGTAAAATCTTGAAGGTACTTACTTGAAGACCTAACATATTTAAAAAGTGGTATTTAGTAGTTTTGTTTTCTGACTACAATGGTTCATGTCTATCTGAATACAACCATCTGCAAAATGCTACATGTCTCCATCTTTTTGTAATAAATCTTAGACATAACAATTAGATGAAGAATTTATCATTTATTTTTAATCACCATTAGTATTAATTCAATTCAATTTAACAGTGAATACAGGAATATTTTCCTACAATACATAAATTAATTTTTTCGCTAAAGAAAGATTGTGTCTGCCTCCCTTTTGGTCAATGTTGCTGACAGACATTATATGAACTGGAAATTACAAGTGGATTATTTCAGTTAACAAGATTTCAGATTAGTTAACAATTCATGACTTAATAATAAGACCTTTTACTTTCAGAGAATTCAACATGTGAATCAAAGTTTTTAAATGCTATACTATCTATCTAATCTATATACTTTTAAAACTGTGTGTGTGTGTGTGTGTGTGTGTGTGTGTGTGTCATTTTGCCTTTAAAACGCATTTCCTCGAAAACCAGACGCAAAAACGCAGAGAATTTTTACATATTTCGGTAGGGATTTAACTTATGAGTTAAGAAATCCACTCCTTGGACAATTATTTAATTATTTCCCCAGATTTTGAATAAAATTGTGCACAAAACAATTTTTAAAAATATAATCGCCACTTGCCAGTTGCTGACGTCACAATGCCCACATGCCCACCAATCGAGGCCCATCTGCTTCCCCCCCCCCCCCCCACTGTGGACTAAAGCATTGTTTATATCTTCTTTTCACAGCACTGTATTTTATTGTTTCTCTGTGTCTGTGTCCCGCTCCGTGTCCCTCCACCTCTCCCCCTCCCTCCCCCTTCCCTCCCTCCCCTCTCTCTCTTCCCCTCTCCTCCCTTCTCTCTCTCCCCTCCTCCCACTCACCCACCCTTCTTCTCCTCCTCCCCTCCACCCCCCTCTGCCTCTGTCTCTTTTCCTTCTGTCTCTGCCTCTCTCTCTGTCTCCTGCCATTCTCTCTCTGCCCTCGCTCTCAACACCCCCCCTCGCTAGACACGCCTGCGAGTTGGGGGTTATGCGTCAGGGGATAGGGCGGTTATGGGGTAAAAGGAGCAAATTAATAATATTAATATAATATCAAAGGGGGTAGTGTGTGTGTGTCTGTGACGCCGCCCCGCCCCCCCCCCCTGCAAACATGCGTTGGGGGAACAGACCCAATGGGTCTGCACTTGGTCTAGTATTATACAAAAACTCTTCTCTTTGTTCTCAACATTCTAAATTTCTGTGTGTATGCAGGGTTGTGTTGGCTTTCTTTAATCTCCTTAATTTGTAACTTCTTCCAAAACACTAGGCCAGCCTTCCCATTTTTACACCTGCTACTCACATTTTTTCCCTCGACAGGATAAACGTCTTCCCGTCGCATTCCAACCTATATTTCCAACGTTTTTTCAGTTTTAATCGTTTATTTCAAAAAGTGTACTGCTTTTCAGTGGGAGACTCTTGCAGCACTTTCCATTGATGTCAGTGCTATCTCACAGATGTCCAATCACAATGGATCTCATTTACATATGACATCACAATGGGACAGGGGTGGTAACCTTCACGTGTTTCCACGAATGCAATCAACCTGGCGTGCACAATCAAAAAAGATCAAATAGAACGTTGTCCTTCCGCCTCCGTCTCTACCCCCTCCCTATCTACCCCCTCCCTCTCTACCCTCCTCCTTATCTACCTTTTCCCTCTCTACCCCCTCCCCCTCACTCTCTACCCCCTCCCCCTCCCTCTCTACCCCTAACTCTCTACCCCCTCCCTTTCTGCCCCCCTCCCTCTCTGCCCCCCTTCCCTCTCTGCCCCCCCTCTGCCGCCCCTCTCTCTAGGGAGTGGTGAGTATTGGGACATATGGGTAAGTGGCAGAGTATTGCGTTCGGGGACCTCCCCTGTGACGTCGCTCGCTCCCCCTACTCCTCAATCTCTACCCCCCTCCCACTACCCTCCCTCTCTACCCCCTCACCCTCTCCCTCTCTACCCCCTCCCTCTCCCTCTCTAACCGTGCCTGTGCAATTGGGGGCTATGCGTGAGTGGATACGGCAGGGGATGGGGGAAAAGGAGCAAAATAATAATATTAATATAATATCAAGGGGGGGGGTTAGTGTGTGTGTGTGAGGGTGGTGATTAGTGTGTGTGTGTGACGCCGCAGCCTCGCATTGAGCGGACGGGACCCAACGGGTCCACTTGGTCTAATATTATAAAGCTTGATAAAGCTGGAGGGTAACTGATTTTACTTAGATTTCTGAATTATTACACACAATGGGAAGGCTAGGTGAAACTTAGTTCACAGAACAAGCGAAAGGAACTTTGGGTGACATAGACTTGTGTGATTCAATACTATAATTTGGGAGGCATGGATATTGTCTCCCTACACCACAACTATCAATGGCTCATTTTATGTATTGATTAAGTTAGGTATAAAATGATGATTGAACTCGATATGAAAAATGAAAAATCACCTTTTGTTTTCTTTTTTTTTGGGCATCCAATTGCTGGTTTTAGAATGGAATCAGCAAATATCTAAGAGTTGGTTCTTTTGTCAGGGCGTGCATTTTAAGTTTTATTTTATTTGCTGACCTACCCAGAAAACACTTAACTATGTTATTACTGAGTTACAAATACATAGGGCTGGAAATTGCTGGAAAATGCCAACAGTCCCATAATAAATTGCTGGCACAATTGTTAGAAATTTTGGGATCCCCACAGGAATGCATATTTAACAAAAGTGCTGACTGCTCTTTGCCAGTATTTTTCTGACAGCCCAAAAATATTGGACCCTTGCAGAATCCAACAAAGAAGTACAAATTTTTAATAATTTCCCTGCAATTACACCAGGGAATCTTCCTGTTGAGCCTTTGTTGGAACTGCAATCGTCTTTATTGTAAAGGAGAAATACGTTTGTCAGGAAGAGCAAGTATTAACTCATTAATAATTTTGAATTACCGAACATCATCAACTACAAACTTGAAATTAAGTATTTTGTTGCTTAATTTTTTTTAATTGGTTGATTTTTTTTTCATCTTTACATATTTAATTGTTTCTTAATGAGAGGGAGTTATAATTTGGGAGCATCTAGATACTATGATGGATCATACGACTAGTAAAACCAAATCTGAAGAAGGGTCCTGATCAGAAATGTCACATATCCATTCCCTTCACAGATGCTGCTTGACCAACGGAGTCACTCCAGCACTTAATATTTTGCTCAAGATTCCAGCACCCGCAGTTCCTTCTATCTCCAAGTCAGAATTATTGGTTGTTTAGTGGTGGGCATTAGTTCCACATACTCCCAACATGATAGTACAAGGCTGTGTCACCATCAAAGTACCTTTCACTTGTTTTGTGGCCTAAGTTTCACCAAGCCTTCCCATGTGAAGGCATTACATTGTACAAAGTCTCCACTGATTAGGATCTTGCCATTTAGCACACTGCTGGCTTTGTACCACAAATTAACGTCAACTAATCAAGAAAAAGTAACTTTCGTAATTATGTTGTAGGCTAACAGCAAGTCTAGCTAACTCAATGCTGGTAGCAAGTTTTGCCTCAACGTATTACACAGAAGTTGGTCTTATTCATTTGTGCATTTTGTGCATTTGTGCAGGGAAAGTATTGTGCACTAAATGATACCCTTGCATGAAGTATTAAGAAGTGTATAATAAATTTCAATATAAGGTTCTATCAGAAAAACACATTAAAATTCTTGAACAGATCTTGAAATATGTATGACATACTCAAAGCTGACACAAAGACAAGTTCTATTTTCTACACTGAATAGCCATTACTAAAATTGCATACCAAAGCTGTGGAAATCTTCATCTGGAACGTTTTCCCCCCAACACTAGATTCAATACGCCCCAGTGTTAAATGTTCAACTGTCATTTAGCTCAAAGTTATTCAAAACCATGCTATCTGCTTTCCAGAGCATACTGGGTTCTGCTCACACACCCTTCCTACATTTTTAACTTGCACTGGCTTCCAGTTAAACACATCAATTTAAAAATTATTGTATTTGTTTCCAATTCAATAACATCACCCTCCCATGCATTCTAATAGAATCTAATTTTCATAGAATCCTTATTGATCTGAACTCCTTCAACTCTGGGTTCTTAATAATTTTCCTATTGATTTGCTCCACCAATGACAACAACACTTTGCAGGTAACAAGGCACTAACTATACAACTCCCTTCCTATATAGCACTGTTACTCTTCTTCTTTCACGCATTGCCTCAAAATACACGAGTTCAACAAAACGTTTGATCCTCTGCTGCAATATCTTCTTCAATGATTTGGTGTCAAATTTTATATAATAATGCCCCCATGAAGTGCCTTAACTTTGTGCTACATTAGGGTGTGGTTGTAACATGCAATCGATTATACTTCCCGCTTATGGTATCATAAACCACAATTTTGTAAGTGGTCCATTTACAACAATATGGATCTTTCATCTGCAGCAGAGCAGATTCAACTGATACTTAACACCTTCTGAGAAGTTTTCCATTTTTCATTCTCCAAAACAGAAGTGCTTGTCATATGCTTACCAATTGCTCAACTAGTTTCAACTGTGTGGCCAAATTCATCTCTACAACGCCAAGATAGAGTACAGGAAGGAGATAGAGAGCTTATTAACGTGGTCAAGACACCAACCTCTTCCTCAATGTCAGCAAGGCAAAGAAACTAGTTATTAAATTCAGAAAGCAAGGTGGAGTACATGCCCATCAGCACCAATGGTGGTGAAGATGGTGACGATCTTCAAGTTGCTCGTCGTAAATATCACCAACAACTTCTCCTGGACCAACTACCTTGAAGCAACAACCAAGAAAGCACACCAATGCCACTATTTCTTCAGGAGACCAAGGAAGTTCGGCAGACTAAATGTGTAGGAAGGACCTGCAAATGCTGATTTAAACCAAAGATTTTGACACAAAATACTGGAGTAATGCCCCTGTTCCACTTAGGAAACCTGAACGGAAACCTCTGGAGACTTTGCACCCAACCCAAGGTTTCCGTGCCGTTCCCGGAGGTTCTTGTCAGTCTCCTTAATGGTCGAAAGTGGTTTCCGCTTCTTCTATGTTCCGGCGATTATTTCAAAAAATTCAAAACCGGCCGCGACTAAAAATAGGTTGCCGTTTTAAAAATCGGTAATTTTTTAGTCGAAGCCGGTTGCGATGCTAGTTTAGGGTGGTTGCCGGAGGTTGCAGGTAGTGGAAGGTAAGACCTTTTTTACACCCAGTTTTATTCCACCAGGGAGGTCTTACCTTTCATACTATCGGGATAGTATCGATAGTATGCTTTCTGCGGCTTGGTTTGGCAATAGTTCTGCCTAAGGCTACAAGAAATTGCAGAGTTTTGAATGTAACCCAGTCAATTACACAGACTAACCGCCCCATCATTGATGCCATTGTGGTGGTTCTTGGGGATTAGGCCACTCCTTGGTTCATTCCCATCGGCTCTTGAGGGACAGGGACGATTGTCTGCCCACGGGGATTCCCGGTAGCTACCAAGGGCGTTCTGTGTGTTTGCCTGGATTCATTAAACAACTTCTGAACCTGCCTGGGGTCTGGCCTTTTCATGACCTCGTCCAGACCACTTACGCCGTTGCGCTGAAGCTCCCGACTTTGTGGACCGAAGAGCCTGATATCTGGTTCCAGTAGGCAGAGGCACAGTTTCCTCTGTGAGGGGTGACGGTAGATGAAACTAAGTACTTTTACGTGGTCAGCGCTCTTGACCAGGCGACTGCGAGGCGAGTTAAACCTTACCTCAGCGCCCCCCCGGCAGCTGACAAATATGAGGGCCTCAAGATCCTGCTCATCAGGAGATTTGGCCTTAGCGAGTCTGAGTGTGCAGCTCGGATTCTCCGAATGGACGGCCTAGGTGACCGCCGGCTGTCGGCCCTCCTGGAGGACATGCTCATCCTTATGGGCGACCATGAAGCCCTGTTTTTTATTTAAATATTTCTACCTTCAGCAGCTCCCGCCCGACATCCGCTGCAGCTCGTCAGCGAACCCTTTACTGACACGCAGGCGCTGGATGAGCGCGCTGACCAAGACAAGACAAGAGACAATTATTGTCACATGTAACAATTCATACAGTGCAAATTTGTGGACACCATACAGCCATACGAATAAAAGAGAACACAGAACACGATAATCTTTAATATGGACATCCCCACACAGCGGAATCAAAATTTCCCACTGTGAGGGAAGGCACCAAAGTTCAGTCATCCTCCTCTGTTGTCCACCCGTGGTCAGGGGGCTCCTCGCTGTCGCCGAACCCCTCGCTGTTGTCGCTACGGGCGGCCCGATGTTCAGGCCCGCTCGCCGGTTGATGGAACTCCGACGTTGGAACGGGAGAACATTCTCAGCTGCTCAGACTTCCGAATTGGCTACTTCTTACCGGAGACCGCGGCTCCCGAAGTTCACACCTACGGAATTCGCACCATCTCCCTCAACTTTTGCCACAGCTGCTTTACGTCGGAGTTTGTCATCGCCGACGTTTCGCAGCTGCTGCTGGGCGCCGACTTCCTTCGAGCCCATTCACTCCTCGTGGATGTCAAGCGGCATCGCGTGGTGCACCTAGTCATGCTGGAGCCGGTCTTCCTCTGTGCTGGTGCACCGGTTGCACGCCTGTCGTCCGTGGATGCGACTTTCGCGTGCATCCTGGGGGATTTTCTGGACATCCTCGAATGCCACCAGCTCCCCCGCCCCTAAGCACGGGGTGGAGCACCATATTCTGATTAGTGTCCCACCCGTGCACACCCGAGCGCGTCGATTCGCGCCGGACAAGCTCCGTCTGGCTCGGGAGAAATTCCGCCTGATGGAGTCGATGGGCATCGTGCCGCCTCTGATAGCCCATGAAAGTCACCGCTCTACAAGGTCCCCAAAGCGGGAAGGGGCTGCCGCCTGTACAATCGTCTGAATGATGTGACTGGCACAGACAGGTACCCGGTCCCACACATTCAGGACTTCAATGTACATCTGGCCGGAACATCGGTGTTCTCCGATGTTCGAGAGTCCACCCCGACGATATCCCTAAGACAGCAATTATTACACCGTTTGGACTGTTTGAATTTTTACGGATGCCGTTTGGGTTGTAGAACGCCGCGCAGCCTTCCAGCGGCTTATGGACTGTGTGTGCCATGGCCTGGACTTTGTATTCGTCTACTAGGACGACATACTCTTGGCCAGCCACTCACGGCAGGAACACTGCATCCACCTCCGTCAGCCAGTGCCAGTGCCTCAGTGATTATGGGTTGGCTATCAATTCGTCTAAGTGCCACTTTGGGGTGACGGCCATCGAGTACCTCGGCCGCCACGTAACTCCACAAGGGGTGGGGCCTCTGCGGCCTGGGTGGATGCTGTCCGCTGGTTCCCCCATCCAACCACACTCAAGAGCCTCCAGGAATTTGTGGGGATGGTTGCAGTTTATCACCGTTCCCTGCCGGTGGTGGCTGCAATCCTGCGCCCGTTTTTCCACCTGATCGCTGGTCATCGCAAGGAAATTGAGTGGTCCGACGAAGCAGTAGTGGTATTCGAGAGTGCTAAGGAGGCCCTGGCTGGGGCCATGATGCTCGTCCACCCTCGAGAGGATGCCCTGACGGTGGACGCTTCTGAGGTGGCGGTTGGGGCATTGCTGGAGCAGCTTGTTGACGGATGCTGGTGGCCACTCGCTTTCTGCACCTCAGTAATGCTCAGCGGCGTTACAGCGCTTTCGACCGTGAGCTCCTCGGCCTGTACCTCACCGCACGCCACGTTCGCTACATCCCGGAGGGGAAGCCTTTTATTGCCTTCACGGATCACAAGCCGCTAACTTTTGCGTTTGTCTGTGGTCCTGGGGGCGCAACGCTGCTGTGCGATGTCTCCAGTGGATTTCCGCTGTCCTTGTCCTTGTCGCCTGGCGGCGCAGGGTGTTCGAGGTGCTCCACGGACTTGCTCATACCTCCATCCGGGCGACAACGGCCCTTGTAGCCTCCCGTTTCATATGGCATGGGCTGCGCAAGGAGATTAGACATTGGGCACACACCTGCATCCCGTGCCAGACCGCCACGGTGCAGCGACACTTGCGTGCACCGTTGCAGGGGTTCGCTATCCCTCGGCAGCGGTTCGACCACATTCACGTGGACATCGTGGGGTCACTGCTGCCGTACCGGAGCATAACCTACCTCTTCAGCGTGGTGGGCCGTTTCACGCAGTGGCTCTGCCGTGGGATTTGCTGGGGATACGCATAGCACCTAAGAAGGACTTGGCCCCGTTCTCCGCCGAGTTGGTGTATGGATGCCCGTGCCCGGGGAGTTCATCCCGCCGGCACAGGGCCAGGTGGAGCAGCCTTCGGACGCTCTGCAATTTCTTTGGCAGAAGGTGGGCAGGCTGGCGCCGGTGCCCACGTCTCATCATGGGTCCTTCTGGCCGAACGTTCCCTCTGCTCTGGAGGACTACCAGTTTGTCTTCCTGCGTAGGGATGCTCATTGGACACGCTTCTTGTGGCCATAAGAGGGTCCCCTCCGGGTCCTGGAGCATGGCTCTTCCACTTTCGTCCTGGACACAAGGGGTCGGCGTGAGACTGTTTCGGTTGCACGGCTGAAGCTGGCGCATATTGACATTGATTGGCCGGTGCTGGTAGCACGGCCCCGCATGCGAGGGCGCCCTCCGTCTAGGGTACCTCCTCCGGTGGCTACTCCGCCTATCCAAATCACCCTGCAGCCTCCAAGCATCCTCCTCACACCTAACTATACCCCCCAGCTTGGTGTCATCTGCAAATTTGGAGATGTTGCATTGAATTCCCTCGTCCAAATCATTAATATATATTGTAAATAGCTGGGGTCCCAGCACTGAGCCTTGCGGTACCCCACTAGTCACTGCCTGCCATTCTGAAAACAACCCGTTTACTCCTACCCTTTGCCTCCTGTCTGCTAGCCAGTTTTCTATCCACATCAATACTGAACCCCCAATACCGTGTGCTTTAGGTTTGTATGCTAATCTCTTGTGTGGGACCTTGTCGAAAGCCTTCTGAATTCTAGATATAACACATCCACTGGTTCTCCCTTATCCACTCTACTATTTACATCCTCGAAAAATTATATCAGATTTGTCAGACATGATTTACCTTTCGTAAATCCATGCTGACTTTGTCCAATGATTTCACCACTTTCCAAATGCGCTGCTATCCCATCTTTAATAACTGAGCAGTTTCCCCACTACCGATGTTAGACTAACTGGTCTGTAATTCCCCGCTTTCTCTCTCCCTCCTTTTTTAAAAAGTGGGATTACATTAGCTACCCTCCAATCCTCAGGAACTACTCCAGAATCTAAGGAATTTTGAAAAATTATCACTAATGCATCCACTATTTCTGTGGCTACCTCCTTGAGTACTCTGGGATGCAGACTATCTGGCCCTGGGGATTTATCGGCCTTCAATCCGTTCAATTTACCCAACACCACCTCCCGGCTAACCTGGATTTCACTCAGTTCCTCCATCTTAATTGACCCCCGTTCCACTGCTATTTCCTCTTAGTTTCCCTACTCTTAGTTTCCCTACTCCTCACACCACAACTGACACTTACCTCTTATTTACTTCAGATACACAAAATCCCAAACTTGCCACGGAATTAAGAGATAGCAAGGATGCAGGGACATAATCAGACTACCCCAATAAAATTCACATAGTTTGGATGTGCTCACTTAAGATCTTCTCCCACTCTTCCAGGACAAGGTGAAATATAATTAGAGCCTGAAATATAATCAGAGCCAGTGGAAATGAACCATAGACACCAACTGACATTGACTGTAATTCAGAAGGTGTAGAGGCTCGACCATTACAAAGCCAGTCATTGAGCCAGAGAAAGAATGCAGCAATAGTTTGCCTGAGAGCAAAGCTCTACAAGGATGCTTGTTGCAGAGTTTCTGGATGAATTTAGTGGGAGGAACTGGAAAAGGTAGTATGCAAGAAATAAAATCAGAAGGCCATTTGGTCCCTTGCAACTGGCAGACCAGACACAAGGGACCGAAAGGAATGTGCCCACTATTTTAACGTAGCACCACTTAATTGCACTATCTGATTCAGAAGTCAAATCAACACTTCTGTCTTGAGAATACCATGTGACTAAACATGTGACATCCCTCTGGAAAAGAGAATTCCAAAGATGTTTTGCTCCTTGAAGACATACCTCAAGTATCAATTTGATAATCATTTGTTGCATTTCCTATGTACAAATGTTATTCTTTCACATGTAGAGAAGCCAAATCTATCCACAACATTCCAGGTGCAAGGTGTAGGGTTTTTAGAGCACTTTCACTCTTGCTTACAAACGCTCCTGTAATAAAGGCTAAAATTCCACTCGCCTTTCTAATTGTAGTCCTTGTATTCACAGAGAGATTCAGATCTCTCAGTAAATGCAATACCTTTAAATAACTCACAACTTTACTTGGTGTTTATTTTCTCTACCAAACTGGATGATATAACATGTCCCAGATTATATTCCATCTGCTTGTGCGTAGAGTGTGTTTCGGGAAACACGTCAGTGTGGAACTAACTGGCTACAACTCCGTGCAGAAGAGGTTAAAGGTCATGAGTTCCAATGCAGAAATGATGGCCAACCTCCTGACATACTGGTGGACCTGATCGAGATGCTGCATCCTTCAACATAGTATGGTCAGCACCCACCAATGCATTAGAACTGCTTGGAGGTTCAGACTTCCAACACACAAGGCCTTGTGCTGCCTTCAGGAATTTGGATTTAAATGTGCAAAGGCGGTGATAGAATTCGGTAGCAGTCTTGCAATCTGATTACAACATATCTCTCTGAATTGCTGGGTCATTCCTGAGGGAGTGGTGCTGGCTCCAAAGATCATGACCCCTTAGATCTATCTGGCAAACAAGGTGTATTTCATCTCATCCTTGCTACATCCCTTTTGCCTTTCGCATCTTCTGTTGGCCAGTCAGTCCAAACTGATGGCATCATCTGCATCCAAGCTTTCTTGAACTACAGCTGATCGTGGTTACTCTTCGGGACCATTTGCTTCAGATACTTGAAACAACTATGAAAAGCACCAAATACTTGTTATGTTAAAACAGGCAGAAGAAATTAATCAGAAAATGACCCCTTTGTCATGGATAATTTTCTCAAATAGTGTTGGTGGGGTGTCCAATTTACAACAGATTGTGACAGCGATTATCCACAGTTTCCAGCATGCTGATGAGGAATCAATATTACAAATTAATTAAAGTTAGAATATATGATGCTGCATATTTTCAATGAAAGTTTACTGTGTATGCTACCATCTTCATCAATCTGGCATTTCACACAATTTTTCTTGTCAATGTAAACCCATGGTACAGCAGCTATTTTGGAACGACAAGGCCATTTGTGGTTTCCAAATTGTAAACACCAACAATCCTAATTTCTCACAGAGTACCTTTTCATCACTGGTAGTTGATTCTGGGTGAGGCAGGGGACTGTTCTGGTGGCTGCTTTCCACAGTCGGTGTTTCTACTTTAGTCCTAACTGCTGGTAATGCAAGTGGTGACATGTCCAATGGTATCTACAAAATTAGACCAGTGAAAACTAAAATCACTATTTATTAGACACTTAACTGAATGAGGTTTGCAAATTCAATAAAATTGTGTTAAAAACATTGAATCAAGCAAGAATTCCTGAATTGTTGATTCCAGTAAACTGTCCTAAATATACACTTCTGTTGAAAATAATGAATGAACATCCCTTATAAACTTGCACACATATGCCGAACATGCAAGCCTCTGAATTTAATAGTTTTGCTACTGATCAACAATTGTGGAACTTGGGTGCAGAGATCCAATGCGGTAAGGATCATTCCTTTCCAAAGGTCCACCTCCCACCATATTGATAATGGCTGCTTAGTTGGCATGGTACTGAAAAGTGGTACTGGATTCACTACATTTGCAGATCAGTTTCAGGTGCTTTTGTTAAACTGAAGTACAAGTAATCATATCAGTCACAAATCTTCTGCCACTCAAAAACGAAACTAATGATTTTTAAATTGGCTACATTTTTAAAAAGACGTACCTTATTGTGGATTCAGGAATAAGAATACTCGTAGCTCATTAGCAGAATTGTGATTCTACCAATGGCCTCATTAGATGGCTGCAACATATGCTGTATCGGGATTGAGCCAAACAGCCACAATGTAATTTCTAGGCCATGATTTCTAAAAATCATTGGCTTCTTCAGTGAGATTATGAAATTCACGTTAAATATTCTGTTATCTGTGGATTTTAGATATGAATAGTAGAAAGTGTTGGTCTGGACTTGATTTGGCAATTAATTGATAAAATTAAAGTTACTATATATAAAGACATAAAATAATCTTCCATTAACAATGTAGTTATGAAGATACCTCCCCCCTCGACTCCATCCATAGACCCAAGCAGTCTTTCCAGGTGAGGCAGAGGTTCACCTGCACCTCTTCCAACCTCATCTACTGCATCCCTTTTTCCAGGTGTCAACTTCTCTACATTGGCGAGACCAAGCGCAGGCTCGGCTATCGCCCAGCCCAACACCTCCGCTCAGTTCGCACTAACCAACCTGATCTCCTGGTGGCTCAGCACTTCAACTCCCCCTCCAATTCCAAAATCGACCTTTCTGTCCTGGGCCTCCTCCATTGCCAGACTGAGGCTCAGCACAAATTGGAGGAACAGCACCTCATATTACGCTTGGGTAGTTTACACCCCAGCGGTATGAACATTGACGTCTAATTTCAGTTAGTCCTTGCTTTCTCCCTCCTTCCCAGCTCTCCCACAACTTAAGCCTACTGTCTCCGCATCTTCCTTTCTTTCTTCCCCCCCCCCCCCTCCCCCCGACATCAGTCTGAAGAAGGGTCTTGACCCGAAATGTCGCCTATTCCTTCTCTCCATAGATGGTGCCTCACCCACTGAGTTCCTCCAGCAATTTTGTCTACTTTCAATTTTTCCAGCATCTGCTTAAACAAATGAAGATATGGTTACCTTTAGTTTAAATGAAAATAAATTGCATAGGTTTTCTATTTTTTTCTAATTAAACAATTATAGCCTCTGACTTTACAATTCACCCTCTTCTCTCCTTATTGGGCACTCTTTTATCTCCTTTTCTGCTCTAGACTCTTCACCAACTCTTTATTTTCTAGCTTTCTCCAACTTCACCCCCCCCCCCCCCCACCCAACCAATACAGCAATCATTGTGAAGAAAGATCCCGGCCCAAAACCTTGATTATCCATTCCACGAATGCTGTTTGACCCATTGAGTTACCCCAAAATTGTGTTATGCTCAAGATTCCAGCATCTTTGCATGATTGTTATCCCCTCCCCCCCCGGATGCTCTAGTTTCCCAGCACATTCCAGAGAGAATATACACATTCTACACAGATAGCAGTGCAAGTTAAGATTGAAACTGGGTCCCTAACGCCATAAGGTGGCAGTTTTATTAACTGCATCACCTGAAGAGAGAATACCAAAAATATTCTCTCTTCAGGAAGCACTGAGCTTTAATCAGATGTCTTCCAAAAGTGAAAATCACCAGTAGATTTGAAACTATGTGCCATTATTGAAAAATATACAATGCAAATATATTTGTCACCTTTTTGACGTCATCTTCTGAAGCCTTCTTAAATTCATGTTCAAATGGACTTGCCAGTTCATTAAATAACCCGACTTCTTCACAATTCTTTAAGAAACGAGTTGGAGTAGGAGTTTGGTCTAAAGGATTTCAAAATGATAAAATTATGGCACTTTTAGAATCAACTGTTTATTTCATTAACTTGCATAATAGTTACTGCAACAAAAAAATTCACACAGTAAAACATTTTCTCGTGCAATAATCTATTCTTCAAACTCTATAATTTAGATGCAAAGAACAAGACAAATATTAAAAGAGAATCAAAATAACAATTCTGCTTCAAGCAATTCAAATCATTATGGCAACTCATAATGCTGTTGGGAGATAACTAGATTCCAAGTTATTTTTTACATAGAAACATAGAAATTAGGTGCAGGAATAGGCTATTCGGCCCTTCGAGCCTGCACCGCCATTCAATATGATCATGGCTGATCATCCAACTCAGTATCCCGTACCTGCCTTCTCTCCATACCCTCTAATCCCCTTAGCCACAAGGGCCACATCTAACTCCCTCTTAAATATAGCCAATGAACTGGCCTCAACTACCCTCTGTGGCAGAGAGTTCCAGAGACCCACCACTCTCTGTGTGAAAAAATTCCTTCTCATCTCGGTCCTAAAGGATTTCCCCCTTATCCTTAAGCTGTGACCCCTTGTCCTGGACCTCCCCAACATCGGGAACAATCTTCCTGCATCTAGCCTGTCCAACCCCTTAAGAATCTTGTAAGTTTCTATAAGATCCCCTCTCAATCTCCTAAATTCTAGAGAGTATAAACCGAGTCTATGCAGTCTTTGTTCATAAGACAGTCCTGACATCCCAGGAATCAGTCTGGTGAACCTTCGCTGCACTCCCTCTATGGCAATAATGTCCTTCCTCAGATTTGGAGACCAGAACTGTACGCAATACTCCAGGTGTGGCCTCACCAAGACCCTATACAACTGAAGTAGAACCTCCCTGCTCCTATACTCAAATCCTTCTGCTATGAAAGCTAACATACCATTGGCTTTCTTCACTGCCTGCTGTACCTGCATGCCTACTTTCAATGACTGGTGTACCATGACACCCAGGTCGCGCTGCATCTCCCCTTTTCCTAATCGGCCACCATTTAGATAGTAGTCGGTTTTCCTATTTTTGCCACCAAAGTGGATAATCTCACATTTATCCACATTATACTGCCAAACATTTGCCCACTCACCCAGCCTATCCAAGTCACCTTGCATTCTCCTAGCATCCTCCTCACAGCTAACACTGCCACCCAGCTTAGTGTCATCCGCAAACTTGGAGATGTTGCCTTCAATTCCCTCATCCAGATCATTTATGTATATTGTAAATAGCTGGGGTCCCAGCACTGAGCCTTGCGGTACCCCACTAGTCACTGCCTGCCATTGTGAAAACGACCCGTTAACTCCTACTCTTTGCTTCCTGTTTGCCAGCCAGTTCTCTATCCACATCAATACTGAACCCCCAATGCCATATGCTTTAAGTTTATATACTAATCGCTTATGTGGGACCTTGTCGAAAGCCTTCTGGAAGTCCAGATACAGCACATCCACTGGTTCTCCCCCTTCCACGCTACTAGTTACATCCTCGAAAAATTCCACAAGATTCGTCAGACATGATTTACCTTTCGTAAATCCATGCTGACTTTGTCCAATGATTTCACCACTTTCCAAATGTGCTGCTATCCCATCTTTAATAACTGACTCTAGCAGTTTCCCCACTACCGATGTTAGACTAACTGGTCTGTAATTCCCCGTTTTCTCTCTCCCCCTATATAAAACTGTTATTCGACTTCATTAATCTTTAGAATGGTTACTTTCATTACTGCCCAAATCTTCAATGCAAACTGGTTATTCCTCAATAGACTTATAGCAGTTAAAAAATATTTTAATAAACTGATAAACTATACATGAAAAGGTGAGTTTACATATGCAAATACATTAACAATGGAATGCTCTGTGAACACCCATCTCTGAACTGTCAATGTAAAAAAAAAATCAAAATATTAAAATTAAAATTCATACATTTGTACTAAACCACATGGACATCGATAAATGACCAACATTGTCGTCATGAGGCAGAGGAAATTAATGCAAAAAAACAGCTGACTGGTGAGACTAAATATATGAAGGAAAATAAATTCTTGATGGTTGAAGAGGCTTTGGTCCACAGCTATAGCAATAACAAAATTAACATATTACTATAGTTATAGACCCAAACCAAGGGCACGACATTATGTGCAAGATGTCAAAGCTCTAGAGAGGGTGAAAGGGCTTTTTGCAAATTGCAGCTGGGTTTAACGATTTTATCATGCAGAGACGAAAGTTGGAATTGTTTTCTTTACAGCAGAATTCAATACAAATTTGGTATGAGCATATAAAATCATGATCTGCTTTGAAAAGGAGAGACTGGATAGTTTGGCAAAGAGATTAGTATTGATGACAGAGATTCAAGGCCATTGGCAAAAGACACCAACGATGACACCAGGAAAACGATTTTTTAAATTTAATGTAGTAGAATCCATTTCATGATGGAACTAAGTTAAATTACTGTATCCAATGGAAGTTGGATAAACTGGCGCACTGTTTTACATGAGTTATGTCACCACCCTCCCCCTCCCCCCCCTCTTCAAAAGACGCAGAAAGAACGAGCAAGTTCTGCAGATCCCGAGGTCACCAGCGCTCACGAGCTTCCCGGCATGCTTTTGAAGAACTTTCTCCTCGCGACCTGCGCAACGAGTGAAGTCTTGCCCCTCCCCCGCCCCCTCCCTCCTGCTGCTAACCGGTCCTATCCTGCTCCTCCTCCCCGCTGCTAACCGCTCCGGGTTTCCAGTTTGTCGGGCCCTGTGGTCCCTCTCTCTCTCTCTCCCCTTGGGCTCTCTCTGCTTTTCGCAGCCCACTCACTCGCCCGGCTCCCCTCCACCTCTCCCTCCCCTCCTCTTCTCACCCCCTCCTCTCTCCTTCCTCTCCCTCTCCTCTCTACCCCCTCCTCTCTCCTCCCTCTCCCCTCTACCCCCTCCTCTCTCCCCTCTACTCTCTCTACCCCTCCCTCCCTCCCCTCGCTCCCTCCCCTCTTCCCCACCACCTCTACCCACTCTCTCCTCCCTTCTCTCTCTCCCTCTCTCCCTCCCCTCACCCTCTACCCCCCTCTCTGCCTCCCCTCCTCAGTAACCCCCTCCACCCCCTCCCATCCCTCTCTCACCCCCACTCTCCTCCCTTTCTCCCCCTCTCCCCCCCTCCTCTCTCCCCACCTCCTCTCTTCCCCTCCTCTCTCCCCCTCCCCCCCTCTCTCTCAACCTGGGCTTGAAGGGAACCAATGTCCTTGGGGGAGTGTTTGCTAGTGCTCTAGGGAGGATTTAAACTAATGTGGCGGGGGATGAGAGCATGAGCAGAGAGACAGAGGGATGTAAGATGAGGGTAGAAACAATAGGTAGCAAGGTGAAAAGTAAAAGTGGCAGGCAGAAAAATCCAGGGCAAAAATCAAAAAGGGCCACTTTTCAATATAATTGTATAAGGGGTAAGAGTGTTGTAAAAACAAGCTTGAAGGCTTTGTGGCTCAATGCAAGGAGCATTCGTAATAAGGTGGATGAGTTGAATGTGCAGATAGTTATTAATGAATATGATATAGTTGGGATCACGGAGACATGGCTCCAGGGTGACCAAGGCTGGGAGCTGAACATCCAGGGATGTTCATTATTCATGAGGGATAGACAGAAAGGAAAAGGAGGTGGAGTAGCATTGCTGGTTAGAGAGGAGATTAACGCAATAGAAAGGAAGGACATTAGCTTGGAGGATGTGGAATCGATATGGGTAGAGCTGCGAAACACTAAGGGGCAGAAAGCGCTAGTGGGAGTTGTGTACAGGCCACCTAACAGTAGTAGTGGAGTTGGGGATGGCATCAAACAAGAAATTAGAAATGCGTGCAACAAGGGTAAAACAGTTATAATGGGTTACTTCAATCTACAAATAGATTGGGTGAATCAAATTGGCAGGGGTGCTGAGGAAGAGGATTTCTTGGAATGTATGCGGGATAGTTTTCTAAACCAACATGTAGAGGAACCAACGAGAGAGCAGGCTATTCTAGACTGGGTACTGAGTAATGAGGAAGGGTTAGTTAGCAGTCTTGTTGTGCGTGGCCCCTTGGGCAAGAGTGACCATAATATGGTTGAGTTCTTCATTAGGATGGAGAGTGACATTGTTAATTCAGAAACAAGTGTTCTGAGCTTAAAGAAAGGTAACTTTGAGGGTATGAGACGTGAATTGGCCAAGATAGACTGGCAAGTGATTCTTCAAGGGTTGACGGTGGATATGCAAAGGAAGGCATTTAAAGACTGCATGGATGAACTACAACAATTGTTCATCCCAGTTTGGCAAAAGAATAAATCAGGGAAGGTAGTGCATCCGTCGATAACAAGGGAAATCAGGGATAGTATCAAAACTAAAGATGAAGCACACAAATTAAACTCTCTGGTAGAAAAAGCAGCCTACCAGAGGACTGGGAGAAATTCAGAGTCCAGCAGAGGAGGACAAAGTGCTTAATTAGGAAAGGGAAAATAGATTATGAAAGAAAACTGGCACGGAACATAAAAACGGACTGCAAAAGTTTTTATAGATATGTGAAGAGAAAAAGGTTAGTTAAAACAAATGTAGGCCCCTTGCAGTCAGAAACTGGTGAATTGATCATGGGGAACAAGGACATGGCAGACCAATTGAATAACTACTTTGGTTGTGTCTTTTCAAAGGAAGACATAAATAATCTGCCGGGAATAGCAGGGGACCGGGGGTCAAATGAGATGGAGGAACTCAGTGAAGTCTAGGTTAGCCGGGAAGTGGTGTTAGGTAAATTGAATGGATTAAAGGCTGATAAATCCCCAGGGCCAGATAGGCTGCATCCCGGAGTACTTAAGGAAGTAGCCCCAGAAATAGTGGATGCATTAGTGATAATTTTTCAAAACTCTTTAGATTCTGGATTAGTTCCTGAAGTTTGGAGGGTAGCTAATGTAACCCCACTTTTTAAAAGGGAGGGAGAGAGAAAACGGGGAATTACAGAACAATTAGTCTAACATCGGTAGTGGGGAAAATGCCACAGTCAGTTATTAAAGATGGGATAGCAGCACATTTGGAAAGCGGTGAAATCATTGGACAAAGTCAGCATGGATTTATGAAAGGTAAATCATGTCTGATGAATCTTATAGAATTTTTTGAGGATGTAACTAGTAGAGTGGATAAGGGAGAACCTGTGGATGTGTTATATCTGGACTTTCAGAAGGCTTTCGACAAGGTCCCACATAAGAGATTAGCATACAAACTTAAAGCACACAGTATTGGGGGTTCAGTATCGATGTGGATAGAGAACTGGCGAGCAGACAAGAAGCAAAGAATAGGAGTAAACGGGTCATTTTCAGAATGGCAGGCAGTGACTAGTGGGGTACGGCAAGGCTCAGTGCTGGGACCACAGCTATTTACAATATATATTAATGATCTAGATGAGGGAATTGAATGCAACATCTCCACGTTTGCGGATGACACGAAGCTTGGGGGCAGTGTTAGCTGTGAGGAGGATGCTAGGAGGCTGCAAGGTGACTTGGATAGGTTGGGTGAGTGGGCAAATGCATGGCAGATGCAGTATAATATGGATAAATGTGAGGTTATCCACTTTGGCGGCATAAACAGGAGGGTAGATTATTATCTGGATGGTGGCCGATTAGGAAAAGGGGAGATGCAACGAGACCTGGGTGTCATGGTATACCAGTCATTGAAAGTAGGCATGAAGGTGCAGCAGGCTGTGAAGAAAGCGAATGGTATGTTGGCATTCATAGCAAAAGGATTTGAGTACAAGAGCAGGGAGGTTCTTCTGCAGCAGTACAGGGTCTTGGTGAGGCCACACCTGGAGTATTGCGTACAGTTTTGGTCTCCTAATCTGAGGAAAGACATTCTTGCCTTGGAGGGAGTACAGAGAAGGTTCGCCAGACTGATTCCTGGGATGGCAGGACTTCCATATGAAGAAAGACTGGATAGACGCGGCTTGTACTCGCTGGAATTTAGGAGATTGAGGGGGGATCTTATAGAGGCTTACAAAATTCTTAAGGGGTTGGACAGGCTAGATACAGGAAGATTGTTGGGGAACTCCAGAACAAGGGGTCACAGTTTAAGGACAAGGGGGAAGTCTTTTAGGACCGAGATGAGAAGATCTTTTTTCACTCAGAGAGTGGTGAGTCTGTGGAATTTCATTTCGGAGTCACGTGAGTGACTTCGTGAAGAGCCCGCCGGCACGCATGCGCGACATATCGTCGCATCGCATTGCTGCCGACGGTTGGTCGGGAGCGCGGCTCCCGACCAGCCCTTCAGAGGGCCGACTCAGGTAAGGCTAAGCCCCCTAGAGTTGGTGTTCCTGTTGGGGGGGGGGAGCAGTGTGTTCTCTCCCTACAGGAACGTGGATTTGGAGTCGCCGGCCACTTATCCCGGAGCCTTTCTCAGCGGCTCACCTGCGAGTCGGGCCGGGAAACAGGCGTGGGAGTCGGGGAGCCCTGTTGGTACAGGGCCCGACCCGCCGATACACCGGAGCTCCAGTGTGAGTTGGTGTCTTGTTGTGGCGGGTGTATGTTATGTTCTCTCCCTGCAGGTACGTGGGGAAATAGGCGTGGATGTCGGGGAGCCCTGTTGTTACCGGGCCCGACCCGCCGCTATGCAGGAGCTCCAGTGCCGATTCAAGGAGCAGGTGCTCCAGTGTTGATTTGAGGAGCAGGAGCTCCAGTGCTGGTTCAAGGAGCAGGAGCTCCAGTGCTGGATTAAGGAGCAGGAGCTCCAGTGCTGATTCGAGGAGCAGGAGCTCCAGTGCTGATTCAAGGAGCAGGAGCTCCAGTGCTGATTTAAGGAGCAGGAGCTCCAGTGCTGATTCGAGGAGCAGGAGCTCCAGTGCTGATTCAAGGAGCAGGAGCTCCAGTGCTGGTTCCAGGAGCAGGAGCTCCAGTGCTGATTCAAGGAGCAGGAGCTCCTGTGCTGATTCGAGGAGCAGCAGCTCCAATGCTGATTCCAGGAGCCGAGAACGGGGTGCCTCTCGAAAGGGTGGACCCTGCCACAAGTTCGCCATTGGCGACCACGGGGAAGGGGTCGTGCTGCGGCCCGACCCCCCTCCGCTAGCCCTTCGTTGAAGGGCAGGGGAGGAGCCCGTAAGCCTAAACCCGGTTCGGGCCAAGGCTCCACCAGCCGCCATGGTGCGGTCTGGTGCAACGGCGGGACCTGGGTCTGTGAGGTCTGCTACCCAACTCCCAAACCCCGCCGCTGGGACGGGGGGCTTGGGTACGGTCCCGCCTCGGTCGCCGAGTCCCCTGTCGATGGGGGGGACGAGACCATGCGTCGGCAAGGTCCACGATGTGGACAGCCGGCAAGCCCGCGCGGGCGTCGCTCCATGCTTCTGCTGGAGTCGACCCCAAGCCGTCAGGGCCCTTTGTGGCAAGGGTTTCCGCTCCCGTTAAAGGGAGACGGTTGAACACCTTTCCCGCGCGGGAAATCGCGCGGTTTCGCTGCGGCGGCCGATAGCGACAACTGCCGGCACCGAGATCACTTCTCAGAGGTGCGGGCCGATGAAAGGAGCCCCGGCAATCTTTCTGAGCCGGAGGTCTCCGACCACCCCAGTGTTCAGGGTGAAGGGCGTATGGCCGCATGACGCGGCTACTGGAGAGGAGCCATCCAGCTCCAGTAGGCACAGGGAGGTTAACCGCCGTCAGCAGACACTAAGGCCAGCGAACTGCTCCTCCCTTCAACGAGCCCATGCGCCACGGTCGCCGAGTCCCCCATGGATGGGAGGACGAGACTATGCGTCGGCTAGGTCCATGATATGGGCAGCCGGCAAGCCCGCGCGGGCGTCGGATCTCCATGCTAAGTCAGGTGCCGATTTCCCATCGCATTTGCCCTCCGAGGCAGCGAGACCAAGCTCCGCCGAGGAGGCGTTTGAGTGTACCTCCCGCGCGGGAATCGCTCAGCTTCGCTGCAGCGGCTACCGGCGACAACTTTCCGGCACCAGGTTCACCTCGATGAGGTGCGGGCCGATGGACGAAGCCCCAGCAGTTCAGCAGAACATGAGGACTTCGGCCGCCCGAGTTTTTAGCTCAAGGGGCGTATTGGCCAGGATGGAGCGGATATTGGAGCCCCTCCTGCAGCAGAATCAAAAAATTTCGGGGAAGACTTCTCCAAGAGGGAAGGATATTCGGGGTCATTTTATTGAATTTATTCACGGGAACATTCCTCCATCCCAGCATATGCCTCAACGGAAGTTTACGCTGTCTGCCGTTGAGCAGGCAGCAGGCACGGCTGAAATTTTTCGTTTGGAACAAAAAGGCGTGATAGAGAAAACTATTCACGAGCCCATTGAATTCGTCTCCAATATTTTTAGTAGGCCAAAAAAGGATGGAGGTTGTCGGGTGATTATTGACTTGACCAGTTGAATACCTTTGTAACATATACACATTTCAAAATGGACACCTTTTGAGACAGGCAAATCACTGCTTTCGCATGGTTGCTTTATGGCATGTATTGATTTGAAAGATGCATGCTATTCAGTGTCCATCCGGAAACATCACCGGAAATTTTTGAAATTTGTCTGGATGGATCAGCTCTGGCAATATCGGGCCTTACCAAATGGGCTTACTACCGCCCTAGGCTCTTTACTAAATTACTCAAACCTATTATGGCCAAATTACGTATACAACATCATATTGTAATGGCTTATTTAGATGATATTCTGATTATTGGCAACACTCTGGAAGCAGCTGAAAGCGCTGTTTCAGCAACTGTTACTATATTTCAGCAGCTGGGGTTTATAGTCCATCCAGAAAAATCGAAGTTTCACCCATCCCAGGTTATGGATTATTTGGGTTTCACGGTGGACTCTATTCAAATGAGGGCCACCATTCCATTTCACAAGGTGGAGGATGTCTCCCTTGCATGTCAGGATCTCACATCCGCCAGTATACCATCTATTCGGCATACAGCTAAGATGATTGGGAAAATCGTAGCTTTATTTCCGGCAGCCCGGTTTGGACCTTTGCATTATCAAAATCTGCAAAGGGCCAAGATTGCTGCGTTAAAAAAGAACGCTGGTCATTTTGACAGACCTATGGGGCTGCCTTCCGATGCTAAGGTTGAGCTACAATGGTGGGTGTCCAATATTGGCAAGGCATTCAAACCCATTGTTGTGCCCAATCCGGTGGTATATTTGCAAACTGACGCAAGCTCTCTAGGCTGGGGAGCTGCGGACAGCTCTTCTAGTTGTGGAGGCAGGTGGGATCCCCTTGAAGCTAGCATGTTGCTAATACAAGGGATTAACTATTTGGAGCTGCTTGCAGCATTTCACGGACTGCGGGCATATTGTGCTAATCTTAGTGGTACTCATGTCCGTCTCCAAATAGACAACACCACAGCGGTGGCATATTTAAACCATATGGGCGGTACCAGGTCAGTCTCTTGTGACAAATTGGCTAATACTATTTGGTGCTGGTGTATTGATCGAGATATTTGGATTTCAGCCACCTATTTGCCAGGTAGGCTTAATACTGTGGCAGACACCAGGTCACGCAAATTCAATGATAGTTTTGAGTGGATGCTGCATCCTCAAATATTTGCCCAAATTACAGCCAAATTTGGCCAACCGGATATCGACCTTTTTGCGTCCCGGTTGAACCATCAGGTACCGACATATGTTTCATGGGAACCACACCCTGGGGCATTAGCGATTGATGCATTCTCGCTAGACTGGGGGAAGTGGTTTTTTCTATGCATTCCCCCCGTTTTGCCTCATCAGTCGGGTATTACAAAAAATCAGGATGGATTCTGCCAGAGGCATTCTTGTCATACCCGACTGGCCTACACAGCCTTGGTATCCGGTGGTCTCTGACATGATTAGTCAACCTTGGGTCCCTCTAGAGGGTTGCCCACATTTGGTTTCTCACCCTGTCTCAGGGGAGTTACACCCCTGCCATGCCTATCTAAAATTACTGGCTTGCAGGTTCTGACCAGGCCATGGATGCAGTATGGCCTTACCACCCGGACCATGAACAACATTGGAGCATCATGTCGAGAGTCAACCAGGCGGAGATATCTCTCCCACATCACCAAGTGGGAAGCCTACTGCAGTCGCTCTCACATCACCTATGATGATGTCTCCATAGCCGACGTCCTGGAATTCCTCGTGGGGTTGCACCATGATGAGCACTTGAGTTATAGTGCCATCAACAGCGCCAGGAGTGCGCTATCATTCTACCTCAACATCGAGGTAGGATCGAACAGGCTAGTGTCCAGGCTTATGCGGGGAATATTCAATCTGAATCCGCCTACACCACGCTACAACATCACCTGGGATGTCAGGGATGTACTTACCCTGCTCAGGTCGTAGTCACCCATGGAAGGGTTACAGCTGGACCAACTCACTATGAAATTGGTGATGTTACTAGCGCTGACTTCAGCACAGCGGGTTCAGACGCTCCACAAACTACGTATTGACAGGATGACGTCGACCCCTGGAGAAGTAGTCTTTTTCATCGATGAGCTACTTAAGCAGCATAGACCTGGGTGCACAGGGCTGCAGCTGAAGTTCCCGGCATACCCTGCAGATGCTCGACTATGTTTAGCCACTCACATCCGTTACTACATCAAGGTGACGAGGAGCATCAGAGGAATGGAGTTGTACCTGCTTGTCACTCACAAAAGACCTCACCATCGAGTGACAGTCCAGACGATATCCAGGTGGCTCCGGATCGTCCTGAATAAGGCAGGTATTGACACTAATGTGTTTACATCCCACTCCACCAGGGCTGCATCTACGTCGGCGGCGAGAGTCATGGAGGTACCCATGGACCATATCCTCGCCGCAGCAGGATGGGCGAATGAAGCTGTGTTCCAGCGATTCTATAATAAGCCTGTTGCTGCTCCCCTTCAGTTCGCAGAGGCCGTGCTGAACGCCGGGTGTGAACGTGGGGATGTCCCTGATTAAAAGGGCATTATTTGTTGTGTTATTAACAAATCTTCTTTTTGTTTCAGTATAACCTCGTTTCGTCAACTTGTTTACTCCAATCCATCCTTGCTAGTGGTGTGTCCGCATGGACGTTGTCCAGAGCGTGTAATCACAGAAGCTTTGAAGTCTTCACGAAGTCACTCACGTGACTCCGAAATGAAATAGTAAGATTGAACGAGAACTTACCAAGTTTGAAGGTTGATCTTTATTTCATGAGGAGTTGCGGTGAGGGATTTCGTGCCCTCCGCTCCCAACCCTCGATCATCTTCAGCTGGTAATCAGAGTCTCTTTAAATCTTACTATGCCAAGTCATTTCTGTTGTTGTTTCTGTGATTCCACACCGCTGCTTTGAAGAATGTCGCGCATGCGTGCCGGCGGGCTCTTCACGAAATCCCTCACCGCAACTCCTCATGAAATAAAGATCAACCTTCAAACTTGGTAAGTTCTCGTTCAATCTTACTATTCTCTGCCACAGAAGGTAGTTGAGGCCAGTTCATTGGCTATATTTAAGAGGGAGCTAGATGTGGCCCTTGTGGCTAAAGGGATCAGGGGGTATGGAGAGAAGGCAGGTACAGGATACTGAGTTGGATGATCAGCCATGATCATATTGAATGGCGGTGCAGGCTCGAAGGGCCGAATGGCCTACTCCTGCACCTATTTTCTATGATTCTATGACCCTCCCCCCCTGCTCCCCTCCCCCTCTCCTTCCCTATCTCTTCCCCACTCTGTCCCCCTCACCAGCCCTCCCCCACTCCCATCCCCCTCCACTCCCTCCCCTCTTCCCCAATCTCTCCCCGTCTCCCCCTCCCTCCCTACCCCTATCTCCCCCTCTCCCACCCACCCCCCACCTGTGTGTGGGTAGTGGTTAGTGTGTGTGTGAGACGCCTCAGGAACCCCCCCACCCCCCCCCAGCCGCAACCGCGCGTTGAGGGGACGGGACCCAACGGGTCCCCCTTGGTCTAGTTATCTTTAAATTTCCATTACATTATAGGGGAGAAAGCAGATACTACTAACCAGCTACTATGACACTGTCATTACGTGCTGGACCAAACTTTAATGTCATCTCATGTTTGTGCTTGTGAACAGCCAAGTGATCTTCATTCGTGAAGCGCTGCAACAACATTTTTATTAGATTAGTTACAAATTCACAGTCAATAATAGTAACTTATCGATGAGCAAAACAGTTTTTATATTTTTCTTTCTCATGGAAGCAATCATGGAAAAAAGTATGGACAAAGAAAGAAGGCACAAATATTTCTACTTTGTACTTCAGGCAAGCAGTGACATCTCCAAGGAGATCAACCTATTAGTTGGACAACGTGGGCAGTGTATGCAATTATGGCAAGTTAAAAATTGGGTAACATTACTAAAACGTCACAAATTTCCAAAATCCTATAATTATCACATATAAGTCAATCCAATTTAAGGACTATATTCAAAACAACTAAAAAATCAAAAGACCAGGATTTTATTTCTGACTTGTTAATTGCAAGCTTTTTGTTTAACCGTGCAAGAAATTATAAAAGTCAAGTCAAGTTTATTCGTCACATACACATACGGGATGTGCAGTGAAATGAAAAGTGGCAGTGCTCGCGGACTTTGTGCAAAAAAACGAACAAACGACCAAACAAACTACAAACAGAATGGAACAGAATCACGTGTTCTTTTACATATTAAATATTGTAGGCCGAAGGAAAAAGGGAAGAATAAAACCCAGCAATTTTTAAAAAAGCAGTAGGGTGGTACAGTAAAGTTAGTTCCTGGTAAGATAGGAGTTTGCAGTCCTAATGGCCTCTGGGAAGAAACTCCTTCTCAACCTCTCCGTTCTCACAGCACGGCAACGGAGGCGTTTGCCTGATCGTAGCAGCTGGAACAGTCCATTGCAGGAGTGGAAGGGGTCTCCCATGATCTCACTACCAGCAGAAGCAAGCACAGTAATACAGCCACACTTCTGCAAAATTGCTCAATTTAATGAGATTCCACAGAAAAAATAGAAACTATTTATCCCCACATATTCCATTTACATTGTTCAATGAATATAGGAATAAAGTAATTGCCTAATTGTTTTTACACTTTGCAAAATAATATATGCACTTTTATATACAACAGCATGTCAAAACAAAATTGCATAAAATTTGTGTTACCTGACCACAACCAGGAGCAGTACAAACAAAAGGTTTGTCATCACTCATGTTCAGTAGATCCTCGCTTCACCTGCATCAACAATAAAATATGTAATAAAAAATACAATAAAAGTGCTCAATCCAATTACTATTATGTCATGGACACTTTGCTACTGACTCAGAGCAATTGTATAAATAGATCAAAGTCGGGAAATCTTAATTCCAACAATCTAAATCTACATTAAATTTAAAATTACTTTCAGAAAAGGAAATATAATTTTTTCAATAAATTGTACTTCTCAAATCCATGCTCACAGAATTGCGATCCACCCCCCCCCCCCCCCCCCCCATTAATAGATACCTTCCACTCAAATAGTTCAAACTGGAATGATAGAGTGCAAATTAGACACGATTAAAGCAGAGGAGGGAATTGAATAAATAAGTATAATCAAGATGGATTTGTATTACATTGTGTATATTTCTAATTCCCTTTAATTTAAACATGCCCCATATTATAGAAATTTAAAAATATTATTTATTTAATTTTCTTTTATAGTTTTTCTCAAGATCATCCCAGAAGATTTTTTTGCCTATTTATGAACTGAATTTTGAACCCAAGGTGATGGCTCAGATTTCAACTACCTCTGCCCTGTAGAAAACACAAACCGAAGCAGTGTTGAAATCGAGAATGAATTTGCTACCTGTTTTTGCTCCATAACTATTACTTGCCTTCCGTTAAGTGCACGGCATTTAAGTGAATCAGGCTGGGCTGCCGTTAATCAGAGTAGATTGGGATCATATGACATACACAGGATCCAGATGTCATTTTATATGTGCAGTGGGCCAATCATGTACCATAAACATTTTAGAACAGAGACAGGGAGAAATCTCTTCACAAAGAGAAGTATTTTAGCTTTAAAATATTTATGGATAATGACTGTGTGGACCCACAAACTAAAATTCTGAATTGGGGCAAGGCCAACTCTGATGGTAATGGGCAACTTACTAAAGCTGATTGGAGTAGATTATTTGCATGCAAAGGTACGACCAAAAAGTGGGGTGCTTTTAAAAATGTGATGACAGAGTTCAGGGGATGCCTGTTCCTGTTAAAGAGTGAAGGGCAAGATAGGTGGGAGTAAGGAAGCTTGGATGATTAGAGAAATTGAGGCCTGGTCAAGAAAAAGGAAGCATGGGACCAGTGTTTCCACTTTGAAGGGAATTCCCCGAAATTCGGGAAATTCTGGTAGTCTTTGGGTCATTTTAATTAAATAATTTTAGGAAATTTCCCAGTCCGGTAAGTCTTCCCGAACTGCGCATGTGCCACCCCAACTGCGCAGGAGCGGATAGACGCAAAGGGGTCCAATCAGGCCCCTGGGACGATTTGCGGAAAGAAAAGTATGCACCTGTATATTTACGACCATCCACGCCTGCGCAGTTGGGGGTGGCCCGTCAGCCACGTCACAATTGAAAATGGTGCCGGTGACGCGGTGGGAACGCCCGCGCATGTGCAGTTTGCCCCCGCTAGCTGCCGCCCCACTCCTCTCTCTCCCCTCCCCCTCTCCCCTCCCATCTCCCCTCCCCCTCTCTCTCCCCTCTCTCTCCTCCCCCTCTCTCTCTCCCCCTGTCTCTCTCTCTCCCCACTCTCTCTCTCCCCCCCTCCCTCCCCTAAATTCTCTTCCCCCTCCCCTCCACACCCTCCCCACCCTCCCCTCCACCCCATCCGCACTTGGTTTAGTATACTTATAAAACTAATCTTTATTATATTTGCTTGATTGTGAATCACATCTTCTCAAAAACCCGACGCGCTAATGGTGAAATGTTTACATATTCCGGTGATGTGGAAAATCGCCTCATCTGAGAATTTGGTTCATTATTTCTTCAAATTGTTCATCAATCTCAAGCTATAGCTAACTGAAGCTGAAGCTAACGGGCTGACAATGTCACAATGCCTCTGCTCCTCGCGGCGAGCTGCGTAAATGTTTCAAGGCACAGCTGTTTTCCACGAGCTGCGAGTTATGTGTCCCCCCCTACGCATAACTCGCACCCCGATGGCCACCCCGAGAGATGCCGAGGAGCACCGGAGGGCAGCCAGCAATAGCGCCCCGCCCCGCCGCCTCCCTGCCCCCCAGGGCTCTGGATCGAGATCCCGAGAGATGCCGAGGAGCACCCGAG